>OX442416.1:13404118-13528124 GCA_949361645.1 Spongilla lacustris | reverse complement strand
TGCACGAACACGTATAGGTTCCAATAGTATGGGTGCAGATTTGTGAACAATTTCCGTTATTTGTCAAGCACTCATTCACATCTGTGAATGTTGATGATACTCATTGTCAGCGTCATTAATTAATGTGTAACTACGTAACTACATGTACAATGTACGCTAATCCTTCATCGATTTCTTCAATTCATAGTACTTGTGTATTTCTTAGTCAACCTATTTAAATGTCTATCCAATATTGTAACAAGGATCACTGTAGAAAATTATTACTATGGATAGATGATTAAGTGCTTGTTGGACCCAAATAAAGAGAACTATGTGAATCATTGTGTCACTTTTATTATGCTCCACACAGATTCCATCAGTTTGGAGTATCACATGCACGTATGCACTTCGTTTTCAACAGTCATATCGAGAAATTGGCGGTCAAAAGGATTACGCGGTATTCGGTCATTGCGTAATTCAATGTCCATAGAAAATGTATGGACGCATTCAGAAAACTGCAGCTAACTGCAGAAAAAAAAATTATATTGACTAGGTGCTCTCGGATTTGCAATGTGGGGACTATTTAGCATATTTTGAGTACTTTTACGCACCGTAGGTACCTATATCCGCACTTCCACATTAATTATGCAAGGTTTCCAATGTCCATTCATTTTATCTCA
The DNA here is from genome assembly GCA_949361645.1 of Spongilla lacustris. Taxonomy (NCBI): domain Eukaryota; kingdom Metazoa; phylum Porifera; class Demospongiae; order Spongillida; family Spongillidae; genus Spongilla; species Spongilla lacustris. The sequence continues at coordinate 13,527,465 of OX442416.1, read as the reverse complement.
TTTACTTATTCAGTCATCGATTAGTTTCCCAACCAAATGATATTTTCCTTAGGTGCCACCGGATTATATGAGAGTAATCAATGCACTTATTTTTCATCATTTTTTCAGAGCTTAGGGCCTTCAAATCGCGCTTCCCCTGAATGGTTAGTGAGATACACCCCAAATACAAAACGCATAATATCACGTGCTACTCTTTCGTCAGTTAGCCGTGCCCAGACCGAGCTGTTCTGTAAGTTACATGTTGTTAATAATAATATGTATTGCAATTGATTACTATAACCACGACTCCACCCACCACTATAATGTACACAACAACTTAACGTGCAAAATAACTTATTAACCGCTATTTACTGTAGGCAGAGATATCTGCTGTGTAGGCCTGCTCTTCGCTTTTGGTTCGGTACTTCCGCGGACGATTTCGAACGGTACGAAGACGACGATATCAAAGATCAATCCCGCGAGGATATGACATGCATATGCAGGTTAAAGACCTGGAAGTCTGCCTGTGGACTGGATTCTATGGCAGAACTGAAGCCTACTACCCCACAGGCCACAGCTAACTGCTACGGAGGTACGGGAGTGCACGAACCCTATTGCAGACAGGCAGCTATAAAGCTGGAACGCTGGACTCTACGGCAGCCAGCGACGGAATACCCCTGGCCCCATGGCAAGAAGCTATGGATTTAACCGGCCCTATTGCAAGTACCCCATATAGCAAGCACCTAAAAAATGAATCCTATGGCAGATACCCCACAGCTGACAGCATGTGTGTGTGAGCATATGTGTGAGCATGTGTGTGAGTATGTATGCGTGACTGTGTGTGCGTGTGTTGTTGTGTGAGTGGCTATGAATCCTCTCTCTGTACATGTAAGTCAGTATGTACATGTATATGTATGCTAAGAATCAGTTCTTGTGTGTTGTTGTGTTACCTTGTGCATACGCACATGAATGTAATTGGCTAGTTTTGATGACATTCTGCAGTTTTCCACAGTACACAACTCAAACTCCAGCTATCAATGCTCACCAATGGCAAGCTCTATTTACCCACTCCCTCCCTCCCTCCCTCCCTCCCTCCCTCCCTCCCTCCCTCCCTCCCTCCCTCCCTCCCTCCCTCCCTCCCTCCCTCCCTCCCTCCCTCCCTCCCTCCCTCCCTCCCTCCCTCCCTCCCTCCCTCCCTCCCTCCCTCCCTCCCTCCCTCCCTCCCTCCCTCCCTCCCTCCCTCCCTCCCTCCCTCCCTCCCTCCCTCCCTCCCTCCCTCCCTCCCTCCCTCCCTCCCTCCCTCCCTCCCTCCCTCCCTCCCTCCCTCCCTCCCTCCCTCCCTCCCTCCCTCCCTCCCTCCCTCCCTCCCTCCCTCCCTCCCTCCCTCCCTCCCTCCCTCCCTCCCTCCCTCCCTCCCTCCCTCCCTCCCTCCCTCCCTCCCTCCCTCCCTCCCTCCCTCCCTCCCTCCCTCCCTCCCTCCCTCCCTCCCTCCCTCCCTCCCTCCCTCCCTCCCTCCCTCCCTCCCTCCCTCCCTCCCTCCCTCCCTCCCTCCCTCCCTCCCTCCCTCCATGATCCTCTCCTTCCACTTTCCTTCATCAGAGGAGGCTCACAGAGTGTTCAGTTACAAAGATAAGGACAAACTCAGCAAGGTGACACACACATACCAGTCTGAGAGGGAGGCATGACATGGAGGCCACCCTCACCTTGGAGATGGAGACAGAACAGAACAGGGACCAGTGGGGTGTCATGGAGAAGGCACAGAATTTGAACCAGGTCTGGGCACTGGTCACCATTTGCAGTAACCCGTTATAGGCCAGTCAGATACAGTGATATTAGCCCTTTAGTGACACCAGTTTTAACCCTGTAAAGACACCAATATCAGCATTATTCTCCAGAACAAATTTTTATTTGTATATGTCTAGTTGCCATGGTGATTCATGTCCTCCTACTATGCTGCAAAACTCAGTCTGTTGTATGATGATTAATTAGTATTGTTTGTTTTCCATATATAGTATGGAGGAGGACAACATATACAGAGGAGAGAACTACACCGAGTACTTCGAGGCCGCGAGGGGAGGGAGACCTCACAAGGGAGTGCAGCCAGCAGGTAGGTGTGGTCAAGGGAGGTGGTAGCAGATGTGATGAGGCCAAATATTGTGGCATACAATTGTACGATTCCATGAGTGTTGTGTGTGTGTATGTGTGTGTGTGTGTGTGTGTGTGTGTGTGTGTGTGTCTGCAATGTATGGTAGCAAGCACACAATGCATGAACATGAACTGTACAGAAAATGTCACACACTTTAAAAGGAGCACACCTCAATGGGCACACTTTAAAAGGAGCACACCTTAATGGGTACACCTTCCCCTACAAAAAAATCTTGGTGTGTGATATGTTGTCGCATGTGTTCCAGTTTTTCTAGAGCACCGTTGAACATGCTTATGTCATTCAATTGTAGGCGTATCACTCTTCTAACTTGTACAGGGTTGCAGAGTTTCTAAAACGCATTCCCCCGAGAAGGTTATAAAGTGGCACACCCCTTAGCATATTAGCGGGTGTGCCTCATCGGGGAATCGCTTTTTAGAAACTATTCATCCTGTGCAAGTTAGAAGAGTGATATGCCTGCAATTTAATGACATACATGTACATGCAAGCATGTTCAACAGTGCTCTAGAAAAACTGGAACACTTGCAAAAACATATCATGCATGAATTTGGAACATGTCATGCCAAGATTTTTTCGTAGGGGATCCATTGCAGGATAAAGTGCAGACAGCATTCTACATGTAGGTGCCATTTTTCCCTCCCCTAGGATAGGTCCCCTGTACTGTTCGTTGGGAGTACCAACCTGACATCTGCAAAGACTACAAGGAGGCAGGCTACTGCGACTTTGAAGGTTGGTGTGTGCTGGTGTGTTATGTAGGTATGTGCTGGTGTTTGCATGATGTGTTTGCCCATACACCAGCCTGTACACCATACACCAGCCTGTACACCATACACCAGCCTAGACCCCATACACCAGCCTGTATACCATACACCAGCCTGTACACCATACACCAGCCTGTACACCATACACCAGCCTAGACCCCATACACCAGCCTGTATACCATACACCAGCCTGTACACCATACACCAGCCTGTACACCATACACTAGCCTGTACACCATACACTAGCCTGTACACCATACACCAGCCTGTACACCATACACCAGCCTATACACCATACACCAGCCTGTACACCATACACCAGCCTGTACACCATACACTAGCCTGTACACTATACACCAGCCTGTACACCTATACACCATACACCAGCCTAGACCCCATACACCAACCTATATACCTATACACCATACACCAGCCTGTATACCATACACTAGCCTGTACACCATACACCAGCCTGTACACCTATACACCATACACCAGCCTGTACACCATACACAAGCCTGTACACCATACACTAGCCTGTACACCATACACCAGCCTGTACACCATACACCAGCCTAGACCCCATACACCAACCTATATACCTATACACCATACACCAGCCTGTACACCATACACCAGCCTGTACACCATACACTAGCCTGTATACCATACACCAGCCTGTACACCATACACCAGCCTATACACCATACACCAGCCTAGACCCCATATACCAGCCTGTACACCTACATGTATATACCATACACCAGCCTATACACCATACACCAGCCTTAGGGGCAGATACATGGGGGGGGGGGGGGGGGGGGGGGGGGGGGTTGGGGTTTACAACCCCCTCTTTTGTCCAAAATCCTTGTTTTTTGCACGCACGCGGACAGCACCCCCCCCCCCCCCCCCCCCCCCCGCTCGTCTTATTATTCATTAACTACCCCCCCTTGTCTGAAATCCTGTATCCGCCCCTGAGCCTGTACACCATACACTAGCCTGTACACCATACACCAGCCTGTACACCATACACCAGCCTATACACCATACACCAGCCTATACACCATACACCAGCCTGTACACCATACACCAGCCTGTACACCATACACCAGCCTATACACCATACACCAGCCTATACACCATACACCAGCCTATACACCTGTACACCAAACACCAGCCTGTACACCATACACCAGCCTGTACACCATACACCAACCTATACACCATACACCAGCCTATACACCTATATACCATACACCAGCCTATACACATACATGTACACCAGCCTGTACACCATACACCAGCCTGTACACCATACACCAGCCTGTACACCATACACCAGCCTATACACCATATACTAGCCTGTATACCATACACCAGCCTGTACACCATACACCAGCCTGTACACCATACACCAGCCTAGACCCCATACACCAACCTATACACCTATACACCATACACCAGCCTGTACACCATACACTAGCCTGTACACCATACACTAGCCTGTACACCATACACCAGCCTGTACACCATACACCAGCCTGTACACCATACACCAGCCTAGACCCCATACACCTATACACCATACACCAGCCTGTACACCATACACTAGCCTGTACACCATACACCAGCCTGTACACCATACACCATCCTATACACCATACCCCAGCCTGTATAGCATACTCCATACACCAGCCTATACACCATACACCAGCTTATACACCATACCCCATACATCAGCCTATACACCATACTTTTAAAACCAGCCCATACAGTTCCTACATGTACATGTACCAGAATACTGAAGGCTTTTGTCATACATGTACCTACTTTTAATCCTAAGATCTGCCTGTGGTCTGTGCTGTGAATATAATAAACTTGAAAGGGGACCCACAACCTTATCTGATATTAGAGGCCCATGTACCTTGCCTGCCCTGGACCTACCTCCTACATGGACCTACATAGGCCTACCCTGCATGAACCCCTACATTGACCTACATAGGCCTACCCTACATGAACCCTTTACATGGACCTACATGGACCTTAGGCCTACCCTGCAGTTCACCCTACATGTACTTACATAGGCCTACCCTGCAGTTCACCCTACATGTACTTACATAGGCCTACCCTGCAGTTCACCCTACATGTACTTACATAGGCCTACCCTGCAGTTCACCCTACATGTACTTACATAGGCCTACCCTGCAGTTCACCCTACATGTACTTACATAGGCCTACCCTGCATGGACCCTTACATGGACCTACGTAGACCTACCCTGCATGAACCCTACATGGACCTACATAGACCTATACCCTGCATAAACCCTTGCATGGACCTACATAGACCTACATGTACCTACCTGAGTACTGAAAATTACTTGTGTCTTTTGTCTACATGTATTCCCTTCAAACTACATGTGACATGTACATGTAACAGCTGCCCTTCTGTGCTGTGAATATAATTAAATATGAAAGGAACCCACAACCTTATCTGATGTTGGACATAAAATAAACATATCCTGTACATGTACTTATATGTCCCTACCTAAGACTACCATGCAAGACCTACATGTACATGTGTACATCTATCTAACTACTGGCATGTACTTATGTACATGTAGGACTACCTTGGACCTACATGAATTTGGTTTTACCAGAGGGTGCACGAAAACTGGGGGGGTGGGGGGGAGGAGGGGATGCAGTCGAAGGGGTACATTTGTACATGCCCTGTTGTGCTCCACCGCTTTGTTGACATTTGTCAGCAAGTATTCAGACTTTTTTTTTTACGTATGACACAACATGTAATCTACTCGCGGGTATATGTAATCATCAATGGAAGCATGTGTGGCTGGGGGGGGGGGGGGGGGGGGGGGGGGGGGCAATTGCTGCCAGAGGGGTGGCATTTTATATGCCATGGGGGAGGGGGGGGGGGGCTGCTGGCCCCCACTCCCAAGGCTATGCTTGATGATCCGAGGCTGCATGGTATCTACTTAGACTTGTCGTGAGTACTGAAGGTTAAGTGTTCATGTGTCTTTCCTCTTCACCTTCGTACCACCTACACTGTACTCCTTTTCTAGTAGAAACCATACAGAGAAGTTACATGTATTAATCATACAAACCACACTGTGTGCAGAATGTGTGTGTGTGTGTGTGGGGGGGGGGGGGGGTAATGACAGGGGCCTGTTGGGCAAACACTAGTCCTGATGCCTTGGTTGACCTTTGCATTCGACCTAATGGGAGAGGTTGGAGTGTGCTTTGTGCATGATGCTGAGGGCTTTGGTTTTATGGTAGGGAGCATTTGTTCTGATGCATAACCAACACTTTTTTCCTCTAGGTTTCAATATCACGAGCTGCGAATTTGTTTAAATGTCTGCTTGCAACTGTTTCCACGGAGATGTGCTACCATCAAGTATCTATATGATGCTACTTAGGCATTTATCTTTTTTTGTTTTGTTTGGTGCACATCATATGACACTAGACTTGCTTGTAACTGTGATAGCCATCTGGTCTTTGTGGTCATTGTCAATTTGTAGTAATGGGGAAGGGCAGCATGACCCGTCGACCTGATCACTACGGTAAATGTATTAACCTATAAGAAGTTCGATATCTTGACATGAAATAAACGGGTTCAAGCTTGCCAATGTGTTTGGCTCTAGAGAAACGCCCACGCTGCTGGTCCGCCCATCGTTTACATCTCCCATATCACATTGAGTCGATGATTGACTACGAAAGGGGCTAAGAGAAACTATAAAAGTAATAGCATATATCATAGGAAGTATCGCTTTTTATTATCTCTGCTTTTACGATATGTTGCCCGCGCGATGATCGCGATCGAGGCTTCATGGCAATAATGAATTGCCGCATAGAAAGGTGGCATAAAAAGTGCTGGTGGCGTGACGCGTTACGTGCACAACGGACGCTGCACCAATATTGAAAGAATGGGTAAATTTGCATGGCGGAGCATATTATATGACATGTTGGGACTCGGTCTCCCATCGTGAATTACTAGTAATTGCGGACCGGCCACTTTGGAAGCCAACATCCTCCCTATGGCTTTCGTTCATCTGCGGTGCGTGTTCAATCTGTGTTTACGGGAGCTACAATCAGCTGGCTACAATTACTTTTACTTACTTAATAGTATTAGTAATACGTCATCGGCTTTGTATGCGTCTCGTGAGCTAGGCCATTAGTTTAAAACATTATAGATAAATGACATAATTGTTAATAAATGTTACGTAACATGTCTACTTTACGAATAAATTAGTGCGGTAGAAATTAAGTTTTTTGTCTTGATTTTTGTACAAGAATGGCTCATGATATAAATCTATAAATTACAGATTCACAATCAGACCGATTTATCGTACTTAGTACATGTGTTTAAAAATCAATTTGAAAAAAAGGTGCTAAATGTCCGCCTATGTATGGGCAATTTCTCCATATGTATCAAATGAAAGAGGAAAATATGTGCATTAAAAAGATACCTTATTTGTATTTATAGGTGCACTATTTCATAAGTTGCGGCATTTCAAACACACATTTTGGCATGTACGCGGTGTGATGCGAGAGGGAAGAAAAAATTTTGACGGTTTGACTTTTTTTGCTACAGTTGTTGCAAAACAAATAGTTATTAAGCCAAACATTACTATCATATATTGAGTACACATTTCTAATTACTAAAATATAGTAGGTTCGTTGATCTGTAGATCACCAGTAATACAGTGTACTACAAATTCAATCAATATTATTTTAACGTCTTCTCCTTATTCCTCCGTTTCTTCGTATTTCCAATAGATAACTGTAACTTTAGGTGTTATTGACTTTCTGAAGTATTTTACTGACATTGATAACATGGCCTTTGTCCTGCTGGCTACCAAACCACAAGTGTTCACACTGAGTAGAATCCATTTTCAGAAGTACTATCCATCATCTGGTCATCAGTTAGGTCTGAAAACTCTACAGACAACTCAGATTTGCCTTCTGTGCAATGCTGTTTAACTTCTTTTGTAGTGTTTTTTGGAATGTAGCTTGGCAGCATATTCTTCATGTGTTTCTATACCTTAATAAATTTACAATATTGTCTTGCTCATCTTCAGTTTTGTTAGAAAGCTAATTAAGAGGTTTTGATAATTTTACTTGTAACTTTCCCATGCAAAAATCCTATTGTAATGATAGGTGCCTTAAGCAGGCTATGAGATTGTCAGCCAGCCCAAGAACCTGCTTAGCAAACATTTTATGTGCCGATGCTGATAATGTTTTAGCAGCGATGGCTGGAGGAATGTTGGCTTAGCTACCTTCAATATAATATTACACTTTCAATTGATGCTAGCTCAATAATATCTACAACAACCTTATAGCAATATACATGTATATCAGCCATGCAAGATTCTTTTTCTGAAACACTAAGTACAGCACTTCGCAGACTGTGCAATACATGTACTTAATTTGAATCTTCATCTAAAACACATCATTGTTCAAGTCAAATACCATGCATGCAGTTGAGGGCAGTTTCTTAAAAAAGATACAAATTTGGCAAGCAGGTCTAAGACTTATCATATGGGATGCTATCACGATCTTTTGATTTGCAAACACTCAGTTGTCAGTTGTATCCATGGACCAGTTACCAATTTACCTATAATACCATGCAAGCTAGTGCTTGCATTATTTCTTAGATCCTTTTGCTATGCCGCTGATCATAAACTATCTGCTAGTTATTTAAGAACAGCTCTGATAGTGTGGCAAACACTGCAAGTTTATACATTCAAGACAGTAATGCAACATACTGTATTGTTTTTCTCCCATCTTTACTAGTAATGCATTTTCATTGGTTCATCTCTTTCTACTAATTGACTTCATTCTGATAGAAGTAAATCAGTCATTAGTTGCTTCAGCTTATGATTCTGTTCATTTCTGTGCAAAAGAATTTGAAGCCTTTGTTTAACTACTCTCTTTGATATTGACATCTGCTTCAGTAATAATAGTGTACAATCCATGTACTTGCACATAATCATGTATATGTACTTAGATAACACATTGCTGGGTCCTGCTTGAGCAGCTAGGAGAAAGATCTACAACAGTAGATATGTGTGTTGTGTCAATAATAGAGGGTTGCATAGGCGAGCGAATTGTTCACCTAGGAGTTGGATAATATAGTATCCCAATTAAATGTTACTGAGATTCTTCTTCAATGTAGCCATTGCTGTTATGAAGTCTGAATTGAGATCCTTTGTATTGCATTCACATTGATTCTATTTCCTGAATCAAGAAGTGCAACCATTTTGGCTGTTTGGGTGGTGTTTGTGTTTGTCAAATTGAAATGTATGTACATTACCAATCCTTTAGCCCTTATCATTGATTGACACGTTTTATGGTATTTTTTTCACTGATGTCATTCTAGAAAATATCAATACACTTCTTCAAATCAGCTGCAACCTTTATCTTAATATAAAATACAATTTAAAATGCAATTTGGTAACCAAATCTTAAACCTATTCCATCGAGCTCTCATGTGCACTATATGGGTCTGGGGACCAGACCATCAATAAACAACCCTTGCGCATCATCCAAGAGTTAAGAAAAATTAATGCCTTATCTTCTAGTGCTCAAGCAACATGTAACTGAAGTCAAAATTTCTGCCTCTCAAAGGATTAGGTGCTTTTTAATTAGAATCGCTCGACATAGAACCTTAGCGGTTGAAAGAACGATGCTGCTTTTTGTTAAAGCATAAATTCAAATGCAGAAAACACTTCTTAAAGCATGTTGGTCCTTTCAGATAATAAGGGTGCACCTGACGCCAGTATCAAACGAATAGACACACCCCATCGTATGACCCCTTGCGCATCAACCAAAGTTGATACCATTTTAAAGGCAGCTGGATTATGACCCTATTCCTAAGTGGTGAAAACGTATTTTTCCCTGCCTCTTAACATATGAAGAAAATGTTCAATGTCTAAAAAGTACCTATTTTTCAATGTGCGTAGGTAACTAGACGAGGAAAATACGATCTGTTTCAACAGTATCAATTCATAGTACACTTACTCAACTACCATAGGAACACAGCTGAGTTCATAATTGCAGAGAAACAAACACAAACAAGCTTTTTTTTTCCCGCACGGTGCACACCTTCAATAGACAATTCCAGTCACAATTTTCATCGCGTTATTAGATCATCATTTTTTGGTACGCGTACGTTAAATATATAAGTACCTAACAATATCAACCATAATTGCTATCCCATGTTTAAGGTGTATGACAGCATGATGCCTCTCAGTACAAAGCAGCAGATCTGTTCGATTCTTATGACAACCGAACATCGTATAAGCGTAGAATTCATTGCTGTTGATAGGCAACATAATTCAGACGATAGTGGTCTTTTCGCGTTGGCCTTTGCCACTGCTCTTTGTGCTGCATGGGGAAGACCCCCAGTACATGTACTTGCACTTCAACACTGAAGGTATATCCACGCGGGACCATTTATATAAAACAGTGTTTAGAAAATGGTGTAAAACAAGTTATACAACCCTTTCCTTCTGAAATGCTGAAAAGAAGGAGAGCGCGTAGAGATTCAAGTATTTTGCACGTGTTGGAGTGTGTTAAATGTGGAGGAATACTCTGCCGTACGCGCATCAAGGTTAAGGAGTCCAATTAGATTGGAATGGAAGACTATAGCATAACGTGGCTATGCGACTCGTACATGTGTACATCTATTAGCCTCTACGCATTTGAATGTAAATGCTGTAAGCAGTGTTGTCTCAATTTGGATGATGAATTTTCCCTTTCATTACAAAACACCAAGTGTGTACTAACTCAATGATAATTATCAAAACGGTCAGGCTGTGCACTATCCTCGAAAGAAACTTAGCGGGTCAAAACACCGACCAAATTCAAATCGGGTCGAGATAAGTGTAATGCCAAAAACCGGGTCAACCGGCTTTAAATCCGGTCAACCGGTTTTGAATCGGGTCAACCCGCGTTATATCGGGTCAACCCGATTTAAATCGGGTCACGGATTCAAATCGGGCCGTAATATATACATGTAAGAGTTAAAGCATATGCATTTTTGCAATCGATATATATAGCTATTGAAAAGCTGCTATTGCGCTATCAAATCGACGTGCGTTTTACAGCTGCCATGTTAAATAGTGGCATTGTGTGAATTCTGTTCAGGCTCAGCTAAATTGCAGCTTACCTGCCGCTATAGTAATCATTAATCCTCATTAACTGCCAGCAGTTTTGTTTCTGCATATTTACAACCATCTTATACAGACTCAGTTTGACTGAAATAGAGAATGAGTTTATAAATATAGCACTTTGATCACATAATTGCATTCAAGCCTACACTACAGTTTAGTTACTGAAAGTGATCAAATTTCGTATGGCTTTTGAACATAAAAATCGCACGAATTGCAAAGCTTCTGGGGCTCCGCCCCAGAACCCGATGGGGGAACTTGCAGCGCTCCCCCATACCCCCTGGCTGGGCGGGAGGGGGCCATGCCCCCTCCCGCACCCACCCCCTCTGTGCCCCTCCCATTTCTGTTACGTGATGCTTTTTAACTTTCAGTATGTATTAAAAAATAGTTGTACACTATACCTACGTTGTCAGATTTGCATTTGAGCTTATTTTTATTGAAATAAATTCAAATGTTGTAAATAAAAGTACCAAAAAATGATTGTTCCAAGTGTGATGGTTTCCACGGGTGTGTATACAACACTCTACCACGGGTGTGCATACAACACTCGAAGATAAACTGCAAAAAAATGAAGCACTAGAAGACTATAGTTAGAGGCAGGGTTTGAGGCTAATTATTTTTTGAATGAAGTAAGTATCAGTCTAATATGCTAAGGTGTGTGCATTATGTGTACGGTGTGAAGTGTTATCTGCACTGTACAAAGTAAAGGGGGGGGGGGGGGGGGGTGTATAGGTAGCACTCCAAAAAGCGGAGAGACACAGACACTTCAACGTATCTTGAGTGCTCTTTCGCCCTATCTTTTGGATTGTAGCGTCCACTCCGCGTTCAGAGTGCTACGAATTAACTCAATGCAGTACTAGTGTAGACATGCACACATATACATCGTCTGGCAATGCACACATGTATACACTTTCATATAGAAGTTCCAACGATGAACAGGCCTCTATATGTATAGTCTTCGCTGGCAAACATGCTGTATAGAGATAGAATGCACATATAATTTAATACCAGTATACATATACACATGTACAATATCTGGCATGCAACCAATTCCCCTCTCCTCACAGTGGCTCACACACATTACATACACACATGGTCAAAGGCTCCCTAGATACTTTTCCACAGGTACCACTTGTATTTCTCTCTCTCTCACACACACACACACACACACACACACACACACACACACACACACACACACACGCACACACACATGCACACACACACACACACACACACACACACACACACACACACACACACACACACACACACACACACACACACACACACACACACACACGCACACACACATGCACACACACATATACTTATTCACCGGTACATAAAGTGTAACATGCAAACAATTCCCCTCTACCCTATGCACACACACATGTATCACGCAACAAATTTGTACACACAAGTGCGCACACACACACACCGTAACCAATCCCCCTCACACATACTTATTCACACGTGTACACACATACACAACACACACTCACACACAAATACACACACGTGTTAACACGCACAACACACACACACACAAACACACGTGTTAACACACACACACACACATACACACACTCATCCATCACATCCGGTATGTGCGCACTTGTGTGATACACGTATGTGTGATACACACACACACACACACACACACACACACACACACACACATTATGACACATACTTATTAACAGTTCCTTTACCCATGCATGCACATGTACATACATACATCCCTTCTCTCCACGCACATGTACTTGTGTACGCACACATACTTACATAAAGTTTCCCCTCTCCCTACACACATGTACACACACATCACATCACCAGTACATACATGTAAACCCCTTACCATGGCTGTGGCTCCATCCACCTAGGGATCTGGAGGTACCACTCCTTCTGCCAGAACGTGGGTCCAAACATACCGTTTCAAGAGCTATTTGCCACACACCTTAGCGTGACACACATAGTCTCGTACCCAGACCCATGTTTTCACAGCAGCGGATGGATGACATCACCGCTACGCGAAAAGTGGCAACTGCACTTACAACAAAGCGGTCGGGTTTAGTTGCCCGGTTACAACAAAGCGGTCGGGTTTAGTTGCCCGGTTCTGTTGCATGTTTATCTTGCCCTCTGAGGTAGGGCCTCCCAGATCTTAAAATTGGGCCATCGAGAGTACAACACAACGTCATGCACAAATTATTAATGTAAGGCGGTAAATTCGGGCCAATCAAATTTTACACCAGCGTGCACGCGAAACACTCATATATACATGCAGCTGTTGGCAGCAGTTCAGTTTGCATGTGATTTCAGACAGTGCAGCACAATATGTTTCCAGCACGTACTCCAGTTCAAGCGAGTTCTTCTATACATGTACGTACCGTTGCTTGGTCGTCGTTAAAGGCTAGCTTCATTGCAGGTAATTGTAATAAGAGCATTCATGTAAGTTTCAATTGTTGCTGACCGCCAAAGTACAACTACTAGCGACGTAATTAAAATCGCTTCAGGACCAAGTAGCCACGGATTTGCTGGTAAGCCTCCGACCATTGGGATTCTCAAAAGAGAAAACCAAAAGATTTGTTCTTTATTCACAGTATCGTGAAAGATCGAAATCGGATAGACAATCAAATGCAATTGGGTAAGCATGCAGCTGAGCTAGTACTAGTGTGTATAATCAACCAATTTGAAGTTATGAATTAAAATTAAGAGTAGCTAGCTAGCTGTAGATCTAAAAATAAAAGCTGTCACACTCAACAGTGCTAAATATAGATCTGACTTTTACGAGGAAGCGTAAAGCTATACCAAATGTAACATTTGACATCATATTTGCGATGCGTAAACACGCGTAAACCCAGACTTTACCACCTTTACACTATTGCGTAAACATCAGGTTTGCTTCGTTGTAAACATAAGTAAATATGTGTAAACCTGAGCTTTACCTTATCTTTACGTCGTGTTTACCGCTTGTGTAAACCCGTTTTTTTATGCAGTGTAAATGGTCCAGGGGGACCAATATTTCTGAAAAGAATTGGTCACCCTTTGAAACATTTGGTTCCCCTTTTTCCAGCTGAAATAAATGGTCCCCCCTTGAAAAATTTGGTCCCCGGCAGCATAGAAGAACATTTGCCTAATTGACCTCCCTCTTCATCTGAACCGCATGTTTTGGTAGATTGTACCTTAATTGATTCAAAGCCACATGTCACATGTTACATACTTATATACACATGCAGGAAAATGAATGTGGTATAAATATAACTCCCACATGTCCTAGTTGATTTCACTTGCATCTCTGTGACTTTCACATCTCTTATGGTACCACTCTTTGCACTGCACAAGGTTTCCACTGTATGGTGTCTTTGTAATGTCCCTGCAGGTGCAATAAACTTGAACTGTTTTTTGTACTATTGCTACTATACAATGTGCACAGAAATGATTAATTCCATATCTGTTATTATGTGAAACCATGCAGTGTTGCCTCTTTGTATTACGCTATTGTGGATTTATTTAAACCGCTGGAGGGGAACCCACATTTTCGTGACGTGTATGATTGGTGTGTGAGGGCATGTGTGCTCATGTGCAATGAACCGTAGGAGGAGGAAGTGACATTGTATGATGTAATGAATATACCAGGTGATGTGTTGGCCTGGGGATGAGGGTGTTGGGCTGTTCATCCATCCATGATCCTCTTCACAAGCATTTGGGATCTGGTGGGTGGAGATTTCCCACCCACCCACACCATGATCGTGTACCCTTGACACTTCTGATCTGGGGTTGATGTCAACATACAGCCTGAATGGTTCTGCATGCTCTGTAAGCTGGTGTTCTGTAAGCAAGCACTTTATGAAAACATATGACATCATGGTGCACAGGTACATGTACATAATACATGTAAGCACGTGCATCAGAAGGTCAACAGTTGGGGCATGTACATGTAGTTGTCCCCTACTGCTATCTATGAGTGAAGGTGTGCATTGGTTTGCAAATGACGCTTAACAAAAGTTGCATGTTTCTCTTCCTCACCTGCATGCACACACATGTCCACAATGGGGGAAATGCGAAGTGCAAAGGAAACAGTTAAAACTGACCAACCCACAAAAAAGGCCATTGCAGAATTTAGAATTTCAATTCCAGTTACTGGAATTGAAATTCTCGCAAATGGCCTTTTCATCACCAGCTTGCAACCTTCTTGCTTATAGGACATCCTTAACTAACTGTGCCTTGTCTCGAGCTGCTTATAAATGAATGAAAAATGATTTTTAATTATGTAAAACGATTGTGTAACCAGCTGCAGTGCTTAATTGCCTACTAGCCTCTTTATTGATTTATTTATAGTCATGAACACTCGGCTCCCCAATCCATTACCTTACTGTTACACAAGTGGAAAATTACAGAAGCATATTTATCACACCACACTCAAATTTCAGTGAAGCATATATATCTGCTTTGTTTTATTCAACAAAACCTATATCTAAATCAGTCAGCCTCCTTATTACGAACCAACTGCAGTGCTTAATTGCCTATTAGCCTCTTTATTGATATATACCATGGCTTTTGTCCCTTTCAAGTCTCAAACATTTAGTACCCAAGCCAAACATAAAGAAACTGCTGAAATGCTATAATTCTACAGAATGACAACATGGTGCAGGTATTGCTGATAAGAATATATTGGCATCTTTTGAACTTCTGCCTGGCAAAATTGAAGATCACCATTCAAAATTAAGTCAGAGTTACTTGACAAGGTATCCTTGCCTGACAAAATCATGTCTGATATCTGCATGTGTGCATGCATAGCTGCTTCCCAGCTATTCGTTCCCTCAGATCTAGACTTGATCTCCATCATGATGAACTGGCTGAGTTTTTCGGCTGCTGTAAAATGGTGGTTGCATGAGCATTGCTGTAACTGCCAGCCAATAATCCTCTTTGCCCTTTTTGCCCATGGACCCTTTAATTATGCCACCATAACTTAACATGCAAGCACGAGAGAGCTAGATGTGGTATCATGTTACAGCAGACTCACAGATATCCTCATAAAATCTTGCTGACGGTCCTCAAGTTACAGTTTGGGGCATGAAGGACATAGAACACGGCCAGCAGTCATCCATATCCCTCATTGGGATTTGGGCAAACCAGCAGCCTTTGATCTGACTGTCACACCTGAAGTAACTTAATGGAAACGAGTGTGACGAATGAATCTGCAGCTACCTCAGATGATGGGGAAATAATACTGTTGAAAAGATCAACTGGGTTAGAAAGTGCTTGCATGTGTTCCATATTATCAAAACCGGAAGAATGATAGACACACTTAATGTCACATGGCAACACATTAATCCCACATCAGCGCATAAGCAGAGGGAGCCTTGAGCTCTCTTCAACAGCCTACATTTCCTCCTCAAGTGCTTCTAGCTATAGATCTTGTGCCTGCACATCCTAGCTGTAGCCATAAAGGACTTGAATGAACTTGTCTCCTCTATAATTATGGATCTCCTCTGTCTGGCAAAATTGAAGATTATCATTTTAAGAGAGTTAAGTTACTTGACAACGTATCCTTGCCACTATGTCATCACCATATACACATGCAGCTGCTAGGCTGCCAGCTATTCTGTCCCTCCGGCTTGACCTCCGATCATCTTGAACTGGCTTAGTTTCGAGCTAGATGCTGGTTGCATGAGCATTGCATGCTGTTACTGCATGGCAATCCTCTTTGCCCTATTTGCCCATCCCATACCTTGCATTGGACATTTTAGGCCACCATGTCTTAACATGCAAGCAGGGGATGTCCTTTTATAATCTTGCCAACAGGCTTGTCTGGGTTCTTAAGTTGAAGTGGGAAGTGGTTTGGAGTATGAAAGGCATTATAATACCTAGCAGACATATCTCATTGCAATTTGGGCAAACCAACAGCTATTGATCTGTCTGTCACGCATCTATACTATAAATTGAAATACTTCAATGGATGAGTGGATCTGCAGCTCTGGCATCCGAGGTGAGCAAGCACACCAAATGCATGGGTAATGGGGTGCAGAAGCTTTGTCACACCTTACAACTAGCCACCAGGGAAAAACTGCTCTAAGTCTCATGCCACCTGTCAATTGTATGGCAGGCTTATAGCCTTTGATGCAACTAATGTGCACTCCCGTCACGATCAGGATCAATTGTAGAAGATCCTTAGAACTTCAGTAACTTTTATGAATATTAGCCCTTTTGTATGCCTACCAGTATTATACTTACATATATAATACTGAATAATGATTTTGTGCACATATCTATATCACACATTGAGAACGTAGTAACCTGGGGTATCCATATGTATATATTTGACTATGGATATAAAAATGCATCAGAGCTGAACAATAGAAGTGACTTTCCTGTGGCCCTATAAGTCACGGAATCACTTGTACACTAATTAATGCAGTTTTGCAGAGCTCATACATGTACATTTACAGGACTAACAGGAAACCTCAATTAAATCAGGGCTTCAGTTTGTCTACAGTTTTGGCTTGCACATAGAACCAACTGCCAAGGTCACTAATTACAACTATTATTAGTTAATTATTCCAAGTAGCATGCATGCATGCTATATTGTACATGTATCATTTTAATTATTATATAATATTATATATATAGAGATCCATGCACTTGTACCAAATAGGGTCTGGTTTAATTAGAAAACTAAACTATTAGTGCCATGCACTTTCACAAAAATAAGTTTATTTGCATGTGGACACATGCATGCTTACATCTATCCCTCCCCCTTTTAATGATATCGATCTGTGGAGCAATAATCAAGATATCAACTGCAGCCATGCAGCTAGTGCATGGTCTCACAAGGTACATTGTATGAGGCCAGTGGGTATACAACACATTCGGATGAGATATAGCTTTAATTTCTGGTATGAACCCACACCAAATATTCTCGTTGCGATTTGATAGTGCTGAGATGGTGTTTTTACTCGTGCACGCGTATCGTATCGGCATATAATTATATGAAATAAATTCCACTATATACATAATATAAACAGCAGAAGGTATATAGTGTAGGCCTAGTATAGCAGACAAATACTTTTATTGCAGTTCTTCTGATGCAAAGAAAACGCTTTCAGAGTGTGAAGTGCACGCGCATGCGAAACCTCAAAATGCTGTAATCCCGTGCACGGTACTCATCCCGAGCACCAAGAGTGTTGCTATAGACAACAAAGTGGAATGCCGCGCCATGACATTCGATCGTCTGCTAAAATTTAACTTGACTTACAGGAGAGGATCAAAACATTTGATATCGAGATCGCTGTAGATAGAATGATACATATATCCATTTAATTGATCATGAGCTGCATACATGCAGGAATTGACAGAGATATACTTACAACTTGCAGAGCCTCCGCCGGCTCCGGTGCCGGCTCCGGTGCCGGCTCCGGTGCTGGCTCCGGTGCTGGCTCCGGTGCTGGCTCCGGTGCTGGCTCCGATGCTGGCTCCTGTGCTGGCTCCGGTGCTGGCTCCTGTGCTGGCTCCGGTGCTGGCTCCAGTGCTGGCTCCGGTGCTGGCTCCGGTGCTGGCTCCGGTGCTGGCTCCGGTGCTGGCTATTGCATACAATAACGTGACATGCATAAGACACAGGGAAATGCACACTTCTATCAGGCTTACCCTGAGATGTAGGGGCTTTATAATAAGACAATATAATAAGATTAATACGAACACTCAGCAACTTGCGGCTTACCGGCCAGCTCAGCAATAGGAGGACTGGTGAGAGTGGCGTAATAGGTGTTCACATTATTGCTATTCTGTACCACAACTGCATAGCTAAAAATAGCACACGTAACTGCATGTATACGTGCGCACAAACTTGTACCACCATCACAATAATAATTTACGGTGTTACTGTGCACTCATGATCAGTAGGCTGACCATTTGAAAAATCATGGGCTGATTCTATGATACATCAAAACCCATGCATGCATGTGCGAGTACATTAGTATAGTATGTGCAGAGATAATATGTATATATTATCTCTGGTACAAGTGCATGTACATTTGTGGAAACTATACCTAAATGTTACGCTTCCGGTTCCTTGCGGAGGAGCAGTCCAGCTCAACTGTACGTTATTCTTCAGAGTACTGTCAACGTGGGTCACAGCGCTCTATATACATGAGAATTAAATATGGATGCTTGATTCTTTAACCTAGCTCGCGCGGATGTCAATTATTAAAAATTTAAGTTCTTACCGCTGAGCAGGCCGTTTGCACCTGTGATCCCAATGAGAACATCCCTACGGGGCTCGACCCGCTGTTCCTTCCCTGCACCAACAGACCTCTGTATTGCTGCGTTCCGGTCAGGACCACTTTGGGAACAGCGCGGAAATGTAAATGTGACGCCGGTCAGTTTGCTATATAGTACGTACTTATACATGCATGCTCTGCCTCAGTATACGTGTTCGTATATACAGTGCCGGCTCGCAAAAGCAAAAAGTCACACCTCGCAACGGCATTTCATCGTGGAGTTATGCGCCTGTCATTGTAACATGGGTACTCACCCCCCCCCCCCCCCCCCCCCCCCAATTGGGATTTGTACGGGATTTGACACAGCTAATTGGGTTGTGGTTCTTTCGTTTGACTATACAGTTCACCTACCCCTATATCTCATATCAACCTGCCCTATTCATAGCGATTTTAGGCTAGGGTTTTGTGTTTCTAGCGATCGCCTACAGTGTAAGCCGAATTTAATTCGTGATAGAATCCTTTCACAAAGTGAATCTCTTAGCGGTGCTTTGAGGTGATCGCTAGGAACACAAAACCCTAGCCTAATTTCACTATGAATAGGGCATATTTTCCCATTATTTACTTTACATGTACCCTTATATCAACCCCCGTGGTATGCATGGGTTGATATGAGGGTAGGGACACAGAAGAGGCGGATCGGAGATCGGTAAGATATCTATGGGTAATTTGACCGCATATGAATCCCCAACCGTGGGACATTTGATTTAATAAAGGTCAAATCCCGACATTGGCCCCAATGGGGGGGGGGGGGGGGGGGGGGGGGGGGGGGGTACCCATGTTACAATGACAGGCGCATTAGGAAAACTGTTCAGTGATGTTCATAGCGCAACCATATCGCTTTCATCGATATCAGTAAAATTCATTTGGTGAAGGCCAGTCCAGAAATATCAATATCAATAGATGAAAGCGGTATGATATGCATGTACATGTATGGTCGTCGCGCTATCTACTCCACGATTATTTTTCGCCCTATAGCGATGTGTGCCGCGCCCTGCGAGCCGGCACAGTATGCTATGGTATACGTACGTGAGTAGGTCGTTCCCGGGATGTAGCCTCCCGCTGCAGCAAGCTGTGTGACGTTGAGAGAGAAAGGACTGCTGCTTGCGAGTGATACCGAAGAGCCGCCGTGGCCAGGTTGGGGAGAAATGCCCGCGCAAGCTGCAGGAGGGGCGCCAGTACTCATTGCTTGGGCGTCGTTGAGAAACAAAACCAAAACAGCTGCTATTGCGATCATCTTCTTGAAGGTCGGTGAATCCCGTACAAACGAAATTGTAGAGTAATCAATTAACAGATCCATACATGGCCATATCCATATATGCGTCATATATACATGTATATGTGGTCTCGTGCCATGATCTAAATAATTATATACAATAATTATCGAGAGTTACGGCAGTAAACTCTCATATAGGATTTGTGCCGTATCATGAATATCATTAAAAACGCGATCCGCGTATAACTCACGAACCGAGAAACGGATAGTGTAGCTCTTTATTGCTATCGAGCCACAATGGAATGACGATCATTTTCATGTTTTATTCAAATCGCCAAACCGTTTACTTTAAGAGAACAAAAAAGGTCGTAGCTCTCGTTCCCAGACCGTAATTTGCCCATAGTCTTTATGGGTGAGTATAACTCGAGATAGGAAAGGTTTTAAAGAGCGCCAGTTACACCAAAAATCGTAGAAAAATCCTACCGACTGTCCCTTGATGTCAGATATACATGTTTGGTATAAAGCAATAATTACGTCCGAGTACCGTTAGGAACAGTTTTAGAGAGTGCCAATTACGCCAATACCTACCGACTGCCCCTTGATGTCGGATATACTAATACATGCAACTGTTTGGCATAAAGCGTCCGAGCATACATATTAGCCAAACATAAGCGTTCCCATGAAAAATACCCATACGTATAATTAGAATTTTTATGGTATTGCTTAACTATTGTCACGTCAAATACCTTCACGGGAACGAAACTCAAAGAGGAGAGCTAAGCAACGAGAAGAATACCTCCAAAATCAAGACGACGAGTTAGAGTCCTCCCGAATTCGGTACGATGCTGATGCGGAACAAGAGGTGGCGACAGGAAAAGATCTAGAATTCTGTTGCAGTGCAAGTTTCTATTATAAGAGGCGGCGTTATGAACTGAACTCAGACGAGAAACGAGCTTCTTAGAGGGAAAGCTTGGCGCGCGAGTTTGGAACTAGAACAGCAGCAAATGTAACATAGCTGTAAAACATTGTGTTGCTAGGCAATAAACATGGGAATTACAACGGCTAGATTTTATCATACAATCGTATTTACTTCAAGTATGTACGGGTTGCAAAGTACATGTACACCTATATACTAGTAGTCACTTATAAAAAAAAAAAGAATGAAACAAGATATAAAAACATTCTCGCTGAGAAAGTTAGTGGTATATAGGATTTGAAGGCAATGGTGGTGTAAAAAGGAAGGGAACAAGGGATCAACGATGGTACAATTTTTTGAACAGTCCTATATTTAGCAATGTAAAATGTACGTACTACAAAAGTGCTAAATATACATGTAGGACTATTCAAAAAATTGTGATCCCTTGTTCCCTTCCTTTTTACACCACCATTGCCTTCAAATCCTATATACCACTAACTTTCTCAGAGAGAATGTTTTTATATCTTGTATACATTACGTCATGACACAATAGGCTTAGCCGCACGATTATCGTACTGTAAGATTAGAATGCATTGCTGCTGTCCACATTAGATTCAAATATTGATCAAGTTGATTCAACACATCATTCCATGAGTAACAGTGTTACACAATATATTAAAAGTCATTGTAGAAAATTGGAGGAGATGGTTAAATAGGCACACTGATGCTGCTCTGGTACACTGCAAATACAATGAAGATGGCAAAAGTCACCAAAAAGCACAGACCAATGACCAAGATGGCTGCCAGTCTTATCAAACCCCTGGGGACTCCATTTATCAGCTCCGGAAGCTAAGCAAAAGAAGGGGAAAAAAGTCATAGGTACAATGTAGCCGGTGCTAACTCAAGTGCTGCTGTCCCAACTGCAGTTACATGCATACGTACACACAATGTTTGATGTGCTACAGCCAAAACCTAGCTAACAATTATAAGTAACTGATGTTACAGTGAGGAGTGCATGGCTTACCAGGTTGACCAAGGCCACATAGACAAAGAAGCCTGCAGCAAGGGAGAGGACCCACTTGTTGGCCTCCGTACAGTGAAGACCTATGCTGGCCCCGATGATGTAGCCAATGAAGGCCATCAGGTACATGTAGGCGATGAAGGGAAGCACAGTCCTCAAGAGGCCACCCTTCATACGGAGCAAGATGTTGTAGTCACCTGGGAGAGATAAGAGTTTTAAAGTGATCACACACCACATGATACTATTCACATACACATGTACATAAGTATATGTGTTCAGGATGAAAAATCATAAACAGGTTTAGGAACTGGGTATAGACTGACGGATCTTTTATGTAAAATGTCAAAATGTTCAGTTGTAATGTACTGTAACACTACCAAAACAATTTCATGTATGATACTATTGGACCACTAACACGTACTGGATGAGAAGGAATAACATATACATGTGTATGTGACTTTAAATACATTTTTAACACAGCGTTTACGACAGATGCAGGGAAATTTTGGGGAATATAAAATATTCATAATTCCCTCCTATGAGTTTTTTTCTAAGCAAAACATTTAATATAATACTCCAATCATTACTAATGAAGTGAGAAATATAAAAAATCTGCAGGCACAGACGCTTGTCGTACTGTAACGTGTCAAAGCCAGCTCATTATCGTTTTAACGAGTGGCTACAGTATTCAAGGTGCTCTTTTTTTGTACTTGGTTTCATTGCTTTTTGAATGTTTCATTAGTATAGCAAGTAGATGTAAAGCTTATATAAGAGAAAAGAACAAATAACCAGTTTCCATTCAGGAGACACTGCATCTTTTAGTTCCCCGAGAGCTGATCGTCGGCAATGAATTTGCGTAACTTATTAACGGCAATAGTAAAACATTTTTTTCACTTGCAATTTGGGATGCCGCCTGGATGCTCTGAGCAAAAGGGCAAACATAAAAGTGAAGAAAAAATACAAAACTCCATACGGAGGGAATTTATCATTTTATGAATATCCCCAAAACAATCAAGATTTCCCCGCATCTGTCGTAAACCCGGTGTTAAAAATAAGGGTATTCAAACAGATTCGACAGTGCCACTATAATACATCAATACAAGAAGGTTCTCTATCCGGTCAATCACACATGTAAAGCCAGCTAGGGTAGACAATAAGCCTCAACATTCAAGCATGAGTGAAGGATCTGCACCTTAGTGCACCAGGCCTATGGAACAAGATGCTGTAGTCACCTGGGAGACAGTGGGGTGGTGGATGCACATGGGGAGGTGAGGGTGTGTACCATGACGATGATAAACATAGCTGAATTATTGGACCAGACTTGTGTATGCTGGCTTACTGATAGAACCTTGGAATCACTTAAAGTCAGACCAGTAATTAAATTATGGTAAAATATGACAGGACCAACAGGAAATATCAATCTAATAAAATGTCTACTTTGGGTTTCACAGTTTGCCTACAGTATTATTACATCACAGGGCCGGACAGGTTTTAGCCAGAAACATTTGAAATTATTAACAATTATGATGATGATTATTGCGTATTATTAAATTGGAAACGATCGACAATGATGAATGTGCAAACACATGCAATCGTCTCATTGCTTGAATGACTTTGGCATCTCACGAGTATGTACATGTACAGTACACGTTAAAGTACTGTCCAGAGCCAAGTGAATTATTTACGCGCATGGTTAACATGTATTGTGGGCGTTATTCGTTTCCTGCGACTCATATGTGCTGTAACAAACACACTTGTTGCGTAGCTTTTTCAAAGCGTTATCATCTCCCAGTCTTACGTTGTGGTGAGTGGCACGTCATGCAATCACATGACATCACACACACACACACATACACACACAAACACACATCAGGGTAAGGTCCACCCTCGTTATGCACAATAGTATTGTTAGCTGTACAGTGTATATGGAGAGAACTCAGTAAGCTCATGCACTTGCCATTGACAATGAAATTATTATGCTATGGCTTTGTGGCTTGGCTTCACAGTTTCCTACACACCCATATTGGCTTACAACTACCCAGATGTGTGGGTACATTGTAGTATGTTTTCCAGGGCAGACACATGCATTTAAGGGTGAACACAAGCTGGTTAGGGGGATTGTGTGTGTGTGTGTGTGTGTGTGTGTGTGTGTGTGTGTGTGTGTGTGTGTGTGTGTGTGTGTGTGTGTGTGTTGTGTGTGTTTGTGTGTGTGTGTGTGTTTGTACATGTATGTGTGTGTACATGTACATGTACATGTACATGTATGTGTGTATATGTGGTACTGTTTAGGGACAGGTTTTAATGGGCATTAGTAATTCCTGTTTACAGTCTGCCCTCCTTATAAGCTCCATGTTTGTTCCCTGAGCTTATAAGGAATTTGAGCTTACATGTATAATGAATGTTGTTCTTTATTTTTTGTTATTTGTAACTACAATAACATTATGAATTTAATTACGCATCAAACACACCAGATGCCTAAAATCCTCCTCTGAAAAGATGCCAAAATTATCTCCTACAAACTGTAAAAGAGTAGACACACTGTTCTTTGCCTCAGTCAATGGAACTGACTGTGGTTCCACGTTGTTGGGGTCTTGAGTTTCTTCTTCACCTGCATCAAAACCTGTATGTGAAGTTGTTTGACCCAATAGCCTTGCTGCAATTTCTGCCATCGTCTCCTCCCCTTCTGTCTCCATTTCTCCAGGATCCATTACATAATCAAGTGCTGCCATTCGGGTCACTCCCGGTTTAACAGGCAACCTTGTGATTACAGCAGCTATCTCCCTTAGTTGGGAACTTTCTCCAGCATCTGCTGCCATCAGTGCTGCTCTGTCTGGTCACATTTGCCTGATCCAAGTTTTAGGCAGAACCCCTGACTTGCACCAACAGTTCAAGACAGTTGTTGCTGAGATGTCCTGCCAGGCAGCTACAAGCCAAATAATGGCCTGAATGTGTCAAGAGTGAAGAAGATATTGCAGGTACATGTAAGAGCACATCAGTGCAAAAACCTATACAACAAGTAAACAAAGACAGACCTGCTTAAGATTGGCTTTAAGTGACAGTGCCTGTAGATCCTGACTGGGATCATTGTCATACTGCTGGACCATGTAACGAGCCAGCTTGCCTTTGTAGTGGGCCTTAAAGGCAGCAATGATACCTTGGTCCAAGGGCTGCACAACTGACGTGCAATTCGGTGGCAGAAAAAGGAGCAAAAGATTGCTCAACCTAAAGGCATCAAAGCTGCCCACTTTTTTAAGTACTGTATCTGCCACACCATGTGAACTGGCATTGTCCAGCAACATCAAGCAGTTACGCTCTTGCGACATAAATTGCTCATTCACACTCTTAGACCAATCAGTGAAAACCTGCAGAAAACCGCAGTGAGTATGAATGATAAAGTAACCTGAAGCTCAACATGTAGGTTTCTGGTGTATCCATATAATTTATAATAATTTTTTGGCAGCTTGCTATCGGCATTAAACAATCCATGCAATGCTAAAAATCTTAACATTGAAAGCCATTTTTCAACCGTTTTTGTTTTTAGGATTTCTCCGTATATCATAGTAAAAATGTAGCAAAGAATCATAGTATTTGCGTTTGTAAGCACTGTACGTAACTTTTAAAAGCATTTCTACGTGTAGAATACTAAGAAAAATGCAAATATCATGATTATGTGCTACACGTTTACTACCATACATGTATACAGAGAAATCCTAAAAACGGGTGAAAAATGGCTTTCAATGTTAAGATTTTTAACATTTCATGGATTATTTAATGCCGATAGCAAGCTGCCAAAAAAATTATATGGATACCCCAGAGACCTCTCATTTAGAAAAAGTCAATTTTAATCCTTAAGTCAAACTAATTTGTCCGAATTCATACGAAGACCACGCCTCCCTCTGAAAAGCGATACTTTCCTACCGATCTCCACAGCGAGTGAGACTTAAGAGCTCAACACAACACTATAGGTACTCACCTGTATTGGGTACATACAAAACAAATTTGGTAGCTTAACTACAAAGTATAGAGGAGTTAAAGCCTTGAACATCCAACCTGACCAGCAGTTGTTTACTATGGTGCATTGTTTTGTTTACAAGTTAAAACAAATGTACATTGTACTCTGTTCAGAAGTAGATGCTGAATCTAAAAATGTAATTGGCATGATATAATTATATACAGTACCATTCATGAGATAAAATCAAAAATGTGCATTATCACTTTCGGTGAACACCACTGTAGCTGTTGGCTGAGGCAATACACAAAACCCTAGCCTAACATCGCTATGAATAGGGCATATTTTCCCAACGTTGATATGAGGGTAGGGATACTGTAGCTTTCAAGTTACATATACACTGTGGGTTATGAATTAGTTTAGGTACACACCCCTGAGCTTATAAAGGTGTGCTTATAAGGAGGGCAGACTGTACATGCATAACCACATCACACTCAAGCCTTATCTTTGTGATATGGGGTACCCTTACTATTGTCATATGGCGCTGGGCAATGGCCCCTTTGTTTGCTTATTGTTGTGTAATCAGATGGCCAGCCTCTGGGTATGCATGTATATAAAGATGATATGCAACTCCAGCGCATGCTGCTGGTCAACAGGCGCTGGAGAGCTTCACCTTTCCCACCCTCCCTTCACATGTATTTGTACTTTGCTGTATGATGCATTTCCTGGTCATATTCTATTACAGTAAGGCAGGGGGCGGAGCCCTGCGGGCTTGTCCCTACAAAGCTGGCTAGCCAAGCCTGGACCAGTGTCCTGGCTTGCAGTGCACATGATAACAGTCGGACATCGGACGTTTTCCGATCAATTTTGCTAAGTGTCAGATCAATTTTGCGTATGCGCGGTAAGAATGTCCGGACGGCTTTTTATGTCACTGGAAATAGCGGCAAAGCACCTGTTCAGACCGTTAAATTTAGTGTTAAAAAGTGGGCTTTGGACAGCGAAAAGATCCTTCCCATGGACGCAATCGTGCGCGAAAAACGGCCGTAAACGCGTCAAATCGCGCGGACTTCAAAAACGCTGTATCTCCTTGATTTTGCAATAGCATTTTGCGTATTTACAAAGCAGTCCTGCGTGTATAGAAGTCCAAAGATGGTGTAATTTGCGACGCATCGCTCCGAAAGTATTCACATTGAAGTAAGATTCAGAACGATGCATTGCAAATTAAACCGTCTTTGGACTCTTCTACATGTATAGACACACGACCGCTTTGTAAATACGCAAAATGCGACTCTTCTCAATTGCACAATCAAGGAGATACAGCGTTTTGAAGTCCGCCCGATTTGACACGTTTAGGGCCGTTTTTCGCGCACGATTGCGTCGTTTCCCCCTCCCCCTCCCGCCCCTGATACAAATGTACGTGACTAACATTCGATACTAGCAAATCAGATAGTACTATAGTCGCATCGCTAAAGTGTTCTGTGTGCATTCAATTTGAAGAAAATCTGCGCGGCCGAATAAATTCCAACGCAGCATTCAAAAACAAACCTGAGATCTGCATCTTTCAAAGATCATGCTGCTACTAATATGTGCGTGCACGCAATGCTACTGGATAGCAATGTATACAAACACCAAGTGCAAATATAAAGGTACATTCTATGTCCGGTCAATTCGGAAACATGACAGGTCAATTAGGTAATGGTCTGACAGTGTGTCAGGACAAACCTGAAACCTTATCATATGCACTGGGCTTGGTACACAGGTCATACAGTTGGTGACCAGCATCACCCTGGTGCCTGTCTAGCGGGCAGACTTCCCCAACGATCCTGGATAGCCAAGCCTGGACCAGCGTCCTGGCTTTGGTACACAGGTCACCCGGTTGTGGTCAGCGGCACTAGCTGGTGCCACCACTGCTGGGGAGTTTGGGTACAGGGACACAGGCTCGTGGGATACTCCTGCCCCTTGCCCCCATTTGCTGCCAATCAGTCAACCATGAACGTTACGCTAGCATTGCGTTTGGGATCCAGCTAGGAATTATTAGGTTGATAATTAAGTGTGTGTATATGTGTGTGCACATGTACATGTACACACACACACACAAACACACACACATACACACATCACACACATATATATTGTATGTAGCGGTGGTCACAAAGTTGCAGGAGTTTTTGAAAAATAAAGATGTTGATTATGGATAACCCCTGAGAACCTGAAATGGTTTTATGTGTAGCAGCCATTTTGAGTTTATTTAACTTTAAGAGTGGCTAAGCGAGTTACGTAACATTCGGACCTCAGCAGTCAAAACTACAGTTGTGTACAGTGTTCATCTGTTATGTTGGTGTAAACAGTTTATCTTCTAGTTTTGATTGCTGAGGATGTAACTCACTTTTAAATCAACTCAAGATGGCTGCTACACATAAAACCATTTCAGGTTCTCAGGGGTTATCCATAATCAACATCTTTATTTTTCAAAAACACTAAGTTCATTATTATGTCCACGCCAGTTTTAAAAAAGTGGTGATTATCAACATTCTTCATATACAGTATTAAGGCATTTCTTCACTACCAACCGCAGTCCGGATCGATCCGGATTGGGGTTGCATCCACACTAGCTAATTAGTATTCATTGACCAAACCGAATCGATGCAGTTACATGTACATGCAGGGCATGCCAATACTGATAATTAATGGGCGCTGTCTCGAGTCCACATAAAACCCGCTGGGAATGGCATACATTTGCTTAGCGGCGTACATGGAGCTACGCAAAAGTCACCTTAGGAAAAAAGGGACACATGGCCTTGTCCTGTTACATGTATACCATTACTACCTCCATTAGAGTCCTTAAGCTGTGTGCCTTTATGTCTCGTATAATTGTATGGATCATGCATGCTTATAACCTTTTTGTGTTTCTGCACTAGGTTTTTCATCTTCAGGATGCACTGCTTCATGCAGTGCACTGCAGTAGGCTAGCAATCCGCTGATAGATTAATTTGTTGCGTACAACTCCATCGAGCTGTCGTTGCACATCTGCCCCGCCCACCCACACACACACACACACACCCAGATCCCTACCAAATGAGCGAGTTTCCTCCTAACTCCAAAGTGAATAAAACGTACATGTACAGCAGCCATTTTCTATCGTGGGTACGCCCTTAACTGCAACAATTCGGTTTGGTCGATGAATGCTAATTAACTAGTGTGGACACACCCTCAATCCGGATCGATCCGGATTGCAGTTGGTAATGAAGAAACGCCTTTAGTGAAATCTGTGTTATAAACTAATTACTTGTTTAACCCTTACACCTCCCCTCCAAAATGCATATGATATATTGATTGTACTTCATAAGATCTTGGATTTGATGTAAAACATGCAACTACATGTACATGTAGATGTATGTTCTAAGTGGATATGAAGATAAAACATTTCAAAGTTGAGCTTATCAGTGAAGTGATTAAATATTCAGCAATGCATATCTCCTAAACCATAAAGGTTATTAAAGCATTAAATTTGCCAATATGAATACAACGATATATGGGCAGTTGCATTGATATCTGAGAGGTGCTGTCCATAGATCTGATTGTCAATGGAGGTGTATTGACCCGTGGTTGAAGATTGGTGCTGTTGTTTGGAGCGTGCTCATACATGTAGATACAATGTAGTACATGTACAACCGCATTCATGTATGCTTGAGAGTCTAAGCCAAGTAGCCGTTTTAGGCCTTATAGAAACACGGTGGTATAAACACCTTCTAACCTCCCGGGCCTTAAACGCTTCAATGGATAACAGAGCTCCGTTTACTTTTCCCTACTCTGTTTAGAGCACACCATAGGCACAGCAGCCACCAGTATTCATTCTAGTGTCACATGACAGTGTGTTTATAATCTGACATTAACTTGTAAACATTGGGCCCTGCATGGCACAAACATTGTACGTGAATGTCTCCAGATCTTATGCAAGTGTAGCGGTAAGGTACATGTACATGTAATTCATCCGCAGCTGCGATGCATTGTGTCTGGGCACGAGACTACGTGCCTGTAGTGTAGTGAAGCATGCCATTGCAATCCTAAATGGTTAGATCTTTAAAGGTGGTACCACTATGTGTGTTTGAAAAAGGTACATGTACATGTACATGGTGGCGTGGAGGGTCGTTCAATCTGGTATCATACTGTACAACCTTTTTACACAGTATTATACATGTACATGTACATGTATGCATCATACATGTACTGTACAAACACACACACATACAATGTACACACAAACACAAACACACACACACACAAACACACACACACACACACACACACACATACACACGCACACACACACACACACAGCACCTACCAAACATGTGGGGCAGCTCGTGGAGGAGGAGTGCTAAGGAAGTGGTCAGTCCCAACGTCAGGCTCTGGGAAATGGAGGCCCCAAGGGCCACACCATCTGCAAGCATGTGCAGGGTGTCTGCCAACATGAGGAGCAGGAAAGGGGAACTTCTCCAGTGCCCTCCTCCATGGGAGTGACCATGATCAGTGAGGGGACTGGTACCCTGTTACGTACACCACATGGGGGAACACACACCAGACAATAAATATTTGCAACTTGAAAAATGATTTCTGTTTTTGGATGTGCACAGTAATTTATGTGAAGTACATGTACCACTACATGTACATGTAAGTAAGATCAATACACTTAACAAATGTATTTGTACATGTACAATACATGTTAACTTCTTGGTAGTTGATCCTGAGGTGGCTTCAATTGCACTCACACCATCAGCTTGTGGTTTGTACATGTACACATGTACATGTAATGTGTGTGTGTCATTGTAATATACAAATGCACATGTACATGTACATACATGTACATGTATGTACATGTACATGTACACTGTCTAAAACAGCCCCATGAGTGCAATTGATGAAAAAGACATGCATCACACAAAGCATTAGATTCAAATATACATGTACACATGTACATGTGTACATGTATATTTTGTGCCACACACTTTGTGTACCTGTACATCAGTGCATGTGATAAGGTTTCAGGTTTGCCCTGACACATTATCAGACCATTACCTAAGTTGACCTGTCATATTTCCGAATTGACCGGACAAAGAATCATGCAATGTACTATTATTTTCCAAATTATCCTCATGCTTTTCCTCAACTTCACACAATGCTGACATTTTTAAAAGTGCCAATCCCTCTTTGCATATCATGTAAGTTATCTTGAACTTTATACGACTAACTGTAGCCTGAGTGTTGGCATCAAGTATACTTAAAGCCTTAGCAATAGGAGAGCAATCAACTATACTACTCAAAAGGCTTTTTTTATAGAGTAGCTTAAGCATGCGCATGCATATCCGTAGCAGCATGATCATGATCTTTGAACGATGAAGCTCTAAGGTTTGTCGAACCCACAATGAACGCTGGGTTGAAGTTTCTTCTTCCGCGCAATTTTCCTTCAATCTGAATGCACACAGAACACTTTAGCGATGCAACTATAGTAAGATCTAATGCACTGGTATTGAACGCTAGTCACGTAGATGTACCAAAGATCTTTTCGTTCTCCAAAACCCATTTTTTAACGGTCCGGACAATAAGGCTGTGCTTCTTCGCCTCAGGCTCAACGTCAGTCTCAATTTCAACTAGACATTTGCCGCCATTTCTAGCCACAATTGGTCCGGACATTCTTACCGTGCATGTGCAGAATTGATCTGACATTTAACGAAATTGATCGGAAAAATGTCTGATGTCCGACTGTTATCATGTGCACTGGTACAAATACACAATGTACATTGGTGGGTTACCAAGTTGACAATATTTACTGTCTGGCATGTGTCCCACATGTACATGTACATGTACATGTACATGTACATTACAAATCACAGTCAAAAACTAGCACAATGCCTGTACACTGTACAGTGTACATTGTAAGAAAGATCAGTTCTTACAGGAAGTACATGTACATTAGACTTACCACATCACTGGCCCCATTGGGCCTCTGTGCACTATCCGTACTGCCCCCAAAGGTCGATTCATCCTCAGCTCTGTCTTTCACTACCACCTTCACCTCATCTATGTCTTTCTCTTCCACCTTCACCTCATCAGGGTGAGGCACAGAGCCATACTTCTGCTGTGTGCAGTCCTCATCACGCCCCCTGCGAGGGTGCACTATGGTGGCCCCCGCTTCATCGTCCTTGCATGACCCGTGGGGGAGGGTCACCTCTCGATTGAGGTCGTCATGGCCACCATCACCATCACCACCATCTCCTCCATGGCTCTATTTAGAACAAGATGGGATCATACAATTACATAGATGTACTGTACGGTATATGCACAGAACATGCAAAACACATGTTAAGAACGTGCACAACAATCATATACGTTGCATACATGTACATGTGTACATGTACATGTATGTATTGCTAAGAAGAAACGATACATTGTGTGCATGTACATGTGCATGCACACAATGTACACATACACATACAATGTACTTGTGTATCAATCCCCCCCCCCCCCCCCCCCCTCCCCATATATTCCTTACATGGCTGTGTCCAGTGAAGGAGTGGAGCACAAACTCCAGCAGGTAGAAGGCATACAGCCCCAAAAGCATCACACATCCCTTGCCCCATACTATACTGCTGCTGGCACTAACGTCAAATATCTGGGGGGGGGGAGGGGAGGGGGGGGGGGGGGGTTGGGATAATGTGTGAGAAATGCATACCCAGCTAGCTCGCATGAACTTCTACTGGGTCCTGAGTAGAAGACCTTCCCTTCATTAAATTTTTTATGAAACAGAAACTACTCCATACAACTCAAAAAAAAAAAGAGGCAACCTCAACATGTACATGTACATGTACCAAACCCTCTGTCCACACAAGGTACATGTACAGTGTACCTGCACATGTACGGTACATGAACATACATGTACAGGTACATGTATATGTATGCACACATACATACACATATACATTTAAATATAAATACAGCTTGCACACTGTACATGTACATGTACATGTACATGCACTTCCATAAGTACATGTACCATCTCTAAGGCATGATAACTGAATGGAAATGGGAGAGGGGAACGAGGGAGACCTGTGCATGTAGGGGGTGTGAGGGAGTGGGGTGGGGAAATGCAACCACACACATGTTACATAACTACATGTATGTCACTTTGCAAAGTGCACATGTACATGTACATGTACACATTGCACTTCCATACAAACATGTACATGTAAGTACATGTACCACCTCTAAGGCATGATACTGAATGGATGGCACAACACACATCTGTAGCCAACAGGGAGAATGCAATTACATGTACATGGATGCATGTACATGTACATGTACATGTATAATGTGGATTCAGCATATATGTATGTACATGTACATGTACATCAACATTACCATATCCCACATGGTGCCCAGACCCACCTCAGGTACGATGTGCAGCACGACGTTGTCCATCAATGCGGAGGCTCCAAGAGCAGTGAGGCCAAGGTTCAGGAGCTTGTAGGACTGGTCACCCCCACCTCCTCCCCCACTGGACCTCCACTTGAGGAGCTGACCTAGCTTTGCCAGTACAAAGGACATCAACGTGGTCAGCACCAAGACCACCACCAGCATGACCAGACCATAGCCATAAGCCTTGTAGGAGACTGTGGCTGTGTGTGTGTGTGTGTGGGGGTGTGAGGAAGTAATAAGTTTGGTAAAAAAAATCCTGATGGAAAATAATGGAAGGAGAGGGAGAGAGGGAGAGGGGGAGGAGGGAGGAGAGGGAGGAAGGGGAGGAGAGGGAGGGAGGGGAGGAGAGAGAGGGAGGGAGGGGAGGAGAGAGAGGGAGGGAGGGAGAGATGGAGGGAGGGAGGAGGTAGGGAGGGAGGGAGGGAGGGAGGGAGGGAGGGAGGGAGGGAGGGAGGGAGGGAGGGAGGGAGGGAGGGAGGGAGGGAGGGAGGGAGGGAGGGAGGGAGGGAGGGAGGGAGGGAGGGAGGGAGGGAGGGAGGGAGGGAGGGAGGGAGGGAGGGAGGGAGGGAGGGAGGGAGGGAGGGAGGGAGGGAGGGAGGGAGGGAGGGAGGGAGGGAGGGAGGGAGGGAGGGAGGGAGGGAGGGAGGGAGGGAGGGAGGGAGGCATACCACGGTGACAGGCTTGGGTGGTGATGGTGGTGGCCACCTCACACTGGTTCTCCACAGTCTGGTTGAGGTCACCAACAAAACTGGCGCACAGTTCAACAACTGGCTGACATGATGAGCAGACTACTGTACCATCTGATCCTGTGAGCATGTTTAGAGCGCACACAGATACATGTACATGTAATGTTGTGCATGTACATGTGTACATGTACATTTACATGTACCTACATGTACATGTACATGTATGTATCAAGCAGAAAAATGTACAGTAAAATGTATGTGAGCTGTATGCAACTGAAAACATTGAAACATGTACACATAGTGTGTGGAAATACTGGTACATGTATCTGCCCCTAAAACAAGACTAATCTCATGTGCATGTACTCCATCAATCTACACAGGTGGGCACACAGGATTACCACGCTACCTGTACATGTACAAGTACGTGCTTCCTTAGATACACACACACACACTCACACGCACACACACCAGTACTTCCATTGGCAATGTCCCCTACACCAACACGGCACAGACCACTCCCATTGCTGATGCCATACACAACAGCAAGCTCGTTGAACTTTGGCAGAGCCAACCCATCCAAACATGTCTGAAGTGATTCAAAAAGTCAGAAGGGGGAGACAAGGTGAAGATAAATCAAAACATGTTGTAAATGGACACTATCAAAAAAAACGTACACACATACAAATGTGGTTAACTTGGAACTAAGCATACATGTAGCTTACACAACTCTACCACACCATACAAATGATAAGATCCAACTTCCCCCACTGCCCCAGCCCAGGCCAGCTGCTCACCTCATTTAACCAAGTAGGAACCTCTGCACATGTACGGTGAGGCGGGTGAGGCAGGAGAGGGTGAGGGAGTGTGAGGGAAGAGAGGGTGAGGGGGAAGAGGGTGAGTGAGTATGAGGGGGATGAGTGTGACAAAATGAACACATGCGCAGCCTTTATCAAGCTGAAATCAGTACACTATAGTATAGTACTTAATTGTGAACCTAGCTGTGCGTACTTAAAGTGTAGGCTTCACGTACCGTACTATAGTGAAGGCTTCACGTACTGTACTATAGTGAAGGCTCCACGTACTGTACTATAGTGAAGGCTCCAGTACTGTAGGTTCCATGTACTGTACTATAGTGAAGGCTCCACGTACTGTACTATAGTGAAGGCTCCACGTACTGTACTATAGTGAAGGCTCCAGTACTGTAGGCTCCACGTACTGTACTATAGTGAAGGCTCCAGTACTGTAGGCTCCACGTACTGTACTATAGTGAAGGCTCCAGTACTGTAGGCTCCACGTACTGTACTATAGTGAAGGCTCCAGTACTGTAGGCTCCACGTACTGTACTAGCGGTTCTGTACTAGGTACAGGTAAGGTACCCTGTAGTACAGTGTACCTTGCACGCGATGTATACTTTAGTGCAGCGTGGACGTCTATCCTCATTTTGTAGCTCCTCCCCACCCCGTAGCTTAGTAGTTACGCACTTGCCGTTTCCACACTTACGTGATTTCACCATGGTCGCCCACAAGGTGCACAGCAGCACGCAGTAGTACGTCACCTTCATCATCCCTCTAGCTCGACGTGGCTTCTAACAATAAGTAATATGAATTAAAATCCTGTAGTCAGCAGTTATCACAAACGCATATCATTTTAACTTCCGGTTCTGACGACACGAAGGGGCAAAAAAAAAAAAGAAGCTAAGAAGAAGGCTAGAAGACTTACTTTTGGCATCTATGTCCATAAATTCCTCTTCCAATGCTGCATTGGATGTAGGTCATCCACCATCGCAAGGCACGCACGACGACACACAGGGCATGATGTAGTAGGCGTACTTGTGGCGCGGCGTAACAATCTAGTTCTAAACGACTACGTGGACTGATTATCCAACTTCCCAACTTACCACAGCACTTGCACTCGGCACATTATTAAAATAATACGTTCTGCACACGGACTTTTCTTTTGCACACGGCACTATCGATCATATACTACTGTATAGTGTATATTACTTTGTGTGTGCACGCGTGTGTGCGTGTGTGTATGTGTGTGCATGTGTGTGCGTGTGTGTATGTGTGTGTGCATGTGTGCGTGTGTGTGTGCATGTGTGTGCATGTGTACGTGTGTGTGTGTGTGTGCGCGCATGTGTGTGTGTGTGTGTGTGTGTGTGTGTGTGTGTGTGTGTGTGCATACATCTTGGTAAGGCAGGGCTTAATAAGGGTCATTACTAAGAACATGCCTGCCATGATCTTGCCACCCACTTGGTTCAGAACATGGTTTCCAATCTCCAACAAAATAAATGTTATAAGTCAGTAGCAAGGCCAGGCCATACTTAGGAAGCTGTCTGCTCTACTCTTATCCCGGTAGATGACTTTTACTAAATGGCCTTACATACTGTACATTGATGATCATTGTTTTTATATACTGGTTAAAGCTAAGAGCGTGTATTAATAATGTTGAGCATGTTCCTTTATCCGACATGCTGCATATAAAGGTGTGTGGCCTTGGATGGGGTGTGTGCTTGCAAAATAATTTTACACACTTCAGAATTGGTATGGTACGCTGATGTGTATTGGAAAGCTTCCTTTCTTGCACAGGTATGTGGTTCAATACGCTATGCCAGTTAGACCAAAGTTATGGTCTGAACAAAAAAATGACCAAAAAAAAATAGCATTACAGTGGTAAGATAAAATAATTTGGCCTGCTGCTTTTGGTAGGGTCATGTCACAGCTAGAGCTATATCTATTCACATTACCAGCTTGGATGGGGGGAATGGGTGTTAACAACCCTTTTGAAAAAGCTGGAGCAGCCATCTTCCAGAGCATGCACTGATGTAATCGTTACACCAACAAAAGGCTATAGGGAGACTTCTGATCACACGTCATAGACAAAGAAAGAGATCAGTCATGAGTGAAATGACTCCAAAATGATCAGTTCATTTTGATACTGACATCTCTGTAGTGTGTGATGGGAAGAAATGAGCCATTCAAAGGGCAGTACATGGCAAGATTTCCATGCAGTTTCCCTCTACCACTTTGACCTATATAGCTTTAACCATCATACTTTTGGGATGATGTACATGTAGCTATTAAGTATCACCAAACAAAAGATGATCCTGAGGTGCGAGATGCTTTGGGAGATCTTGCATCGATTGCAGCATTTAGCGACGTGATCAGATATCCAATCATGAGAGATGCTGATCCTGTGAGAGGTCTTCCTGCCTTGGTAGCTGATCTCGGTGTGAGAGGAGTGTTGGCTGCCCAGACTGAGGTTTTATTTGGTCTTGGACACTGATGGCCAGTCATATACAAGTCTTACTAGATCGATTGATTCTGTTATCCTATCAGAATTGATGGTGTCCTTATTTGGTCGTTTTAAGGTAACTCTGTTATGAAACCTTTCGCATAGGGTGTGTAACCTCCCCTGAATAATGAAAATCGATTTTTCCGAATACTTTTAAAACAGTAATCGATTTTTCAGGTTTTTCTGAATCTGAAAATCGATTTTTCCGAATACTTGAAAAAAGAAAATCGATTTTTCCGAATAGGTTTTGACAATTTGCCAGCCGAATACCTAGGTTATTCAGGTTCTCTGCTCACTGAGCCACCTAAATGTACACATCCCACCAGAGACCCTCCTGCAGTTACCCACATCACACCAGATACCCTTAGCACACTAACACACCTACCCCCATCATACCAGATGCCCTCAGCACACACACACCTACCCACATCACACCAGATGCCTTCAGCACACAAACACACCTATACCCCCATCACACCAGATACCCTCAGCACACTAACACACCTACCCCATCACACCAGATACCCTCAGCACACTAACACACCTACCCCCACCACACCAAATGCCCTCATGGGTACACCAGACACCCTACAACTACCCACATTACACCAGATCAGTACCCTCAGCATGCATCCACAGCTACCCCACATCACACCAGATGCACTCAGCACACAACCACAGCGCTTGGCCTAACCACATACCGAGTTGGGCGCGTCCCGACCTAAGTTAGCGTGGCCACGCGGAGGTCTAACTACAGATGTACACATCGCACTTGATGCCAAAAGAATAGACGTTTACGCACCACCAGCCATGCAGCCTCCATTTCACCATTGCGAGTTTTGAAAATACTAAAGTAGGCCTAGTACGATCGCCAGCTCAGAGAGATTGATGCAAGAAACCAGCTTGTTGGAATACACTAAGCAAACTAACTTTGATTTGTAGCTGGAGCTGTCCGTCGTCATGACACGTGAAGAGGGTGATCTCATCTCTTTTGGCTAGTTCGAATTACCGGTACTGTATTATAATGGACGAGATCAAAGTTTGATCTCGTCCCCACGTATATATTTATAGTAACAACAGTGACGTTAATTAACTTCAATTATTGTCGTACACGTAACATCGTAAACGGGTATCCGGATATCGTCATAAAAATGTATCCGAATAATGGGCGAATTGTCGATGCGTACGACGAATACCTAAGTACCTCCGAATGGAGATGCACAAACCGGTTATTTCGAATAGAACAGATCCAATAATCGATTTTTCCGAGTAATGCTAAATTACTATTCGAACGGATAGGTTTTTGCGAATATCCGAATAACCCGAATAACCTGATAACCGGTTACACACCCTACTTTCGCAGCAAAAATTGAAATGGTAAAAACCACCAATGCAAGTGAAGTGACTGGATGGGTGAGGCTGAATCGAGTTTACCATAATTACAGCCACATAAGAGGCAGCAGAGTCACATGTAGTAGTTTATTCACATAGTAGATTTTGTATGCGATGCTATTATGTGCATGCATGCAGGTGTTCGAGTATATATGTTATTTGACTTTCAAGTCTGTTCTTTTAAAAAAATCTATTTCTTACATGTTATATATAATATTATAATGAACTACAATATATAAATGGTACTGGATACACAGGGATACACTATATACACTACATGCTACTTGTGGTGCCCAATACAGAGGCAGCATTGCCGTGCTGTAATGCAATGGACACTTTTTGGAGAAGGAACTGATGAGAGGGACTGGTGATTATGTGTCATGCTCTGCTGACACCTGCTGATATCAGTGAGCAAACTGAGAGCATCAGGGCCAAGGGCACCTGAGGTCTCAATTGCAATCGGTATAAAATGGTGGGATTTGGACAGCAGAGCATATTTCTCCTTCTTTCTGGCTTCAGCAGCTGTGGCTATGCTCTAGCTTCCCTTGTGGCATCAGCTATGTATGAGGCTGCGAAGGTAAAGTTCCAAACAAGACACAGGCCAGACTTCCATGGGGAAATGGAACAACCATCAGGTCGCTTGCCATCTGATCTGTATCAAGATGCTAAGCTACACACCCCAGAGATGTTCCCCTTTATCTACTCCTGCTATTCAGCCTCTTATTCCCTCTATTTTCATGACACCATCATCAGCTCTGCAGAAGGGGTACAACAAGGTGACCCTCTTGGTCCTTTGTTGTTCTGCCTTGTTATCTTTCCCTCGACACAGATGTTACGTTCTGAGTTTCGTATATTCTACCTCGATGATGCAACCTTAGGTGGCAATGAGGCAGATGTATGTGATGATTTTAAGATGATCGAAAGAGAAGCTGCTGACATTGGTCTGGAGCTTAACCATCACAAATCAGAACTCATCTGTGCAGATCAAGCTGCCAGGTCTTTTGCACCTGGCACCTGACCTTTGTAGAGTCATGCCCGACACTGCTACTTTGCTGGGCTCACCAATTGGTTCGTCTGTTGATGAAGCGTTGCTCGATAAAGTGGAAGCACTCAGGAAAATGAAATCTAGCTTGAGTCTCCTGAGCAACCAGGATGACTTGATTCTGCTCTGCCACTCATTTGCCATCCCTAAGATTTTGTATATCCTCAGGATAGCGCCTTGTTTCACATCTCCGTGCTTGGCGGTTTATGATGCTGAATTGCGCAGCACTCTGACTGAGGTTCTGAATATCAATTTTTCTTGCGAGTCAGCTTGGTCCCAGGCCACTCTGCCAGTCTGTTTTGGTGGTATAGAGCTTCTCAGCTTGCACCTTCTGCCTTCTTGGCCTCAGCTGCTGGTTCCTACAACCTTATCAACCAAATTTTGCCTGCTCGGTTTTCTGACATTCCATACATAGCTGTTGATGCCGCTGTTATTCAGTGGAGAGAGGGTCACAACTATCCACCTCCTGTCTCCCCTTCATCTTCCAGACAAAAGGCATGGGACCTCCCTCACCTGGAAGAGACATATGATCAGCTCCTACAGGGTGCCTCTGACTGCAGGTCTCTGGCCAGGTTACTGGCAGCAGCCACTGAAGAGTCTGGGGCCTGGTTGTGTGCCCTCCCTGTCTCTTACCTAGGCCTGCGAATGGATGATCACACAACCAGGATAGCTGTTGGTCTCTGTCTGGATACACCTCACTGTCAACCCCACATCTGCACCACTGTGGAGGTCATGTTGATGCCCTTGCTACTCATACATGCATGGGCTCAGCTGCATCAAAAGCCAAGGTCATTTTTCGAGGCATGCTGCTATCAATGCCATCATACATAGGTCACTAGCAGCAATAAATGTACCATCAACATTTGAGCCCATCAGCCTATACAGATCAGATGGCAAGCGACCTGATGGTTGTTCCATTGCCCCATGGAAGTCTGGCCAGTGTCTTGTTTGGGACTTTACTTGTGTGGACACCTTCGCAGCCTCATGCATAGCAGATGCCACAAGGGAAGCTAGAGCTGTAGCCACAGCTGCTGAAGCCAGGAAGAAGGAGAAATATGCTCTGCTGTCCAAATCTCACCCTTTTATACCAATTGCAATTGAGACCTCAGGTGCCCTTGGCCCTGATGCTCTCAGTTTGCTCACAAGACATCAGCAGGCGTCCACAGAGCATGACACATAATCACCAGTCCCCCTCATTCCTTCTCCAAAGAGTGTCCAGTTTCTTACATGTCAACTATGGCGTAAACATATACTGCATGCAATATTATAATACTCACACTGAGATATGAAATAAATAATGCAATACCATGCATAAAGAAATGTTTTATTCTGGCATATAAGGAAGGCCAGCTCTATCTTCAATCTCCACTCAGAACTGCACCCTATCTTATCACAACATATGATTTTGCATCAATATCTAGATATCCTATACACCTGTCGTTCCACCACAAACAGAAAGATCAGCAATCAAAGCAATTGAGGCCAGATCACCTATGGCACCTCTAATAACTGATCAGTCCTGCAATATTGAGGATGTGTTATGTGATGAGGTTCTGACAGTCTAATGGTCCTTGATTTTTCAGTACCATCGAGTCCCAAACTTCAGTGGTAGAGATAGATCATAACTGATGGTATGCCATTTGTACTACTGTCAACCATGCTGAGGTTTTTCCATCAATTCAGTTCTAATCTTTTCATTATGTCAATAAAGCTGACTATATGAATCAGTCTGGTATTTGATTTCTTTCAATGTTTGTAACTGTTGTATACGTAGCTTGAATTGAGAGATGCTCCATGTGATCAAAACACTTCATCAGTCTTAATGGCATCAATTATTTGCGCATCTTCTGGGAATGTTAATTTGACAGAATGCTATTAGTTGAAAAATGATGATCAATGCCAACATGGAAATGAGCACAGTTGCTATTCAGAATTACTTTTAAACTGACCAAAATAAAGATGTCACAGATTCATTATGCAGAGTTGCAAGGCAAGATTCGCAATTTGGTATCACTAGTGCTGAGTTCTAGTCCTGAT
Source organism: Spongilla lacustris (assembly GCA_949361645.1). Classification (NCBI taxonomy): domain Eukaryota; kingdom Metazoa; phylum Porifera; class Demospongiae; order Spongillida; family Spongillidae; genus Spongilla; species Spongilla lacustris. The sequence goes on along the minus strand of OX442416.1, from coordinate 13,485,073 downwards.
TCAGTCCTCATTGCATATATAGCTCTTTTCATTTTCTCAACTGCATAATTAAACTGACAGTTACTTACAGTATAATAAAACTGACCAAAGTATGTCACTGATTCATTGCACTGTGCAGAGTTCAAATCCCGGCAGATATGGCCCATACATAGGCGGTCAACTTGCTTTTTAAATTCAATTTGAATTTTAACCAACTCTGTAATGTACTACAAGCAGGTCTAATTATGTACTTCAAAAAATATTCCATTAACCATTCTTTAACTAAAATCAAAACCATATCTGTTAAGTAATTAATTCGCGGTTTGCGAATCAATGTTAACGATATATTCCCGTATATCATCCCATAGACATGTATGGGGTACTTCAATACAAAGCATGCCAGATTTTTCTCAGTATTTGCCAAATGGGGTTGTTAGTACACTACATTTGCCATGATTTTTTAGTGGGATCGCTGTATTTTTCCTATTTAAGACGTCGCTTCCCTAGGATTGTCCTCAATGTATAATTATAAACCATACACTCCTAGGGAAGCGCTACCTTAAATAGGAAAATTACGGCGACCACACTAAAAATCAATGTAGTGTACTAACAACCCCATTTGGCAAATGCTGAGAAAAATCTAAGAATAGGCGTATACGTACATGTACATGTATACAGTGATTTTCGCCAGACATATAAACCATTTATAGGTCTGGGTACGAGACTACCATTGTATGAACAAAATGCGGGGGTGTTAGTCTCGTCCCCAGACTCGCATGCACATCAGTGACACCTGAGCTCAGAAACTCTACTATACTGTGGCCGTGGGGAAAATTTAAAAAAATTTGATTGGTTAATATGAATCTATGGTTAGAGTGTGTGGCATTATAACTGCGCGCGCATGCTCCATCTGATCATGGCGTCGGGCAGCAGGGAGGATCGCTATCGCGAGGTAGGTTATGGATATTTCATCTACATGTATCTGAGACTGAATCAAGCTCCCCTGACGACAAACATGTATTTTAAAAGATACCTATAAAGTGTTTAGCTGTGGTATGTGTTACAAAGCCGTTAATAGAATCAACGATCGTGCGAGAACCATGCAGTTAGAGAGGAAAGAAAAGAGTAATAAAGAAAGCTACTAAGAGTGCGCACGCGTATGTGTGTGTGCGCGTGTGTGTATGTGTGTGTGTGCGTATGTGTGTGTGTGTGTGTGTGTGTGTGTGTGTGTGTGTGTGTGTGTGTGTGTGTGTGTCCATGTCTGTAGAGTTCCATTATTTAACCGTAACCTCTACAGATGACAATCATTGCAAACGTATCACCCGGGACAATATGCAGTATAAAAGCACCCCTGACGCACCCCTGGACATGCTTATATTAGGCAAGCTTATATTTTGCCTGAAGTTTAAATCCCTGGGACAAGCCTTTAAATGAACCCACCCCCACCTCCACCCATTCCCAATACCCCCTTCATTGTCATCTGTAGGGGGTGTATAATTAAATAATGGAATAGTCCATTGTAGGCCCATACAGGTAACTGTAGTAGGAAACCTGTTTTGCTACAGAGGTTTGCTTACCTGTCATGTGCTAGCTCGTTGTGGATGACTCCCTAGTAGGCGTAGGCTGTTTGTACAATGGTGGAGGAAAGCCACATTGAAGTTAGGATACAGCACCTGACCAGAAGCTTATAACTTGTACATATATTTTTTAGCAGGGAATTACCACCAAGTTTGCAGCAGGGGGTGGATTTCAGTAAATTCTTTCATTCTGTCAACTAAAGCACAATGTTCAGGCAGAAGGTTATAACTTCCTATGTGGTGCTGATGTGTTTGTTAGCAGGGATATACCACCATGTTTATAACAGGGGGTGGAACTAAAGTTTTCTCTCCAAAGCACAATGTCATCTGCCATGGGACACATAAACAAGCTGTTAGCATGTGTTGTGGTTTCCAAGGGATTTCTTAACATCTAGATTACAATATACATGTATACTGTTGTGTAAACCATGGAACATTAAAGATTCATTTGTTAGATAGAAGTACAACCACTAATATTTTATGAAGGTATAAGCTACCTTTACACCTACAAGTACATGTACAGTATATGTCAATACAAAGGTGGCACAACATATCACAATATGGTTGTATTCCTAAACAGAATAGCAGCCAACCTGGCCCACATATGGCAAAGCGGGCTGTATACCCTATGGTGTATATACTCTCCTTTGATGAACACCCTACACAGATGTCACCCACTAACGTCACCAACAGTGAAAATTTGTGCATGTACATACCACCATACTTATAAGGGTTACATGTACATGTAGGGTTAATACTAATACTATAGTACCACCATACTTATAAAGGTTACATGTACATGTATAGGGTTAGCAGTAGCACACATGGTGAAAACCCAATCATGGGTCACTATTGATACTACTGTACAAACAGTACAGCAGTATACTAGTTAACATCCATACATCCAGGCTATGTTATATTGGTGATATATGTCCACTTGTGGGAAGTGTGTCTATCATGATAAGTTGAAAATTGTTCCATCCATGCAGGCAAAGCTTAGAGAGGCAGCAAGAGATGGAAGAAGGGATGTCATCATTGACCTGCTCAAGCATGGTGTAGATGTGAATGGTGCTGATGCGGTGAGTCATGTGATCAGATCATATGTAAAAGTCCATGTACATGTATGAGTGAAGGTGTGAAGTGGGATGTGTGGATAGTGGGATGTGGGATTGTTAGCCCCATTCCCAGACCCAAGGGGGTAGGGCTGGTGTTCATCGGCAAGACATGTGCTATAACCATTACCATTACAAACTTTGCAAAACCTTTCAATATTGGCCTTGTGGAGATGCATGGTGTGAATTTGTCAGTGTGGCTTCAGAGATAGAGGCAGAATTATGTGGTGAAGTGTGTGATTGGTGTGTGAGGGCATGTGTGCTTATGTGCAATGAAGCATGGGAGGAGGAAGTGACATTGAATGATGTAATGAAGATACCAGGTGGTGTGTTGGCCTGGGGATGAGAGTGTTGGGCTGTTCATCCCTCTTCACAAGCATTTAGGATCTGGTGGGTGGTGATTTCCCACCCACCCACACCATGGTCATGTGCCCTTGACACTTCTGGGGATGATGTCAACATGCATGCACTGTAAGCTGGTGCATCACAAGCATGTACTTTATGATAAAGAAGAAAAGAGGGAGAAGGGACCTCAGAGTAGGGCCAATAGACTGCATACATACATGTAGTAGATGGTGGGCTCTATTACTAAACCAATGTGTTCCTTTATAATAAATTTACTCTATTGGGCAGTTCATAATACATGTTTGTACACATGTAAAATGAGGCTTTGAGTTAAATAGCTTCTTATGTACGCCCATATTCCATGTACCAATAATTTTCATGATGTCTAGAATAATTAATGATCAGGGGAGCTCATAATGGTGGCCTCTGATAAAGATATTGTTTGATATAATGGACAGTTAAACTGCTGGGTGTGAGGGTTGTGGTCATCTACATGCAATAGTTGTCCATCAATAGAGCCCACCATCTACTATGTTGGCCCTACTCTGAGGTCCCTTCTCCCTCTTTTCTTCTACTCCTCACAATGTCCTCACATTTGTCTGTTGTGTCATAGTTGCATACTTGTATGTTAATGTTTAAAAAGAACTATGCTGCTGATTTAGTGGAATTAGAACAAGGTACATGCCCACCGTCCATGGCGGAGGTGTGTGACCTGTGGTAGGTCAGTTCTGTTGTTAGAGCATGTGTGTTGTCTGTGTGCAATAATTGCAGAGATGGATTGGTTGAATCTGACCTTCCTGGTACACTATGATACATGTATGTCATTTCCTCTTAAAGGATGGTTGGACCTCTCTAATGAAGGCATCAATGAGGGGACATGTGGAGTGCACCAGAATACTACTTGAGGGTGGTGCCCAGGCCAACCAGCAGGACAAGGTGAGTGGTTACGAACTAGCGCAATGTCCGTTGGTGATGTGTTTCCTTGTGATATGTGTAGGCTGTGGCAGTGATGTGTGAGTAGAGTATTGTGTGCATTGGAACATGTTGGCCATGTGGAGATGCATGGTGTGCATTTGTATGGCTTCAGAGATGGAGGCAGAAGTATGTGGTGAAGTGTGTGATTGGTGTGTGAGGGCATGTGTGCAATGTAACGAAAATGCCAGGTGATGTGTTGGCCTGGGGAGGAGGGTGTTGAGGCCAGGTGCATGACATAAGTGATGTGCTAAAATGTAGTATGATGGTACCACATGTTGGGAATGAGTGGTCATGATTGATGTACCAGTATGCTACAAGGCCTCTGAGCAATGTCATAGACCAATTCATTGGCATGGGAAACATGATATGTTGATGAAAACAGACATACACATGTACATGTTAATGTGTAGGGGCTGGGGGCTATATATGTATGTCTGGGGTTCATGGGAACAGTACTAATCACTGTGTCTCCCACAAGTGTGTGTGCAGCTTTTATGTATTGTTATGTACCTTATGTTGTACATATTCATAAGATCCTTTGATTATCTCTATAGCAACAGGGAGGGGGAGGGGTCTAGGCAAAGGAGATGTGACTTTTGCACCAAATTGTACACCTTTAAGAGCATTCAAGCACATTGTAAAACTGGTCTGGCTTTTGCAAGAGGCTGGGGACATTAAAAGTGATGGGTGGGTGTGTGTTTTCCGATAAATGGCCAGATTTATTTAGGAAAATAATTTTGTCCTTTTGACATGGCATTTGTACATGTATGTTTGTTAGGAGGAGAGATGTAAAATGGCACTGCTTAACTAGCCCTTGGGACAGTTGATCCACTACAGTGATATGATATTCACACTAAAATGGGTATGGCCTTGGAGTGAGTAGGCGTGGGTGGGGCACGCACCCTTATACAAATCAACTAGCTGACACATATATATGTACCCTTGCAGTGTATATGTTCTATCCCAACTCCCTAGATCTACCCTAATGAAAAGTTAATATTTATTTAATTATCCGGTCAGCCTGATACTCAACCGGATGTCCAGTTGATTATCTGGCCAACTAGTTAATGAGCCGGATGACTTCACATGTAGTCGTAGACTACATACAGTCAACATTTCTGGTGGGAGCAAAACGCTACAGGCCACTGCTATAATCAGGCAGAGCTTTGTGGTCCATGTTGTGCAACATCTAACGGTAGAAAATAAAGGACCCCAATGCTACGTGTGTGTGTGTGTGTGTGTGTGTGTGTGTGGTGTGTAGGTGTGTGTGTGTGTGTGTGATTTTGTGTAGGTCTACATCAGACCATTGTTTACTTAATAGAAAATGAATTTAGTAATGGTCAATTTTTCATTTATTCATCATTGTTAATTATCAACCTGTTGGTCAAACACTACAGGCAAATCATCCTACATGGAAGTTTGTACTCCACTTCTAAGCTTAGCTATGATCAGTGGAGCTCATAATGGTGCTTATGTGCAATGAACCATGGGAGGAGGAAGTGACATTGAATGATGTAATGAAGATACCAGGTGGTGTGTTGGCCTGGGGATGAGAGTGTTGGGCTGTTCATCCCTCTTCACAAGCATTTAGGATCTGGTGGGTGAAGATTTCCCACCCACCCACACCTATGACAAATTAAGATATTGTTTGATATTTTGGACAGTTGAAATGCTGGGTGTGAGGGTTGTGGTCATCTACATCCAATAGTCAATGTCCATCAATAGAGCCCACCATCTACAAGTCTGTTGAATTGGCCCTACTCTGAGATCCTTGTCTTCTACAATATCCTCACATTTGTCTGTTGTGTCATAGTTGCATACTTGTATGTATATGTATATAAAAAATCCTGTGGCTAATTTAGTACAGTGGGAAGGAAGTACATGCCCACTGTCCATGGCGGAGATGTGTTACCTGTGGTAGGTCAGTTCTGTTATTAGAGCATGTGTGTTGACTGTGTGCAGTGATGGCACAGATGGTATCTGAATACATGTATGTCATTTCCTCTAACAGCGCGGTTGGACCTCTCTGATGTGGTCATCAGGGTGGGGACATGTGGAGTGCATAAGAGTACTACTTGAGGGTGATGCCCAGGCCAACCAGCAGGACAAAGTGAGTGGTTGCGCATTGGAACATGCTGGCCATGTGGAGATGCATGATGTGCATTTGTATGGCTTCAGAAATAGATGCAGAAGTATGTGGTGAAGTGTGTGATTGGTGTGTGCTTATGCGCAATGAACCATGGGAGGAGGAAGTGACATTGGATGATGTAACTGCCAGGTGATATGTTGGCCTGGGGATGAGGGTATTGAGGCTAGATTATGTATGATGGTACTACATGTTGCGGGAAATGAGTGGTCATGATTGATGTACCAGTATGCTACAAGGCCTCTGAGCAATGTCACAGACCAATATACCCATGCATTCATGGGCATGCGAAACAGGATAAAAGTGACCACAACAAACATACCAATGTACATGTTATTGTGTAGGGTGCTGGGGACTGTACATGTACATTTTATGTATGTCTGGAACAATACTTATCACTGTGTCTCCCATAAGTGTGTGTGCAGCTTTTATGTATTGTTATGTACCTTATGTCACTATCTACATGTACATGTACATATATACATGTTTTTTAATTAACATAATAAGCACCCCAATGCTTCGTTTGGCACGTGTGTGTCCACGTTTGTCACGGACCATTGTTTACTGGATGTAAATTGAATTTAGCAACGGTCCCATTGATCAAAGCGATAAATCATTACATGTATTGTTTATACTCACCCGGGAAACAAGCCTCAATCGTCCCCAGGCCCCATTTTTATATTAAATGTGAGTGGAAAATATCCATTGGCAAGGTCCTAGTGTGGATGCATGTGGACATGTGGGACTGCTAGTATGTGGGTGTGGACATGTGGGAGTGCTGTGATATACCATCCCACAGGGGATCACACCTGCAGCTGGAGTGCATGCACTAATATCAGACTCTTGTAATTGGAAAATAGACAATGGCCTGCAGAAAACTATTGCTGAGAATGAGAAAAGATGTGCAGTAGTATACAAGAAGGTTTGTAAATTGGTAATGGCTATAGTGCATGTGTGCTAGGACCTTGCCAATGTACACCAGGCTCTATTATCCACCCCCATTTAATATTCCTGGGGATGTGGTTACCTAGCAACCTGTTGATCAACCAGATGGCCCATAGATCATCTACTCATATGATTGATTAACTGGACAACTGATTTCATCGTCCGTACATACACATACACATGTACATGTACATGTACATGTGTATGTATACATAATTGTACATGTCCTCACACATCATGCGTACCATTACCATGCACATGTGACATTTTATTCCCCAAAGAGGATGTCTGTCTCAATGTCATTGTGTGATGTTCTACACCTCACACCACACCTTTAGTGGTACATACATGTGTCTTATAGTACAAACTTGTTAGTACATGAAACAACAGTTATTATTTGTTTAATTATTAACATGGTGCTGGGCGGTACAGAATCTTACTAGTACTATGTGTGTGACAAAGGTGTGCCTGGGTGCACGTGCCACTTTCAGAGTTCCAAATAGAGCACATATAACAATTACATGTAAGTACATTGTACAATAGTTGTAATGTACAAACTCATAATACATGTATGAGCTGGATTTAAGTGCCTACCTTTGTATATTACATGTACATGTACATGTACATGTATGTGGTGAAGTGTGTCCAGTAAATTATTTGCACTCCATCTCTACACTATGCCTTACACAGGATGGTGATACAGCTCTGCATATTGCTATGCGTTATGGCCATTCTCACTGTGTAATAACACTTTTATCCCACCCTGGTATGGACCCCAACATTAAAAATGAGAATGGACTTACAGCCATGAATGTGCAGACTTGTGCATATGGAAAGGTGATGCTGTGTGGACATTCAGGTGCGGGGAAGAGCACTTTGACTGAGGTAAGCCTGTGAGCCTCACAGTGTATGGTATGGAGACCTCACAGTACATGTAGGCCTATTGTATGGAATGGAGACCTCACAGAAGGTCTAAAGTATGGAATCAAGACTTTACAGTAGGTCTATAGTATGGTGTGGAGACCTCACAGTAGGCCTATTGCATAGTATGGAGACCTCACAGTAGGCCTATTGTATGGCATGGAGATCTCACAGTAGGCCTGTTGTATGGTATGGAGACCTCACAGTAGGCCTATTGTATGGTATGGAGACCTCACAGTAGGCCTGTTGTATGGTATGGAGACCTCACAGTAGGCCTATTGTATGGTATGAAGACCTCACAGTAGGCCTGTTGTATTGTATGGAGACCTCACAGTAGGCCTATTGTATGGTATGGAGACCTCACAGTAGGCCTATTGTATGGTATGGAGACCTCACAGTACATGTAGGCCTATTGTATGGTATGGAGACTTCACAGTAGGCCTATTGTATGGTATGGAGACCTCACAGTAGGCTTATTGTATGCTGTGTTCCTTCATTCAGTACAGGGGAGTCTTTCGGCCCACTTGGCCACAAGTAATAAATAATTGGAGTGGTACCAATGCTGTCATGATGTCAGTGTGGTGTAATTGTACTGCTTCATGTCATTTACCTTGTAGGTTATCTTTCAACATCCAGAGCCAAGAACAATGTTCACTCAGTTAAAGGAGGTGAGAAATAATTTTGTACAGTACTACATTGTAGGTACACATACAGGTTTATTGTGCTACAGGTACATGTAAATGTGAAACAAAACAAAAGAGTTATGACTACATTGATACTGAAATTCTTTTTACCCACCTACTGCATGTGCAGTAATGGTAACAGTAGTGAATGATGCACATCTGATTAACTCTTTCTGTAGCATACTGTGTTGTTGCGTAGCGAGAAAATCTGTCATTTTCGGAGGGATCATGCTGCAATACTGGAGGCAGCACATACCTATCACTGTATTATTGGTGTACTTGCACTGAGTGTTCTCTGGTATAGCATTGCATACATTATACTGGGTATCCTGCTCAAATGAACGCATCACTTTTTAATTTAAATCACTATAACTTAGGATTAACGATAGGTCGACCACTACATGTAGGCGTGTCAACCTACATGTAGGCGTTGCAAATCGCAGTATTCGCATTAGGACCAAGGACATTATTCCAAACCATGAACAAATAGCCAATGCTTGAAATAAGCATAATCACTACAGCAAAGAGGGCTACTTGCAAGGTGGCATCAGAAAACAACGCCAGCTACTACGTACGCTCTGGTTCGGACACGCCCCTCTTTTACTCAAGTTGTTCTAATTTTCTCAAAACCTTGCTATAAGCCTTTTTGTTGTTTAGACAGCTATTTTTTTGACCTCCAGTCGCCAAATACACGCGATTTCCAACTTTTATGCCATCCGCTATCAAGATCGTAGGCAATTTACGCTCCTCCATCTCGATTGAATATTTACAGAGCTGATGGTTTAAGAGTCTCTGAAGTGATTTAATAATGAAGCCCAATGGTTTAGTGGTACATTAGTAGAGCTGAACGTATTATGCACCATTCAGTGCGAGGACCAGAGGTCGCAATATAACGCCTATATGTAGGTTAAAACCACGTTTTTCGCCTACATGTAGGCGTGTGGTCAATCTATCATTAAGGTTGATTAACCATTAGATTTGAACTTACATTGTATCTTTCAGTACTTAAAATTATTCTAAGTGGTTAAGTGATTATAACAAAACCCTCAATTATTAAAATAATTCAAGATTAAGGTTAGATATAATTGATGTTAATAACCATTAATAATTCATAGAGGATCTTAATATGCAGTGGAACAGCATTGATTTGAAGTTGCTAAGGTATAACTATTTTTAATCACCATCGCTTACTAGTGAATTATAAGTGAAGTAGGAAACACCATTTGATTTATTAAAACTCAAAGTTGATTAAAATTGAGGTGGTATTTTAGCATTTTCAAGATTGATCATATGAACTAGTCGAAATTTCGTACTTTCTATCAAAGTTGATCAATCTTGCAATTTATAAAAAGTTTTCATACATTATAATGTCACATTAATTAATTTTATTTTAACTTTTGAACTATTAAAGGTAATCAAAATTTAATAATGCAGTTTGTATTTACCAACCTTATTGACTGTATTTTCATAAATCCCATTATAAGGAATTATATTTTAAGAAGCATATATCTGTGTTGCCAAGGTGGGTGTAACTGCTTTACACAATGTGCCCTAAGGATTACTGTCAACTTCCACAACATCATGATGGAGCACCATTTTTGCTTGCCTACCATATGTATGATTTTGCTTAAATCGATTTGACAAACTACTTCCGTTGTCCTACATATGGTGGGCCTGTGTTGACTTCCATTGGACCGCACCCAAATATGTTGACTGCCCTGTGCTCTGTGCAATATGCTCAATGTCAACAGCTCTATGTTCATTGTTTTGTAGCATGACCTACTATGCTGAGAACTAACCAATGGGACTAATGATGAGTAACAGAACATACAGTAGCGGTCATAAAAAAGTACACGTAACATATGCGTAGCATTTACGTCGCCGGGACGTTGGCGTACAGTATACGTGGGATTAAAATAGCGTTTTGGGAGCGTAACGTGTATGGAACGTAGCGTTAATAGACTATACGCACTAAAGTAAAAATTTAGAAAAAACATTATACATGTTTATGATGTACAGGTATAGAAATTAATAACGTAGCCCCCCAAAGATGGTACGGCCATGGCCGTGAGATTTTATTAATACAGCTTTTGTTCTTTTTATGCGACTCATGGCGTGGTAAATCGTAAACGTAGCGTTTGCGTAGGAATGATAAAGCGTGAGCGTAGCGTTTGCGTAGGTACAACAAAGCGTATTGGGAACATCGTGTGTGACGTAAACGCTACGTGTACGTTACGTGTACGTTATGTGTACTTTTTTATGACCGCTACTGTAGGATTTGAAGGCAGTGGTGGAATAAAAAGGAAGGGAATGAGGGGGGATACAAGAATTATTCCTATACTTAGCACTTTGTAGATTGGCATTTCATTTATGTTGCTAAATAGGAATTATGTCTCCAATCCCTTGTTCTCTTCATTTTTACACCACCATTGGCTTCAAATCCTATCTACCATCAACTTTTGTTTTTATATCTTGTTTCATTCATTTCATTTTCTGACTAATATGTGTAGTGTAATAAACTGCACAACCCATACATACAGGTACATTGTAAATATGTTTGTATGACAAAATCCAGACATTGTAATGCCATGTTTATTGCCTTGCAGCACAATGTTTACATTTATGTTACATTTGCAGCTGTTCTACATCAAAACTCATGCACCAATGCACTGCTTACTACCTGCTTGGTTCGATTCAAAATTTTCATGCTGGTGTCGTACCAGAGATAATGATTGTACCAGAGATAATGATTGTACCAGAGATAATGATTGTACCGGAGATAATGATTGTACCAGAGATAATGATTGTACCAGAGATAATGATTGTACCAAACTCGGGAGGTCTCAAATTTGTAGTATCGATTTTGGCATTCCTCTCATTTTCTTCAGTTCTTTCGTTACATGCATGAAGGCATTTTGACAATCGCTAGCCAAATCTGGTTAACGAAGCTGGTGGCTTACACCATAACCTAAGGAATTTACGACACACAATTCTAATTATAGATTAAAATTGCCATGGAAACACTTTTATGGTAAACTAAGGTTCGATTAATGCACAGCCGTTTAGTTTCGCCCTCTCACTTCAATTGCTTTATATATTTTTTACTATCCTTATACAGCCCTCGTCTAAATCAACCTCCATCACTCATCACTTGCATGATACACAGATGTGACACAGTGTAATGCATTCATGAGGGGGGGGGGGGTGGGTTGGTGCATATGGATTTTGTGGTGCACCTGGTATTTCAAACCATGTGTACATGTAAACCTTATGAGAATGTGAAACAATTCTATAGCATCTATTTGGAGCAGGTGAGGTTGAGCCTCTCACTGTTGGGATCATTCCCCATCAAGTTGACCACAGCAGTATGATTATCTATGACTTGGCAGGACATGAGCAATTCTTCTCCAGCCACTCTGCATATCTAGAGGCCGTCTCCCTCCACAGTCCAGCCATCTTTCTTCTCCTGCAGGACCTAAGAAAAGATCATGATGTTATCATTAAAGAGCTACACCACTGGGCTGCAATGATAGATGGTGTGTGCCACAAGTGTCCCAAGAAGTTCTCAGTCATAGTAGTGGGCACACATGCTGATCTTCTAAAAAAACAACAGGTGTCCTCAAAACTGAACCACTTCAAGTCAAAGGTTTCAGAGGTTATAACCCATCAAAATTTAGTTGATGTAGTAATACTAAACCTTAAAAAACCTTATAGTCCAGAGATAGAGCAATTCATAGAGCTATTGAATATAACAAACAAAGCTGTCGTAAGCATGTGTCAACCTATCCCTGGCCACTGTCCCTTACTGCTGAACTTCTTGAAAGTAAAGCTACCTCCTGATGCTCATGCCATATCCCTCTCTGATCTCCATGCACGTATAACTGGTGACAAGGATATGCGGGTCATGGATCCTCAGCTCTCTACAATTACACAAAGTCTTAAAATTTTGTCAGAAAGAGGTTTGATTGCTTTGGTACTATCTAATGACCCTCCTAATAATAGTTGGGTAGTCCTACAAAAAGAATGCATTCTTAAGAGAGTCAACGGAACGTTATTTGCTGATTCCAATCTTAAAGAATATCGCCAGCTCTCTAGCAATACTGGGATAATACCCAAAGCAGTTCTTAGCAAAGCATTTTCAGAGTATGATGTAGAAATGATAGCTGAAATGTGTCAGTTAGTGGACCTATCCAAGATTGACACAAACATGAAGGCAGAAGGCTCAGACCTCGGTCCTCTTCTCTTCTTCCCAGCTCTTGTTAGGGAAGATAGGCCAAGTAGTGTCATAGTTCCTGAGAACAGCTTCCGTTGGCACATGATTGTCAAGTCTCCACACCAATTCTTCACCCCACGTTTTCATGATGTGCTTCTCCACAGACTGACCTTACAGTTCCCACTGCCTGCTGTACAGGCAACATCCTCCCTCAGTCTTCAATGTGAGGTGTGGAAGAATGGCATAAAGTGGCTTAGTGGTTCAGGGGTGACCACCATTGTTGAGATGGATGGCATACCATTCCAGTCCCTCTCCTTGGCTATGTCATTTCCTCATCCGAAATGCCACAATCTGTTTCACTTGGTCCTAAATGCCATCAAGGCAGCTTTTGTAGAGTTCTGTCCATATTTGGATGCTGTAGAATTAGTGTCCTTTCCTTCTAAGGATGGCTCAGAGATAAGGGTAGAGTTATCTCGACTGCAAGATGCTCTTCGTAGTGGTGATATGAGTATTATTGATGCAAGTCGCAATAGACCTGTAAGTATAGCTGAATGGTTGGTGATAGAGCCATGTCTTCCTTGGTTTATTGGAGTTAAAGGTAAGGTTACTGTATGGTGAACACTAAGCTTATAATGATACCCCTTTGCAGACTGCCATCAGTATCTCAGTAAGTCCACCACCATATGTGATAAGCACCCAGGTGTTGAAGCCAAAGGTAAGACTAGTAGGCAGTGTATGCTGTATACTTGGTGATATCCTGTGCCCCAAAGGGTCTGCTGGTAAGGACCAGGCTGTTAATGAAGGTGATATCTCATCTGGACTGTCATGCAAATTCCGATTCCACACCATCTGAGGATCAAACACTACACCCACCAGCTCTATCAGGTATGCAACAGTTTGTTCATGTCTGAAGACAAGCTATAGGGGAGACCTGTCGCGCCTGATTTTGTCCTACCCGGAAATGGTCCGGCGGACCTAATTAGGCTGCTTGAAATTGTCCGGCGGACCAAATCAAGCTGCCTGAAATGGTCCACCAGACCATTTCAGGCTGCCCGAAATGGCCCTACTCTGCCTGATTTTGTCCTACCCGGAAATGGCACCGGACCATTTCAGGCTGCCCGAAATGGTCCTACTCTGCCTGTTTGGTCCGTTAGACAAACCACTTTAGGCAGCCTGTTTTTGTCCGAGATAAAAGAATAAATTAACGGCATATATAAGTCCTGCATATACATGCATGTAATAATAATAAAGTACTGATATTTGGTTCTGTATATGAGTGGGCATTTTATTGTTCATGTTATTATTGCACTGAGCATGCAGATAAATGTGTGTCATTCACTACCTGACTTTAAACAGATATCATAATTACATAATTTTCTCATTATACTTTTTAAAAGCTAGTAGCAGCACATGCAAAACATGAAAATGAACTGTTTGCCTCGAAATTTGTTACATTTTTTTAACCACTTCAAAATGATCATACACATTGGTTATAAAAATTGATTCTTCTTGGTGTAGGTCATTTACTTCTTCATGAGGAGAAAAAAGTGCCCACTCATAGATCGTTCCAGTAAAGTTCCATACATATATTTTTGTATTCAGCCAGCAAGAAGCCGCAGTTATTTCCAAATCTGTGGCCCATTCTCCTAGAAACTGCATCTTCGATTGCATAATGTATGTTTGCATGGATTGATTTTGAGGCAGAAGACTGGATAGTTTTTCGTTGGAGGAATTAGATGTCATGTACGTTGTAATAAGTAGCCTCATTTCTTCATGATACTCCTGTGATCCAGTAAGAATCATTGCAATGCAGCGGAAAAAGCAGTTTCCATCTGAAACTATTCTTGCAGTTCTTAAAGGTTTCTGTGAGACTTCAATCATTTTTGCTGGAATTATGCCATGATGCACGTTGTTATCCTGACAAAAATGTAAGCCTAGCAAATTGCACTTGGATATCTGCCATTCTATGCAGACTGGATTGTAGGATATTAAATGATGATCAGTCTCCTTTTCAAAGGATTTACTATTGCTGGCCTCCAACAACAATGCAACTATATTTTCTTGACTGTTGCATGTGCTCCTATTTCTATAGACCCACTCACAGAATGCATCCATCTGTGATGAGGACATAACAAAGTACTTTTTCCCGAGTAATTGTGTCTCCCTTAAACACAAGTTGCTTGACCTGCACCAAATTTGAACTAGTTCCACAGCTTCAACTACAGTGAAGCCTCTTTCCACAGAGGAATACAACTTGTGTTTAAATTCATCAAATTCCTTAAACAAGTCTTCATTCACTATCACAAAATTACCTCCCATAATTTCTTGTAGTTGAACTTCATGATAGAAGGACATGTAATCCTTCCATAAAGCGACTGTCGTATCCTTGCTCAAAGCAAACTCACCCTCCTGTAGTCCTACAGGTGGTACCTGTGATCAGGTTTAATGGTTACATTCGAACATTCATATAGTTTTCAATATACTTACATCAAATGCTTCATCATCTTCTCTCGGCTCATACTGCAGAGTGGAAGCTCCAGTTCTAAACAGGCGCATAAGGCATGGAGAATGTAGCTGACTCCATACCATTTCACTATCCATTTCTAATGTATTGTGAGGTGTAGATTGATTTGACTGGTGAGGTGAAGACTTATTTGATTGAAGAGGTGAAGACTGATTTGACTGGTGAGGTGAAGACTGATTTGACTGGTGAGGTGAAGACTGATTTGACTGGTGAGATGAAGACTGATTTGACTGGTGAGGTGAAGACTGATTTGATTGATGAGGTGAAGACTGATTTGACTGATGAGGAGAAGACTGATTTGAGTGTTGAGGATAATTGCTGCATGATTGACATTCCGAGGAATAAAAAACCTTAAGGTGTGCACCATTCACACGCTTGACACAGTCGTTAGAGTTTGCAACCGATTGCAAGGAGTAAAATCCTTTGCTAAGCTTGGCAGTTATAATGTATGGCCCAACCCACTTGGGGTCCAATTTTCCTCCCTTCCTCTTTTTCCGAACAAAATCTTTCTTAACCACCATGGCGCCAATCTCAAAAAGTGATGCTCTAACATGTTTTGCATCATATTGCTGCTTTTGCTTAGCCTATAGGAGCAAAGAGAACATGATGGCACAGCATAAAATAAATACATTATACCTGTGCAACAAAGATGTTGTGCTTCACATTTTTCAAAATACTTTGTCTTAGTATGGACACATCTTCCATGTGGCTCGCCGTGTTAGGTTCCTCAGGTGAATTAAAATTAATATGAGCACAATAAGTATAAATCAATGAAAAGAGTAATGTTGTGGCAAAAAACTTAACTGTTCACAAATCGATTCCAGGTCTGCATCAATGGGTAACCTTGCTCTTCTTCCAAACATCACTTCAAATGGAGTGTAATGAGTTGATTCGTGGGTTGAAGTGTTGCACTCAGGGTAGTTAAGGCTGCCTCATGTTAAAAATCTTGTTTTCGTGTTGTTGACACATTGTCAACATTCATGTTTGTATTACATCATTATGACGTTATGCGGATCGTTACTTATCGATCTCCCGTTAGCGTATGACGTCTACTTTTGTACAACTTTCATACCTATTATGACCCTAGATAGATCCACAGCATAACATTTGCGTTATATGCTCCCAAACTAACGATTGCCAAAAATTAACAGCAGCTGTCGAGCAACACTAATCAGCCGCCTGGTTATTTTTTAATAACCACTGTACTTGACCCGCGTATTAACGAACTTCTAAAACGCCGGGGTGAAAATGCAGCTCGAAGGTAACTTTTTAATGCTTGGCAGGTTCCTCTAGGTTGATACTTATGGCTTATGATTGGGGATTTCAATAACTGGACCGTGCATCGAAGATTCATTAGTCTTTGTGCAGCTGGTCGGCCATTTTGAACTTTGTGCATGGTTGTTGTGAGTACAGCAAGCCAATTATTTAAATTCCCCAGTCGGCATAATACGTGCAAACATATGGGGATTTTAAATACCCCATTAGTTTTCTAAGACACGGATCGCAACATCCTGGCATACAGCCGTAATTGGATATATCGCCGTATTCCAAGCGGTTACATACCGCAGGGTGGTTTTCTAATCATAGAACGTTACAAATAGTTGGAACAGTGTATAAAATACACTCGTCTAAAGTTTCTATCATAGGGGACGCTTCTTGCGTGGGATTTGACTTTTTGTACATAGTCGCCATTTTTTATGACGTAAATTCATTAAGTGGCAGCCTTAAGTACGCTGAGTATGCAAATACTGATGAATCGATGAATTGATCCCACATATCCTTGTGTCCCATCACTGCTTTAGAAAGCATTCTCTGCAATGTCTGATTGTATCGCTCATCAAGACCATTTGACTAATCAAAAAAAGACATGTGATGAATTATTGAACTAATTTCATTCACATTGCATACCTGTGGGTGGTAAGGAGTAATAAGACAGTGCCTAATCCCCAACTGTTTCATCATTGCATCGTTCAGTTTGTTCTTGAACTCAGAACCGTTGTCTGTTGTCAAGATACTAGGCAATCCCATGCGCATGAAAATCTACATTTAAAAAAAAAGTTGGAAAGTTGATGATATACATTCATACATACATACCTTGTATAGTGAGCTTGCCACTTGATGGGCTTCTTTAGTTGGAACCGCAACCGCTTCAACCCATTTCGAAAAGTGGTCGCTAAGTGTAAGGATGTACCTACAGATTTATTGATAAGATGTGTAACTTATCTGCGCAGTGGTAAAATATATATTTCTAGCACACAATGAATAAACTGACCTGTTTCCAGATACTGAAACTGGTGAAATGGGCCCAATAAAATCAATAGCTACATGATACCATGTCGTACGAACATGAACAGGATGGAGTTCAGTAGAAGTAACCACAAGTTTATCAGAATTTTTCTGGCATGCCTCACAGGATTCCACCTGTAAAACATGTTGCCACATGTAAATGTGTGAAACTAATTGTAACCATTACTAGTTGAAAAACTTCTTTGTTAAGTCCCTGCCACGTGAAGCGTTCTCTAATTCTTTTGATTGTACGTTTGGTTCCCAGATGGCCAGAAGTTGGGTCACAATGACAGGAACGCAAAATCCTCTGCTTCTCAACAGCATCCAAAATCAACCTCACATCCTATTCAAGTATAAATGCAAATGAGCAACAGTATTCGAGAACGGGTGAAATAGGACGAACATTCTATACGCGGGTCGGGTATGGTTAATAGTTCGAGGGCGAGGGGGGGGGGGGGGGGGGGGAGTAACGCTGCAAGATAACCCTATATCCCATTACGCTACTAACATTAAATTCGATGCATATCCGAGGAATTGCGTAGTCAAACATTTTCTCATACGAATCTTTTTAGTAGAACACGTACAGTAGTAACATGCCACACTCACCTTACTCGTTCCGTTCACTTTTCTTTTCGTCCACGCTTCGCCATTTTTAAGAACTATCTTTTCCGCCTTTCGTCTGATGGATCTCTTCTTGTTGACATCACATCCTGGAGGGTACTTTCCGTTGACCTTGTAGCTGTAGGCCAGTTCAAGAGTGTCGCCTTCATCATCGACGCGTCCCTGCTTCCGACATTTTGAACACCTTTAAAGTCACATGGGACCAAAAAATGACACGTGGGACAAAATCGAGCACCTAAAATTGTCCGGCCGGACAATTTTAGGCAGCCTTTTTTGGTCCGGCCGGACCGAAATTAGACGCGGACCAAATCGTGCGTGACAGACCGGGGCTAAAAGTCACACGGGTTAGTTGTCACAGCATTTATATCTTGGAAGCGGGTGACAGCATCGATTGGACTTTTACAGGTCAAATGTAGGTATTATAGTATAGTGTCTACCTATGAATTGATGGAATTGATGTTCACATCTATTGGACGTTGCATTAGAATTTGCGTTTTTTATACCTCCAAGTAAATTTTTTCCATTTGCATAG
The DNA here is from genome assembly GCA_949361645.1 of Spongilla lacustris. NCBI lineage: Eukaryota > Metazoa > Porifera > Demospongiae > Spongillida > Spongillidae > Spongilla > Spongilla lacustris. The sequence continues at coordinate 13,466,214 of OX442416.1, read as the reverse complement.
CTAATTTCAAAAATTAGGTCGAGAGAGAGTAAATTGTTTCCATTTTTTGCTACGTAGCTAATTTCAAAAATTAGGTCGAGAGAATATATGAAATACTTAGGTAGAGGTTCGTACTCAAAAGAAGACATTGTAAGGGCTGACCTTGTCAAAAAGAATCAAGCATCCACCAGAAGTGCTGCTAAGATGTGTGGTAATAGTATTACTATGAACTACCAAACTTTGTCTCAATATTGTAAACGACTATTATGCTTTCGAAGAAAATGGCGAGTCTTTATTTACTGTTGGGTATAATAGCAGTCGGCAGGTTTTTCTGAACGCTTTGGAGGAGTTACATGTATTAACAGCTTCTAGCATATATCAAAACCTTTCGCCTAAGGGAATACGAAAGCTTGCCTATACATGTACATCAGTTGGCTATAGCAAATCGCCTAACTATCAGTACTACACAGGTAGAAAACAAACAAGCTGGCGCTGATTGGTTTCTAAAGCGTCACTACCTACGTTGTCATAACTTAAGCCAGAAGTTACATGTACATGTACAAACCTTGCGCAGGATTCCGGTTTCAACCTCACCACTGTAAACCAGTTTAACAGTTGTACTGCAGCGTAACAACTTTGGTCCAGGAGATATTTGGAAATGCTGCCTACATCTAATTTGAATTTGTGCTTATAATATCCTCAGCTGAGTCATATTCTATAGTAAAACGTATGTAACTTCTTACCCTGTGGTGAGGCAGGTTGTCACAAATACACTGCTTCAATTAGAATGATTATAATTAATTAACGAATTAATAGGAAAACTGGAATATCCATTGTGTAGCTAGATGATTGGAGATTATTTGGTGTTATTAAATAACTATGTTTTAATAATAAGGGCACTGTTGAATATCAAATTTGAGACTTTTAGCCCCAGCCTCCCCTATTTAAAAAAAAAATCAAGTACATAATGGGACACAAATTAATGACAGATTGTCAGTTATGCGTAGGCGCGTTAACCTACATGTAGGCTTGCTAAACAGCCGATGGTTGAATGAGCTCCAATGAAAAAGAAAAACGTTACCTACATGCTTAAGGGTAAACGTCTATGTGATCAAAATGCTTAAATTTAATTGGATTGTTGCAAATAAAAAACAAACTGTTCACCCATACTGATGATAATTGACTATATAAAACAAGGAAGTGAACAGCCTTATTCACCATGCAGTGGATATTTGGAGCCGGATACAAAATTTAACTTGCTGCATGTATGTACATGTACATGTATTTATACATAATTGTAGTCGCACATGTACATGCATTTATGGACATGTACATCAGTATCTACACATGTACTGGCATGCCATACTACATGTAAACATGTACACACAGGAATGCCTACTATCAAACTGCTGACTAGCTTACCAAGCCTTGTTGGTGGTGTGAGGAAGAACCTGAACATCATACAGAGGACCAGTACTAGCTATGCCAAGCTAGGGATGTACCTCCTGGATGATGACAACTGTGATATAGTATATGCTCTTAGGGAGAAGTACCACCATGACCCTGTGGAGATTGTTACAGCTGTGTACAAGAAGTGGATCTCTTTTACTGGAAGGCAACCAGCAACATGGCAGACATTGGTTGGTGTGCTTAGAGACATTGAAGTGAATGCTTTAGCAGATGATATTGAAGCCGCTTTAAGCAATTGAAATTAATGTTTCGTTTTGTACTAATAGTACCAGATATGTACATGTACCTACATTGTACGGTAATGTCAGTATTGGTTATGTTTGCATTTTTAAAACTTTAAACGTGTATATCATTTTTACCATTAGAAATTGTTCAAAGATTGAAGCAGTTGTTAAATTTAGTCTTCAGAATATAGTGGAATGCAAAATTTAAATTCTATTAACTGACTTGTTGGTTGCCATAGGGATCAGAGGAAGTAAGCATAGGCATCACAAAAGCAGCTGCACATGCAATGTTACTACATACTTGTAATAATTACAAATGATCTAGGCCTGTATTAGTGTAATAAAGCAAAGGGTAGAAGTAAATATTCTGTGGTCACATACGTGTATACTATGTAATTAATGTAATTGCTGATGAAGCATATCCCTATCCAGTCATGCACTCAACACCAAAATAGCAATATAACGTAATACAAAGACTTGTCAACTATTACTCTTCCCTGAGTTTGGTATCTACATGTAGTACAGCCTACTTACTGTTTTTCATTTAATGGGGTGGGGGGGGGGGGGGGGGGGGGGGGGTAGAGAAAGGAGGGCTTAATTAAGGGAAGCCATTGCATAGGAGAGCATAGTGATGACGAAGACTTTGTGGTGCTAAAATGTGACTTCCACATGCCTTTGATATGCCAGCTCTGGTAGATGGATGTCAATGTAGTATATATGTATTTCCTGTAATATGCGAACAACTGTTTTTTAAAACAGCCAGTAATATTATTTCTACATGTACATGTACTAGTTTAAAACTTCAAAGTAATAAATCATTATCGACAATTAAGTTGCAAATTTCAAGAGTACAACAAAAGGTATCATGGTAAACATTAGAAGTCAACACAATATAAAGGAGGAGATGGTTAAATAGGCACACTGATGCTGCTCTGGTACACTGCAAATACAATGAAGATGGCAAAAGTCACCAAAAAGCATACATCAATGACCAATATGGCTGCCAGTCTTATCAAACCCTGGGGACTCCATTTATCAGCTCCGGAAGCTAAGCAGTGGAGACCGAGGATAAGTCATTGTTTAAGCTAAGCACACAATAAGAGTGGGCGGTACTATGTGTATCGTACATGTCCCAACTGCAGTTACATGTACATGCATACGTACACACTTGAACAGCTTTACTTCATGTTTTATGTGTTCCAGCCAAAACCAAGCTAACAATTATAAGTAACTGATGTTACAGTGAGGAGTGGCTTACCAGGTTGACCAAGGCCACATAGATAAAGAAGCCTGCAGCAAGGGGGAGGACCCACTTGTTGGCCTCCGTACAGTGAAGACCTATGTTGGCTCCGATGATGTAGCCAATGAAGGCCATCAGGTACGTGTAGGTGATGAAGGGAAGCACAGTCCTTAAGAGCCCACCCTTCATACGAAACAAGATGCTGTAGTCACCTGGGAGAGATACATGTACATGTAATAGGTACAGTTATAAGTTGCCATTGAAGTAATCATATAAAACCCGTGGCTTGTACCCCCCCTCCTACCCAAATCCACCTTGCATATACATGTGTACATACATGTACATGTAAGGATATGTGTTCATGATTAAAAATCATAAATAGAATTTGGAACTGGGCATAGGCAAGAAATTAAACCTCAATATTCAAGAATTAGGGAAGGATTTGCACCTTAATTGTGCCACTTGCTGTTCCAACATGTAATGTTAACAGGTACCTTGAGTGTTACAAGCCTGAGGGCACAGGCTGTAGATAACATGTATCCCCCCCTAATGTGCTAATGTGGTTGACCCACCCATGTGGAGTATAGTCTGTATAGGCCTGGTGAACATCATGGTATATGTATGAGCACACTGCCAAAGCAATACATGTATATCTAATTGTCTGTAATTACATGTAGATTGCTGGCATTTTTGTTTAATTTTTAAAATCTTGGATCCTTCAAACAATATATTCATTATGAATGCATAAACATGATGATCTGGGTACACAGTACCTTCCAAACGTGTGGTAGCTCGTGGAGGAGGAGTGCTAAGGAAACAGTCAGTCCCAACGTCAGGCTCTGGGAAATGGAGGCCCCAAGGGCCACACCATCTGCAAGCATGTACTGGGTGTCTGCCACCATGAGGAGCAGGAAAGGGGATCTTCTCCAGTGCCCTCCTCCATGGGAGTAACCATGATCAGAGAGGGGATTGCTATCCTGTTACGTACACCACATGGGGGACACACACCAGACAATAAATATTGGCAACTTGGTAACCCACTAATGTACATGCTTGTACACAGTGTCCATATATGTGATGCATGTCTTGTTCATCAATTGCACTCATGCTGCTGTTTTAGGCAATGTACATGTAAATACGTGTACATTTGCATATTCTGTAACAATAACACATACACTACATGTATGCACTACACATGTACATGTACATTGTATGTACATTGGACAAACCACAAGTGAGAGTTGAATAAAATCACCTTGGTGAATCAACACGTACATGTACCAAGAAATTTACAAGTCAACGATGCATTCACAGAGAGTACTCTAATGGGACACAGAGAACAAAATGATGTAATGTTGCAACTAAACTAAAAGTGTTTTAAGAATTACATTGTACCATGTACATGTACAACACATTGCACAATGCTATCCCAATCTTTGAAATTACACAAACTGAACATCTCAAGTCTTTTACAATCCATCCGTTCTCAATCACCTTATGTACTAGTACTGTACAGAGCTATAGTTTTCACTACTCAGTACACCATATTAGGAAGGTATACGCTTTTCCTCTTCCCCTGTCCCTCCAGCAAGGGCTCTATCTCTATCACTGGTCGCTGATCGCTTCAATGTGATCACAACAAAGAAGAACCTCCCCAACCATTAACTGCACACACGACTTTAAAAGGGTTTGCATTTGTACACTACATGTACAAATATAAGCTGTAAATATCCATTCGCAGGACCAAGTTGAGTTACATACATGTACATGTAAATGACACAATGTCTATGGCTATGCATTAATGCCATCGGAACCTTTAAAAAATAATGATTGGTCAAACATACATGTGTACAAGCAGGACAGTGAGTGCTGTGGCCCTTCACCCTTTAAGGGTGCTTCACATGTATTTCATTTTAAATAAAAAAGAAGGGGTGTAGGAAGAGGTGGCAAGATGTGGCTGACTTGTGGTGGGGATTGAGCCATACATGTAGGAGGATATATATATGGAGGAACCTAAAACTAAATATAAAATATGTACTACGCATGTAGAGGGCGTGCTTGCCTGTTGCCTTCAACAAGCACACATACGAATGCATACACACATGTATATAACCATTTAAATCTAGGAGGTAGTGAGAGTAGGTAGCATTTTAGATCATCAGATGGTGCACTACCAGTTATTAATAGACATGGAATGAACTTGGAACGAATCACAAACATAAAATAACTATATTTTAGAGGTAATAACATATTTACATAGTTGAGATTATGGGCATGCATTTTTGGAGCTACATGTACAGTTTTAATTTCTTTTTATCTTATACGTGTATGTTTAAAAAAAAAACATGTGTTAGGTTTAATTACTACCGATGAAACATTAGGTAAACCTACATTTAAATACACGTGTAGTGTGTGCTAGGTACACTTATACCCAACAAGAACGTTAGGTACATGTAACTGTCTGCACTTGTAGATTAGAACATATTACATGTACATATGATGTAATTAGGAAAGGGTTCCCATGCAGAGGTACAACCATTGTACCAAGACGAAAACGGCTTTTATATGCATGTACATGTACATGTATGTTACTTCAAGTACTTGTACATGTATGCATTGCTAAAAACAAACGATACATTGTGTTCACATGTACATGTAAAAGTACATGAACATGTACATCAAAGTATAGTACATCCGCATCCAATACACATATCACCCCCCCTCCCCCATATATTCCTCTAAGGAGTGGAGCACAAACTCCAGCAGGTAGAAGGCATACATGTACAGCCCCACAAGCATCACACATCCCTTGCCCATACTGCTGCTGGCACTAACGTCCAACATCTGGGGGGGGGGGGGGGGGGGGGGGGGAGAGAAATGAGAGAAAGATCACATACATGTACAATATATACATATATAACACACACATGTTTTCACACATTATACATGTACATATTCATGTACACACACACACTTACACACATTTACATGCAAGCATGTAATTCTCATTATACATGTACACATAAACACATCACCTACATGTAACACATCCCAACATACTACATGTACTCCTTTTTATTAAGTAAAGTGGAACCTCTCTAATGTGGTCTCCATTGGAACCCACCTGATTGTTGAGGTGTCTATGGCAACTTTGGCAAGTGTAACCGAAAAGTGTTCATATATGTATGCATAGACTGTATTTTGTACGATACATATCTGCAGCCAAACTTTTCTGCTAGCTTGCATATGCCAACACCTTTGCTCTTCTATGCTACTTTTATACATGTAACTTTCATTTACTTTGCAAGAGGCAAATCATTTCCTTAGACTTGATGGCCATGCTTTTACAAAACCAAACATCAAAATGCTCTTTCAAAAGTATTAACAGTAATCCCAGGCCACAACCATTTCCATTAATCGACTTATCATTCTCAAAGTGCACTCTGTATGTAATGACATTGTACATATGTGTGTGAACTGGAATTATACCACCATTGCATGTCTGCTTTTGGGGGTTATTTTTGCATTGTGTAATATTAGATAGCGCACTACATGCATAGTGTCTGGATTACGGAATATCGAGGTGTTCACAATTCAGGATTAGTGCATTTTCATCCTAAGGTTGTTTGGGACTTAGAGAAAGTGTCGTGTTCATTATTGAGGTGTCCATACATTGTTTGTATCTCAGGGAGTCAGCATTTCCACTGTACCAATAGACTTACACGTAGTATTTGACTGTCAGGTACATGTACATGTAATTCAGGTTTGCACTTCGTCAAAAGGACAGGAAAAGCTACCCTAATACTACACACATACATGTATGTATCTTTAAATAGTCCTGATATCACGATACTGCACACATGCAACTACACCAGGGTGCAGTTGATGAGGGTGCCCAGACCCACCTCAGGCATGATGTGCAACACGACATTGTCCATCAATGCGAAGGCTCCAAGAGCAGTGAGGCCAAGGTGTAGGATTATTAGGTCTTGACTCATTGTTATCACGCGCACCGCACGTGACAATACAATACATTATACATCTCCCTTTCCCACGCGCACCGCACGTGACAATACATTACACCACATCTCCCTTCCCCCGAAGTCAAATATTCGTTCTTTCCTTTCCTCCGTCTTCACTCCATACACTCCCTCGGTTCTGTCTCTACTTTGCCCGCCTGCTTTCCCGCACATATTCTCTCAGGCACACGCTTATTCTTGCAGCCTCTCTTGCACTCTCCCGGTTCCATCTTGCCTCTCTCTTGGCTCAGGCCATCTTGCCTCTCTCTTGGCTCAGGCCATCTTGCCTCTGCCTCCATGCTGTCTCTTACTGGCTCTCGCCCTCAGCTTGGGGTTCAGCGTATCACCGTACGTAACATCCCAGCGTCGGCACTCGCCCTCGGCTACGGCTCTGGCCCCACTGGCTCTGGCCGCTCGCCTCAACTCAGTCTCCTGGCCCATGGCCCTTGTCTCGACACACATGGCTACATACCTCTCCTTCGCGGAAGCATATCACCCTTCTCTCCCTTGGTGGCAGAGCCTCTTCTCTCCACCCCGGAACTTTATCCAGTGGTAGGCACGCACTAGCTGCCCTCCCTTGCGGCAGGCACGTTCAGCCCTCTCCGGCGGCAGGTACATTCAGTCCACCCCGGCGGCAGGTACTCTTTGTCCTCACCAGCGGCAGGCGCTCTCTGTCCTTCCCGGCGGCAGGCACACATTAGCTGTCCTGCCCGGCGACAGGCACACTCACTTCTCCGCGGCAGCAGGCACTCTGTCCTCCCCGGCGGCAGGCGTTCTGTCCTCCTCGGCAGTAGGCACGCTCTGTCCTCCCCGGCGGCAGGCGTTCTGTCCTCCTCGGCAGTAGGCACGCTCTGTCCTCCCCGGCGGCAGGCACTATTGGCCACCCGCGTGACCGTGCCTGTTTCGACGTCGGACTATGTCCACGACTCCTTCCCGATGGCAATCCCGGTAGCAATGGCTTGGTCAGGGTGGCGGTGGTAGGTACCTTCACCTCCTCCTTCTCCTTTCCTCCTCTTTCGAGGTTGAAGGACCCGCCACACGCTACACCGCTGCCACCATGTAAGATTATTAGGTCTTGACTCATTGTTATCACGCGCACCGCACGTGACAATACAATACATTATACACAAGGTTCAGGAGCTTGTAGGACAGGTCACCCCCACCTCCTCCCCCACTGGACCTCCACTTGAGGAGCTGACCTAGCTTTGCCAGTACAAAGGACATCAACGTGGTCAGCACCAAGACCACCACCAGCATGACCAGACCATAGCCATAAGCCTTGTAGGAGACTGTGGCTGTGTGTGTGGCTGTGTGTGTGTGTGTGAGGAAGTGGAAAATAAGGTACAAAAAAAGAAATAAATAGAGGAGGGAGGGAGGGAGGGATGGAGGTAGGGAGGAGGGAAGGAGGGGGGAGGGAGGGAGGGAGGGTGGGAGGGAGGGAGGGAAGGGAGGGAGGAAGCTAGGGAATGATTGAGTGAGTGAGTGAGTGAGGGAGGGGGAGAGGGAGGTAGGGGAGGGAGGAAGGGCGGAGGGAGTAAGGGATGGAGGGAGGGGGAGGGGGAGGTAGGGGAGGGAGGAAGGGCGGAGGGAGTAAGGGATGGAGGGAGGGAGGGAGTGAGAGACGGAGGGAGGGAGTGAGAGACGGAGGGAGAGGAGGGGGAGGGAGGGGGGAGGGGGAGGGAGGAAGGGAAGGAGGGAGGGAGGGAGAGAGGCGGGAGGGGGAGATGAGGGAGGGGGAGAGGAGGGAGGGGGGAAGGAGGGAGAGGGAGAGGAGGGAGGGAGGGGGAGAGGAGGGAGGGGGAGAGGAGGGAGGGGGAGAGGAGGGAGGGGGAGAGGAGGGAGGGGGAGAGGAGGGAGGGGGAGAGGAGGGAGGGGGAGAGGAGGGAGGGGGAGAGGAGGGAGGGGGAGAGGAGGGAGGGGGAGAGGAGGGAGGGCAGAGGAGGGAGGGAGAGAGGAGGGAGGGGGAAAGGAGGGAGGGGGAAAGGAGGGAGGGGGAAAGGAGGGAGGGGGAAAGGAGGGAGGGGGAAAGGAGGGAGCGAGAGGGGGATTGCTTGGAAGAGAGAGGGAGGGAGGGAGAGAGGGTGGGAGGGAGAGAGAGAGGGAGAAGGGAGTGTGAGAGGAAGGTGGAGAGGTAAGGAGAGGGAGGGGGAGGTGGGGGAAGGAGGGGGAGGGAGGGAGGGGGAGGGAGGGAGGGAGGGAGGGAGGGAGGGAGGGAGGGAGGGAGGGAGGGAGGGGAGGGAGGGTCGGAGGGAGGGAGGTGGGAGGGAGGGTGGGAGGGAGGGAGGGGGAGAAGGAGGGAGGGGATAGGAGAGGGAGGTAGGGGGAGGGAGAGGGGAGAGGGAGGGGGGAGAGGGAGGGAGGGGAGAGGGAGGGAGGGGAAGAGGGAGAGAGGGGGAGAGGGAGGGAGGTGGAGAGGGAGGGAGGTGGAGAGGGAGGGAGGGCGAGAGGGAAGGAGGGGAGAGGGAGGGAGGGGAGAGGGAGGGAGGGGGAGAGGGAGGGGGGAGAGGGAGGGAGGGGGAGAGGGAGGGAGGGGGAGAGGGAGGGAGGGGAGAGGGAGGGAGGGGGAGAGGGAGGGAGGGGGAGAGGGAGGGAGGGGGAGAGGGAGGGAGGGGGAGAGGGAGGGAGGGGGAGAGGGAGGGAGGGGGAGAGGGAGGGAGGGGGAGAGGGAGGGAGGGGGAGAGGGAGGGAGGGGGAGAGGGAGGGAGGGGGAGAGGGAGGGAGGGGGAGAGGGAGGGAGTGGGAGGGGAAGAGGGAGGGAGGGAGGGAGGGGGAGAGGGAGGGAGGGAGGGGGAGAGGGAGGGAGTGGGAGGGGGAGAGGGAGGGAGGGGGAGAGGGAGGGAGGGGGAGAGGGAGGGAGGGGGAGAGGGAGGGAGTGGAGGGGGAGAGGGAGGGAGTGGAGGGGGAGGAGGAGTGGGAGGGGGAGAGGGAGGGAGGGGGAGAGGGAGGGGAAAAGGGAGGGAGGGGGAGAGGGAGGAGGGAGAGGGAGGGAGGGGGAGAAGGGGAGGGAGGGAGGGGGAGAGGGAGGGAGGGGGAGAGGGAGGGAGGAGGAGAGGGTGGGAGGGGGAAAGGTTGGGAGGGAGTTAGTGGGAGAGAGAAGGAGGGAGGGATGGGGAGGGAAGTAGAGAGGGAAGGTAGGAAGGAGTGAGTGAGTGAATGAGCGAGGGAGGGGGTGACGGAGGGGGAGGGGAAGGGAGGGAGGGACCGGAGAGTGGGAGGTAGGGAGTGGTCTGGTTGAGGTCACCAACAAAACTGGTGCACAGTTCAACAACTGGCTGACATGATGAGCAGACTATCTGATCCTGTGAGCATGTTTAGAGCGCACTCAGAAAAATGTCGCATATACATCACCATCAAGCAGATAATTTACAGTACTGCTCCAAGCATGTGCTGTAAATACATACAAATGAAGAACGAGTACTGGGTACAGAAAATTAATGAGATGCCAACCTACACATGTACATGTACAGTAACTGCTTTATATAGTGATTGGAAATACTTGTATCTGCCCTAAATCATACATGCACATGTACTCCATCGATCCGCAGGCTAAACTGTACACTGTACACATGAGATTACCATGCTACCTCCACCATTTACATGTTCATGTACATGTACATGACGTGCTTCCTCAACCATTCACACACACAGAAACAAAATAACAAAATGCGTGGGTGTTTAGTTTCGTCCCCAGACCCACATGCACAGCAGCAAAACCTGAGCTCTGAAACAAATTACACTTTAAGGATGGCATCATGCATCTCAGTCCTTCACGCTGTAACGTGGAGAGGTATCAACTAGTGTTGATTAGCTATATGGTATTGTGAGTGATCGTTATAGGGTGTGGCATTATAACTGCGCGCGCATGCTCCAAGTGATCATGGCGTCGGGCAGCAGTGTGGATCGCGATCGCGAGGTAGGCTATGGATATTTCATCTATCCGAGACTGAATCAAGCTCCCCTGACGACGAACGTGTATTTTTAAAGATACCTACGAATTGTTTAGCTGTGGTATGTGTTACAAAGCCGTTAATAGAATCAACAATTGTGCTAGAACCAGTTAGAGAGGAAAGAAACGAGAGGAGTGGCTGTCATTAAGAAAGCTAGTGTGTGTGCGTGCGTGCGCGCGCGTTTGTCTGTGTCTTGTGTATGTGCGTGCGTGTGTGCGTGCCTGTGTCCATGTCTGTAGGAGGATGCCATTCATTGGGCTATTCCATTATTTAACCGTAACCTCTACAGATGACTATAATTGCAAACGTATCCTCCCGGGACAATATGCAGTATAAAAGCACCCCTGGACAAGCTTATATCATATCTCGACCCCCCCCCCCCCCCCCCCCCCCCCCCCCGGGATAGATTTGTAAATGCTTTTATTTTGTTCCCCTAGGACAGGCCAATCATGGGTCACTAATAGTACTATTCACAAACAGTACAGCAGTATACTAGTTAACATCCATATGTCCAGGCTACGTTGCATGTATATTGGTGATATATGTCCAGTTGTGGGAATCATGGTGAGTTGCAAATTGTTCCATCCATGAAGGCAAAGCTTATAGAGGCAGCAAAATATGGAATAAAGAAAGACATCATTGAGCTGCTGGAATATGGTGTCAATGTAAATGGTGCTGTTGATGAGGTGAGGAGTCACATTGTCAGATCATCATGTGTACATTTACATATATCAGTGAAGGTGTGAAGTGGCATGTGTGTATTGCCAGGCCTGGGAGGGGGGAGGGGGGTGGTGTTCATTGGCAAGGCTTGTGCTAACCACTACCATTACAAATGTGGTAATTGTAAAACCTTTTCTGTATTGCTGTTGCTTAGAGGATGGTCCCCTGCTGCTTAGAGGATGGTCCCCTGCTGCTCAGAGGATGGTCCCCTGTTGCTTAGAGGATGGTCCCTTGCTGCTTAGAGGATGGTCCCCTGTTGCTCAGAGGATGGTCCCCTGCTGCTCAGAGGATGGTCCCCTGCTGCTCAGAGGATGATCCCCTGCTGCTCAGAGGATGGTCCCCTGCTGCTCAGAGGATGGTCCCCTGCTGCTCAGAGGATGGTCCCCTGCTGCTCAGAGGATGGTCCCCTGCTGCTCAGAGGATGGTCCCCTGCTGCTCAGAGGCCTTGATGCCACAACCATTCCAGTGCTGTCCCAAACATATTTAATTTCCAATTACTGAGCCAAAATGTCATCCTTTAATTTATAATATTGGGCAGGTCAGTACTTCATAATACATGTAGCTTCAATGAGGCTTTGACTTAAATAGCTCCTTATATACACCCACATTCCATGTACCAATAACTTTCTTGATGTCATCCTTTATGATCTTGAATAATCAATTAATGGTCAGGGCCACTCATAATGGTGGCCTATGATTAAGATATTGTGATATAATGGACAGTTACACTGCTGGGTGTGAGGGTTGTGGTCATCTACATCTAAAAGTTGTCCATCAATAGAGCCCACCATCTTGTATGTTGGCCCTACTCTGAGGTCCCTTCTCCCTCTTTTCTTCTACTCCTCACAATATCCTGACATTTTTGTTGTATAGTTGCAATAATGTTTAAAAAGAATCCTGCCGCTGATTTAGTGGAATGGGAATGAGGTACACGCCCACCATCCATGCCGGAGGTGTGTTACCTGTGGTAGGTCAGCTCTATTGTTAGAGCATGTACATTTACATGTATGTTGAGCGTGTGAAGTGATGGCAGAGATGGGTTGGTTGTATCTGACCTTCCTGGTACACTATATGTCATTTCCTCTTACAGGACGGTGTGACCTCTCTGATGTGGGCGTCATGGGGTGAACATGTGGAGTGCACCAGAGTACTACTTGAGGGTGGTGCCCAGGCCAACCAGCAGGACAATGTGAGTGGTTACGAAATATTGCAATGTCTGTTGGTGATGTGTTTCCTTGTGGGTATGTGGGGATGTGGAAAGTGTTCTGTGAGTAGAACATTGTGTGCATTGGAGCATGCTGGCCATGTGGAGATGCATGGTGTGAATTTGTATGGCTTGTGAGATGAAGGCAGAAGTATGTGGTGAAGTGTGTGAGGGCATGTGTGCTTACAGTAGATGCCACGAAAAAAGTCACGTTTTGTTGTCGTGCTACAATAGTGCGACGATCGCGCTACAATGTATGGCTTCCAGTCTTAGCATCGTTTTGCTGCCTAGTTTATTAATACGCGAAGTGTTACTATTCTAATCTTCGTTTCATTTAAACCAAGTGTGCGTTTTATTCACAACTGGGCGGTTACGTTTTTAATTTTAAAAATTAATCTCCTATAATAAGTTAGACTGTAGCTAGCTGCTGTATAGACTTATTCAACCGCAAATATGAATATATTAATGTGTGACATGCATGTGACATAATAAATGTGACATAATTGGAAAGGCATCGCCGTTAATGAGGTACACGAATATGGTTGAACTGTCGGATTCTTGATACGGTGGGAAAGTTACACTATAAAGAGAAGCTTGGTACACTAGGGGTAACCACAAACCCATACAGTACTTCAAGAGACGTTTGGCCGGCCCACAAAGTGTTTTCTTCTAGGCATATCACAAGGGCTGTGTAAATCATGACAGCTCAAACTCCGCAATTGAGGCGCAGAATCTTAAAAACCCTACACCGTGTTAACATGCTTTATATCTCAATACACACCACCACTACACGTGGATTCTGCTTGCCGCTACCGTTTAGTGTTCTAACTTTACACAAAATGGCTCACAGTAGAAGTCATTAAATTACCTTGTCTTGATTATGTTATAACGAGGTGAAGTCAAATCAGTCCTATTACACCCACAATATGATAGAGAGCTTATTTGTGTCGCTGGTGTTTTTTTCCCCTTCTTCACGGAGGGCCAGATGATTACAAGATTGTTTTCAATACAGGGACGGCAAACTATAACCTCGAACCACGCGGATCACCAAATCAATAAGAAAAAAAAAACGAAACCAACCTTGTATGAAAGTTTTTGGCCTTGAAAAGTGATCGCTGATAGTTCCTGAACTCACTCGCCTTTAGAGAACTTCGTGTCGCGTGATGTAATTGAAACAATATTGGACGAGCATGTAACATATATGATTCGCATCTTGTTTTACACTTACAAGGGATATAAGGCACCTGCGATTGCCAAGTTCCTTCTAGCAGAGGGTATATCATGCACGCATGAAAGTGTTAATAGATTCCTGTTGTGCTACAAGGCTACAAAATGTATACATCGAAAAGTTGGATCAGGCACAACGTTGAAAGTTGCAGCAGAAATTAAACAGCTGGTGGAAGAGCAGATGTGAAGAGACGAGGAAACCTCGGCATTGGTATCACGTGGTTACAATATCAGTGTTCGCTCAATACTCCGCTGTAGAACCACACTGTATGTATCTTCCTTACTTTAATAGGCCTAAACATCCTCTGAAAGTGCACATTTGGGCAGGTATCAGCCTACACGGGAGAACCACTCTCTGCATATTCAATGGAATAATGAATAAGGAGTTATTTGTGAACATTCTGAACTCTGCTCTCATTGCCATCAATTCAGAACCTCCTTCCAAATGTTCATCGTTTTATACAGGACAATGACACATCTAAGTATGCAAAAAAATGGATGGTGGATAACAGAGTCAACTGGATGAAAACTCCTGCTGAGCCTCCTGACCTTAATCCCGTTGAGAACATGTGGCATGAATTAAATTAATTCGTCTTGAGGTCAACCAAAGGTCCAGCAAGATCTTATTAATGGTATAGTCTCCTTTTAGAACACTGTGGATAAAGAAAGGTGTGCAAAGTACATTGGACATTTACGATAATTCAAGTTAATGGTTGTGCTATTGGATATTAAAAAGCATACACTGCATTAAAATGTAACACTTTAAGTGTAAATATCACACTTGCATGAAGTTCAGAGTTCAATCTTATCTATGGGGTGGTCTCAGTGGGGTTAAACTTCAATCTTCGGACATGATTATGGAGCCCCTATGTATAGCGTGGTCTCAGTGGTGTTAACGGTTTACCTGCGGATATTCAATTCTGGTATTGTAACGTAACCGCAGAATTTAATTATTAGTATTTGCTATTTTTAACTATCATTAAACTATTTTTAACTTTTGAACCGAACGAGTCTTCTACGTACAACTTTTAAAGTCGGTTAGATAAGAGATTCCTCTACATGTTTGTATGAATTGATTGTTTGTAGCACTCTGGTAAGTTATCTGGAACATACCGCAAGTAAATGGCTTGGTTATCTATAGAGACGCTCCCGTTGTCATAGACACTGTGAACGTGCAACCTACCTACTATCATTGCTGCATTGTTAGGCAAGTATTTAAGGATAAAGCCCTGTGGTTTATATACATTTTGTGCACGCTAATGGGCAGAACAGTGCTAGCGTACATACACGTGCTGTACTTACGATTGGTACTGACATATTTCACGTACGAGTACCGAAAAATTGGTGATCCAATATTAAGTAAAAATTGTGATGCGGGTTGCAAATTGTTCAGGTGCATTAAATTCGAGTGAAAGCTGGTTTTTGTTCATTTGATCACTGTTTCTGGATTTATCGGTATGTCGATACATTGTCTATGCTATGACACAGCTCTGGTTTATTTGAAACGTTTTGTTCAAAATTTCTGGCACGTAAAAAAAATATGTACTCTTTAGGTTTGGTAGAACGTTTTTGATTTTAGAGGTACCAGGAAACCGATCAGATGTAGGTACTCCCCAGGTCTTAATCTATATGGATTTAAAATTTCACGAACTTTGGTTCATGCCCAAAGTGTCATCCGACAGCCTATGTGTTTAAATATGGCACGTGCTATTCATGAAGCCAACTCACGTCAAATGTTATTAGGTGGTTAAGCACTGCCTGTATAACATGGTTTTGCAACTTTTTAAGAACATTTCTTACCTTTGAGTACCTTATCAGGGACAATTATTACTTCGTTGGGATGGCCGGACAAAATGTAAGGGGTTACATGTGTTTGCCCGGACATGTATTTAAAATGGCCGGACATGAATATACTAGTATTCTTTTAAGTACCAACTCACCATTAGATTTTGCATTAACGCTCTTTGAACGACCCATTGCTACCTTATGAAGATGTCTTTACAATGGTAGTACCAGTAGTTGTGCATAGCCTGACCTTCGTGTATTCAACTTTATAGTATACGTGAAGGTCGGGCTACGCCCAACTAGATTGGTACCGTAGTGCTAAAAGTTTCATGACGATACAATGCTATCCTTGTAGCATTTACACACATCACAAAATAAACGCTAAGTGGACGACATTATTGTGTTCCAGTTCACAGCAAAGCTACACGAGTGTCTGGTGACCGTGATCATTGTCCCGTTGCCATTTGTTGAAGCTACAGGTACATGTAGCTCTCGTTACTTGTCACATAGTTTTTAAAATTTTTTTTTAATAGAGCTAGGACCAGGGCTTTTACTACTTCAAAAATCTAAATCACCTGTACGTTTTTGTCCGGCCATTTTGTCCGGGGCAATGTATAGACTTCTACTGTGAGCCAATTTTTGTAATGATAGAACATGGAACGGTAGCGCCAAGCAGAATCCACGTGTAGTGATGTCTAGTGGGTGTATTGAGATATAAAGCATGTTAACACGGTGTAGGGTTGTTGAGATTCTGCACCTCAATTGCGGAGTTGAGCATTGACCGCCGGACAATAGGCTAAATTAGCCGAACAAATGTCTGGTGTCCGGGCGTTATAATTGTCCCTGCTTATAGCGTTAACAAAGTTTAACTCTAAAAGTAACTATTGAAAGAAATTTGCGTGCACATTTAAATAATCTTAATGATAGGTCGTCACCTACGCGTAGGCGCGTTAACCTACATGTAGGCGTTGCAATTCGCTTTATTCCAAACAATGAACAAACAGCCAACGCTTAAAATAATGGAGATCAATATACTAAAGAGGGCTACTTGCAAGGTGGCGGCAGAGAATACCGCCAACGAGCTGCTAGTATCATTTACGCTTTGTTGGGGCACGCCCCTCATTTAGCTGGAGTTGTTGCGATTTGCAAAAAACTTACTAGAAGCATTCTTCGTTTTATAGGCAGCTATAATTTTAACTCTTTTTGCCAAATACACACGATTTCCAATTTTTATACTCATTTTCATCAGGATCGTGGGCAATTTTTGTACGCTCCTTCATCTCGATTGTGTATCTAAAGTGCCGATGGTTGAATGAGCTCCAATGCGAATTAGAAACGAAGGCCTATGCTTAAGTGTTACTTCATTCGAGTTCAAAGTTTTATGCGGTATTGAATGCGAGGACCATACATTGCAATAGAACGCCTGCACGTAGGCTAAAACAACACTTTTCGCCTACATGTAGGCGCTTGATCGATCTATCATTAAAAAGGACATAAATCAAAATGATGCCACTTTGAAGCGGTTGGCAAATGAAAACTTATTATTAAAAAACACAGGTAATTTGCATGAAATAGCTTTATAAAAACATTCTAAGGTGAAAATGAGGTCTGCACATAGGAAACATGAAAAAAGTAAAGAGTGTGCTTTAAAGAGAAGTAATGTCTTTTTGAGTAAGAAGGTCCGCAATCTTGAATTGGAAAATGAAGCATTAGGGGCTGAAGCAGATCAGAACCACAATTTAGCACAATGCATCAGTACTAGACAAGACAATCGAGAGTTAAGGCAGTAACTCTCATATAGAATTTGTGCCGTATCATGAATATCATTAAAACACGCGACCTGAGTAGATAGTGTAGCTCTTTATTGCTATCGAGCCACAATGGAAAAACGATCATTTTCATGTTTTTTTCAAGTCACCAGACCATTTACTTTAAGAGAACAAAAAAGCTCGTGGTTCTCGTTCCCAGACCGTAATTTGTCCATAGTCGTTGTCGTTGTCGTCGTCTTTATGGGTGAGTATAACTTGTGATAGGAAAGGTTTTAAAGAGCACCAGTTACACCAAAAATCGTAGAATTTTCTGAAAATACATCTTCAGGTATCATATATAAATAAAGCATGCAACTGATATACGTAATTTGCAGCTGTTCTTGCATGCCAAGATATACGTAATCGTTCAATATATTTACAAGTAAATCAAAAACTTCTCGATCGAGAAAGTGATTGGTGGGATGTAGGATTGGTGGTGCAAAAAGCAAGGAAACAAGGTACGGTATGTTAAAGTGAGGTTTGGTAGGATCCTACAACTCACAGTCCTGAATTTGCAAACGAAGAAGCCTAATTGCAAATGTAGGACTGTTATAGTTGTAGGATCCTACCAAACCTCACTTTAACATACCGTACCTTGTTTCCTTGCTTTCTGCACCACCAATCCTACATCCTACCAATCACTTTCTCGATAGAGAAGTTTTTGATTTACTTGTTCCCCTAATTTTTTTCTCTGCCAGGAGTGTTTAGTAATATGTTGCTTAGTGTATTCGTTCCAATGCTTAGATTCCCAGGGGCGGATACGGGGGGTTGGGGGTTGCAACCCCGGGGCCCTTTTGCAGCCCTCCTCCCGCTCGTTGAATATATAGGCTTCTTTTTAATTTTATTGATAGGTCTACCTTTATTCTGATATCTTAAACTCAGAGTTCTCTTTGTTAACAAGCCGTTTTTATTGGGGCTTGGTCACCTTTGCTGAATTAGAACTGCCTGCTGTAAATGTGTCTGCAGCTGCTTATATTAACGTGTGTAGCCTGGCAACAGTAAATTAAGACGCGTGTGTGGCGTCATATTGCATACTGCTAGGCAACCTAGAATTTTTGTCGATAATGAATTGCACCTGCTCGAGTTATTTCACGGCATATTATCACTAGCTTACAATTGTGCATCTTATCTGCATGAAATGATACATTTGGAGTTAAAATGCAACTTTTTGAAGCTAATCTCGTCTTCGTACGACGTTCCTGTCAAGAGTTATACGTGACAAACGGAAGGAGGAGGAGGAGATGAACAAAAATTTAATGGCGGAATTTTGGTACCGACTTGTCACTCCACGTAAACGGCACTGTCTAGTGAAGCTCACGTTATATGTGCATATCTGTCATGTTTGTGATGGATTATATGCGAGCTGGCGAGTAAAGGCAACGCGTCTTACTGTTTTAAAACGCTCGATCGAAAACCACGCCCACGAAGCCAATCCTACATAGGACCCACTACCGTGGGTCCTGATATTAGAGTATTAAAACCGTTTCCATGACAATGTTTCACGTATAATTAGATTTATGTATTGTTATATATGATTGGAACAGGCAGGAGTTTCATTTGTGTTTTTAGTTTTGCTCACCACTTTTAGCTAGCGAAGTTGTTTTTGTCAAATTTGTTTGTTGATTGTAATGTTTGTGGCAATGATGATGTGAGGGAAAATATAACTGACGCTGCTACAATGGCTGCCACAGTTGTCGGTCATTCAGCCAAAGTAATACGCCATTGGGCATATAGCTACATAGTGTCAATATATGAAATGTCTCCTATAACACAAGAAAACATCACAGATGATGATATTGAACATGTCTTAAGCTCAGATCGTGGTACTGCTTCTCCATGTCCTAATAGTCTTTTATGCGATGAAGATTTCAGGAGAGTTTGTACGCAATAACGCTTGCACTAAAGGATAACCCAACCTAACAATTCATATGTTTACTGAATGGGTGAAGGCTGAATACAGCAAAGAAATTTCCACAGCAACAGGAAATAGGTGGCTCTGTGAACTTGGCTTCAAGCGCATCCACCACCAAAAGGGAGTGTATTTCGATGGCTATGAATGGAAAGTTGTAATCGAGGACAGGGAGAAATATTTGAACATTTTGGCTGAACTCGATAAGATTACTATATGTAAAAGTAACCCCAATCCATTACTTGTTAATGGGCAAAAACCATTAATTAGAGATGTACACGATGAAAGCACATTTTATGCTACCTGTGACCAATCATACTTTTGGGCTGATGAACACAACAGTGTTATTAAAAAGAAATCACTTGGCCAGTGAATCATGATATCAGATTTTATTGAAGAAGCAGATGGTTTTCTAACTTTTCAAGGACATTCAGCTCGTGTTGCTCTTGAAATACAAAAGGATGGGTACTTTGATAATGACAAGTTGATGAAACAAGTCGAAAGGACAGTCGATATATTTGAAAGCAAATATCCTTTTGCACGTGCACTGTTTTTATTTGACAATGCGCTATCTCACAGGAAAATGGCAGACAATCAACTTAATGCAGATTTAATGAATGTTTATCCTGGAGGAAAACAACCATTAATGAGGGATACCGAGTGGGCTGGAGAGATTCAAACAATGGTGCTCCCTGACGGACAGGCCAAAGGTATGAAACTAGTCCTTGAGGAAAGAGGCGTTGATACAACAGGCATGAAAGCTAATGAGATGAAAGATATGGTTTTGATGATTTTAAAGCTTCAAAAACAATTTTAGAAGAATACATTGAAATGAGGGCACTTATGCCTATATATATCAAAATACCATTGTGAATTAAGTCCGATAGAAAGAGTTTGGTGTTTTGCCAAATAAACATACTTGAACTTATGCGGACGGAAGGATCACAAAGCTACGAAAAATTGTGCCTGAGGGATTTAGTTTGTGTTCAACACCAACGATTCAGAAGTATTTTGCAACTTGTAGAGACTATGAACAAGCATATAAAAACGGATCCACTGGGAAAGATGTGAAATACAGTTTAAGAGTATCACATTGAATACCCGACAAAATCAAAATAATGCGTCATCACTATAATGACATCATGTTTTAATACGTCATCAAAAATCAAAATTTCTATCCGATAATCGAATTTTTAACTTTGGCAAATTGCAACTTACGATCGCTATGAAGGATAAGAGTAAAATGTTCCATAAATTAACTACAGGGACTTTGCAATGTAACGAACAAAGAATTAAACCTTACCTCGCAACTTTTCTGGAGTTTTTTCCTTAACCCTTGACCTGCACTAATTAATATTCATGCCGCATCACGTAATGCGGAGGATTTTTAAATAGAAATGTTCAAATTCGAGCGTACAAACGCTTGCGGGCTTTTCTCGAACGCGACGCGTCCGATGGAGCTGATTTTTTCAACATAAGTTGAGAAGTGTTTGTTCTAAACGATTTATATAACTTGAGCGCTAGGCGTGTACTTACGCATCGCTGCCGAACTTTGAGTGCGCGTATTTGGAATAGTGGAGCTATGCTCGCTCTCGAAGGAGCCCTGATACCTCAGTTATGTACGGTAAGTGTTTAAACTAGCGTTCCTGTGTACTTACATGCATTTACTTTTAGATATCTTTCGGGACTGATCAACCACATTGATTGTATTGGCAGCTGGAAAGCTAGGTGATTCTTCAAACTTCCAGATGCTAATTAGAAATGATCTCTGGAATAAGCATCGCTATTACAGGTAAGTAAAAGGGATATAACGTATTGAATTCCATATCATAGCGATGCAACCATGCCACAACTATATTCCCCCTTGTGCCACACCCATCCCCCCCCCTTGTGTAATAACCATGTTCCCCCTTGTGCTACAACTGTGTTACCCCCTTGCACCACAACTGTGTTACCCTCTTGTGCTACAACTGTGTTACCCCCTTGTGCCACAACTGTGTTACCCCCTTGTGCTACAACTGTGCTACCCCCTTGTGCGACAACTGTGTTACCCACTTGTACTACAACTGTGTTACTCCCTTGTGCTACAACTGTGTTACCACAACTGTGCTACCCACTTGTGCTACAACTGTGTTACCCCCTTGCACCACAACTGTGCTACCCACTTGTGCTACAACTGTGTTACCCCCTTGTACCACAACTGTGTTACCCCCTTGCACCACAACTGTGTTACCCCCTTGTACCACAACTGTGTTACCCCCTTGCGCCACAACTGTGTTACCCCCTTGCAGCACAACTGTGTTACCCCCTTGCACCACAACTGTATTACCCCCTTACATCACAACTGTGTTACTCCCTTGCACCACAACTGTGTTACCCCCTTGCATCACAACTGTGTTACCCCCTTGCATCACAACTGTGCGCCACAACTGTGTTACCCCCTTGTGCCACTACTGTGTTACACCCTTGTACCACAACTGTGTTACCCCCTTGCACCACAACTGTGGTACTCCCTTGTGCCACAACTGTGTTACCCCCTTGCACCACAACTGTTACACCCTTGCATCACAACTGTGTTACCCCCTTGCACCACAACTGTGTTACCCCGTAACGCCACAACTGTGTTACCCCCTTGTACCACAACTGTGTTACCCCTTGCACCACAACTGTGTTACCCCGTTATGCCACAACTGTGTTACCCCCTTGCACCACAACTGTGTTACCCCCTTGCATCACAACTGTGTTACCCCCTTGCATCACAACTGTGCGCCACAACTGTTACCCCCTTGTGCCACAACTGTGTTACACCCTTGTACCACAACTGTGTTACCCCCTTGCACCACAACTGTGTTACTCCCTTGTGCCACAACTGTGTTAACCCCTTGCACTACAACTGTGTTACCCCCTTGCGTCACAACTGTGTTACTCCCTTGCAACACAACTGTGTTACCCCCTTGCGCCACAACTGTGTTACTCCCTTGCACTACAACTGTGTTACCCCTTGCATCACAACTGTGTTACCCCCTTGCGTCACAACTGTGTTCCTCCCTTGTACCACAACTGTGTTACCCCCTTGTACCACAACTGTGTTCCTCCCTTGCACCACAACTGTGTTACCCCCTTGCATCACAACTGTGTTCCTCCTTTGAACCACAACTGTATTACCCCCTTGCACCACAACTGTGTTACCCTCTTGCGTCATAACCAAGTTCCCCCTTGCCTCACAACTACATGTATGCTCCTCCCTTGCGCCACAACTGTGTTCCTCCTTTGTACCACAACTGTGTTACCCTCTTGCGCCACAACTGTGTTACCCCCTTGCACCACAACTGTGTTACCCTCTTGCACCACAACTGTGTTACCCTCTTGCACCACAACTGTGTTACCCTCTTGCACCACAACTGTGTTACCCCCTTGCACCACAACTGTGTTACCCTCTTGCACCACAATTGTGTTACCCCCTTGCACCACAACTGTGCTACCCTCTTACACCACAACTGTGTTACCCCCTTGCACCACAACTGTGTTACCCCCTTGCGCCACAACTGTGTTACCCCCTTGCACCACAACTGTGTTACCCCCTTGCACCACAACTGTGTTACCCCCTTGCACCACAACTGTGTTCCTCCCTTGTACCACAACTGTGTTACCCTTTTGCGCCACAACTGTGTTACCCTCTTGCACCACAACTGTGTTACCCCCTTGTCCCACAACTGTGTTACCCCCTTACGCCACAACTGTGTTACCCCCTTGTCCCACAACTGTGTTACCCCCCTTAGCGCCACAACTGTGTTACCCCCTTGCAGCACAACTGTTACCCCCTTGCACCACAACTGTGTTACCCCCTTGCAGCATAACTGTGTTACCCCCTTGCACCACAACTGTGTTACCCCCTTACATCACAACTGTGTTACTCCCTTGCACCACAACTGTGTTACTCCCTTGCACCACAACTGTGTTACCCCCTTGCAGCATAACTGTGTTACCCCCTTGCAGCATAACTGTGTTACCCCCTTGCACCACAACTGTGTTACCCCCTTACATCACAACTGTGTTACTCCCTTGCACCACAACTGTGTTACTCCCTTGCACCACAACTGTGTTACCCCCTTGTGCCACAACTGTGTTACCCCCTTGCACCACAACTGTGTTACCCCCTTGTGCCACAACTGTTTGTCTCCTTTACAATGTAGGCAAGCAGCTCTTTAGGAAACAGTTCTAGGAAGAAGTCTACAGGCTCAAAGCTGCTCATATCCTTTGTGACACCAGTTGTTGTTCTACAAGGAGGAATCAAATGGCTGGCTTCCTCCTCTGCAGCTTCATCCATCACGATTTCCTCCTCTGCTGCTGCATCCATCACCATCACTGCCTCTCCCCTCACACCCACACACACATATGTATTGCTCATCAACTTGCATGGCTTCATGCATGCCCACATCCGTTGTGGTTTCCTCGTCCACACATACGTCATTTCCCCGCTCAACGTCGCCATCAAATTCGTCATTGCTCATATCGCTATCCATATCGTCCATATACTCAAGATGAAATTCGGGGTCGGATGGGAGCTTTGTATTGCACGCCATGTCGAATACTATCGCGATATTGACGTCGATAAAAACTCTATAGGTTACGTAGTGTGTAAATACGTAGTGACAGCTGCTGTTTCCTAAATGTAAACCGCATAATGCATGTTGTTCGTACGCGCATCCCGATCGTCATATTAATGTGCCTTCCGCATTGCGCAAGCGCTACTATCGGGCACAATAATGTGCCCTTCGCAGGTGAAGGGTTAACCGCTACCAACCTTCCATTTTTTACAATCTTGAACCGATCTCCATAACTAGAGGGCGCGCAACGATCAAACTACCCATGGACATGCAGACTATGATGGTGCAGTTGTGCTGTAAATTTGAAGCATTAACTCCATTGCGTTCAAGAGTTATAAACAAAACCTGTAGTTTTAACCCTATGTAACTTGTTATGGTCCTGAAACGAAAACACATCACGTGACACAACATAAATTCACAGTATGATACAAAAATACATGCTGATTCCAAAAATGTAATTGGTTTTTCCACATCACGTTTGGTTACAGAGTTATGGCTAAAAAACTAGAAATTTTCATTTTTCCCTCTCTTTGTGAGAAGCAATGATAATGTAACCCTTTCATGGGATTCAACATCTGTGGAGGGACATCATATTAATGAAGTTCATATCAGCATTGCAACAGTTCCTCCCACTTCCTATGTGCTACTAGCTGGGGTACAACAAATGATTATGCTTCCCATATTCAGACCTGTTTTAATGTTATTGTAACCTCGAAGATATGCTGAATATCACAAACTTGACCCAATACAAACCAAGTCAACTATTATTCACCACCTGAAGAACACCCTTACTGACAGAGTGGCAGTGAACCATTGTGTAGTTCAGAGTCTTCAATCATCACTTGACATTGAACTACTTGAGCTCAAATGCAATGTGCACCCTCTAGATGGGATTGCCAAAAGGTGCACAGATCTACTAAAGGTATATGATAAGGAGTATAATATTACTAGTGATACATTTGGAAATGGTTGTTGTGCAGTTAATTTTATGTATGCTATGACAGAGTTGTGCTTTAAACAAGGTAAAGGTGACCCAGGAGGATTTAAATAATTTTTGAGGCAAGAAAATATCAAGCCTGGAATCATTGTGCGCTATGTAGGAAGCCGATTCCAAATTGTATTCCATCTGGCAGGTGAGTTATACTATTTAAGAGAAAACCTTTTGATCTATTTAGGTACATGTACTTCATGTCGTAATACTACTAGCTTGCGATCAGCATTACAGAAGGATTTAAGAAATGACAAATTATTACTGCAATTGCAAGCACTTGGTATTATTGCAAAATTAAGGCGTTTCTTCACTACCAACCGCAATCCGGATCGATTTGGATTGAGGGTGCATCCACACTAGCTAATTAGCATTCATCGACCAAACAGAATCGATGCAGTTAACGGCGTACCCATGATAGAAAATGGGTGCTGTTTTATTCACTTTGGAGTTTGGAGGAAACTCGCACATTTGGTGGCGATCTGGGTGTGTGTGTGTGTGTGTGTGAGGGGGGGCAGATGTGCAACGACAGCTTGATGGAGTTGTACGCAACAAGTTAATCTATCAGTGGATAGCTAGCCTACTGCAGTGAACTGCGTGAAGCAATGCGTCCTGAAGATGAAAAACCTAGTGAAGAAATACAAAAAGGTTATAAGCATGCATGATCCATACAATTATACGAGACGTAAACGTGCACAGGTACTAGGTTAAGGACTCTAATGGAGGTAGTAATGGTATACATGTAACAGGACAAGGCCACGTGTCCCTTTTTTCCTAAGGTGACATTTGCGTAGCTCCATGTATGCCGCTAAGCAAGTGTATGCCATTCCCAGCAGGTTTTATGTGGACTCGAGACAGCAGCCATTAATTATAAGTATCGGCACGCCCTAACTGCATCGATTCGGTTTGGTCGATGAATACTAATTAACTGGTGTGGATGCACCCTCAATCCGGATCGATCCGGATTGCGGTTGCTAGTGAAGAAACGCCTTTCGTGACTGAGCCTTGGATGAAACAGCTGTATGGAAATCCAGGCATCACTAACCTTGATACTATTTCATACATTAAGACATGTTTACTGTACCTAAAATCATTAAAGGATTGCCCATTACTTGTCTTAACAACATGTACAGATATATTTGGAATAGATTTGGACAAAGAGACAGATGTTATACCGTAGTGTTTACAAAGTAATTTTAATTTAATAAATGCACTGGAGAAAGCAAGCTTGAATGAAATTTTGTTCCGACTTATAACTGGTATCATAGAAGTAATTGAACGACAAATGTATGATTACATTGAGGGTAACTATTCAACATTCCAACACCAATGCAAGTCAAATGCTCTCTGCCCCTGCACATAATATGTTTGCAGAGAAAACTCTTGGATTAGCTGATTATCATTTTAGAAATGCACATAATGTGAAAATTGGATTTGTTGATGCCAAGGTTAAGCCTAAAATAAATAAAATGTTACCATGGCTTTGTTCAAAACCTCACAATGAGCAGGAAAATTTTTGTATAGGACAGGCTCAAAATATGAAGTTGCTTCTTCACACCCATGAACTAAATGTTGCTAAGGAGCAGGATAAACGACTATTAGAAAGAAACCAGAAAAAAGATAGCATTTATCGAAGAAAGTTACAAAAGAAAATACGGAGTGTTGCAGAAGGCAATGCAGAATTGTGTATAGAGTTTCTAGAGATGGATGATTCCCACATAAATATTACAAAAGCAATTCTTGCCAACCCAGAAGTGACTGATGGACTACTTTGAACATTGATGGTTTGTTAACGAAGAAAATGTATTATAAAATTGTGGCAGTAAAGTTATCTAAAAATTGTAAAGTGTATAAGGTAACTGCTACTTATTGGAATCGAGGAAGCAGTCAAGAAGATGGAGAGGATGTTTCAATGACGCTATATGAATTCTTAGTTGACTATATCACAGATGATTTGTTCATTAGTGAAATGGATGTATAACACTATTCTATACTTCTTATGTGTGTGCAAGACTTGTAAAAAAAATTGGTGTGATTAATGTATATTATAGATTGTAGTTGCTATAGCAAAGAGAACAAAAACCGTCACAATTTTTTATGCGCTACCGCATGGATTGCCATAACCGCAAAATCCGATGTTTGGATCACTATAACTTTGTCAGTACTTATGCAAATGCCATGTTTCACATATCATTTTAACACCAGGTCCGTGAGAATCGAACATTTTTTTTGTCGAACCCAACTTTCTAAAAATTAGTCGGAAGGCCCCTAATTGTCTGGAAAGCATATATTTAGATAGTTTAACTATCAGCTAGACATTTGGCGTTGTCTTCTGCCTTATATCTATGGTGGACACGGACCTGTATGATTTCAAAGTGACGCGGTTGTGTGTTTTTCGGTCACGAAGTGTTGCGAAGGACACTTTTTTCCTACGCAATTAAGAGCTGCTTTAGATACGTTTTTAAATGTCATTTGGTACTACTAGGAGGCCACAATGGATACTGTGTTGGCAATTAGCTTAGTTCTTGTACAAAACTCATTTACAGTTGTTTACCTCGTTTCATTGTAGTTGATCAGTGTCTGGGTACCAGATAATCAATAACCGGACGGGAACGAACAACGGGCATTGTATTTGGCTCACGTGGTGCATATTTATGGCAACCTGTTACATAAATAGCAACTACACAGTGACGTACGTGTGTAACCGAGACCCACGTGACGTCAAATAACATTTACGTATGGCCAAATGTTAGGTGTTTGGGCCTGTGCACGACCAATATTTGGGTCTGGAGTCGAGATCTAAAGAAGTTTTAGTGTCTGTTTCGAAGCTAGCATGATAGTTTACTGCCAGAATTGTTTCAAACGCTACCTATCCGATCCAGTTGAGCATGCCTATACTGTTTTTAAACTCAGAATCCTTGTCAGAAAAAAGTGTCCCGTTTCCGGTTAACAGCCTTACCCGCTCGACTTTAAACAAACGTAGGTCCTCAGCGGAAATAGTTGCAAGGCTGGCAGTAGCTCCAATCATCGTCTAAAGAGTTGAACTACTTAGTACACCGGTATTTGTGGCAATTGTACCGTTCCGACTAGTTTTCCAAAAAGTGAGTTCGACAAAATAGGCCAAAAAAATGTTCTTTTCTCACGGATGCGGTGTTAAGTGATTTAATTTGCTCTTTAAGGCAGTACCAAACTTGGTGCGAAATATTGCGTTAGAAAAAAAAATACCCATACCTACTTTCGATTGTACCAACATTATTTTTTTGTGGAGCCTACTTACAACTCCTGGGGTTCTTTTTCTTTAGTAAACCTGAACACTACTGAATCAAAACTTGTTGTCCTGACCATGGATTGTCTTTAGACACCAAGAACTCACTCGATACGGCCGTACCAGCTGTCCTCACATGATGCTCGGAACACCCAAATATTCAACCTTTTGGGCATTATAGAAACATATATTTGTGAGCGTAACGTTGCTCAAACTGTGTTGATGCATGTTCGCATACATGTCTACTAGCTATCTAAGGTTTGATCTCTATGTATACAATGTATGAAAAGTTACATTCTTGTAAGTATCAACATGTTGTTTTGTTGCTTATAAGCGACGTCCGTGGTGACCGTAGGTTGTAATTGTGTTGCTTATAAGCAACGGTTCGCAGGTAAACTGTTAAACAATGTTCGGACATGGTTATGGAGCCCATATCTATGGGGTGGTCTCAGTGGGGTTAAACAATGTTTGGAGTCTCAGTGGGGTTAAAAATGTTCGGACATGGTATAAAGCCCCTATATATGGGGTGGTCTCAGTGGGGTTAAACAATGTTCGGAGTCTCAGTGGGATTAAACATGTTTGGATATGGTATAAAGCCCCTATGTACAGGGTGGTCTCAGTGGGGGATGTGTGTAACCTGTGGTAGGTCAGTTCTGTTGTTAGAGCATGTGTGTTGACTGTGCAGTGATGGCAGAGATTGGTTGTATCTGACCTTCCTGGTACACTCATTTCCTCTTACAGATTGGTTGGACCTCTCTGATGTGGGCGTCAAGTGAGGGACATGTGGAATGCACCAGAGTACTACTTGAGGGTGGTGCCCAGGCCAACCAGCAGAACGTAGTGAGTGGTTACAAACTAGTGCAATGTCTGTTGGTAATGTGTTCCTTGTGATATGTTTGGACTGTGGCAGTGATCTGTGAGTAGAATATTATGTGCATTGGAACATGCTGGCCATGTGGAGATGCAGGGTGTGAATTTTGTATGGCTTCAGAGATGGAGGCAGAAGTATGCAGTGAAGTGTACGATTAGTGTGTGAGGGCATGTGTGTTTGTGTGCAATGAAAGGAGGAAGTGACATTGGATAATGTAATGAAGATGCCAGGTGATGTGTAGGCCTGGGGATGAGGGTGTTGAGACCAGGTGCATGACATAAGTGATGTGCTAAAATGTAGTATGATGGTACCACATGTTGGGAATGAGTGGTCGTGATTGATGTACCAGGAAACTACAAGGCCTCTGATCACTGTCATAGACCAATATACCCATTCATGGGCATGCGAAACATTACCTCAATAAACATACTCTTGTACATGTTAATGCGTAGGGGCTGGGGACTGTATGTCTGGTGTTCATGGGAACAGTACTAATCACTGTGTCTCCCATAAGTGTGTGTGCAGCTTTTATATATACATGTAGTTATGTACCTTATGTCAATATCTACATGCACATGCTCTTAACATGCTTTGGTTGGCTCCGTAT
This sequence comes from Spongilla lacustris, assembly GCA_949361645.1. Taxonomy (NCBI): domain Eukaryota; kingdom Metazoa; phylum Porifera; class Demospongiae; order Spongillida; family Spongillidae; genus Spongilla; species Spongilla lacustris. The sequence continues at coordinate 13,436,344 of OX442416.1, read as the reverse complement.
GTTAAAATTTGAACACTACCACTGCTGTAATCAGGCAGAGCTTTGTAGCTTGATATTGCTAAAAGCAAGAACATATCTAGATTTTATGCCTATGCTAACTCTAAACTTAATAGTAGTGTGGGTATACCACCTCTATTGAGTGATGATGGTACTTTGGCTATTGAAGATTGTGACAAATGTGAACTTCTCAATTAATACTTTGTTTCTGTTTTTACTAAAGCCAATGGCAAACACCAACATTTTCCTTTTCGTATACAAAGCACAAAATCTCTAAATATCATCAGTTTTACTTATGACAAAGTGTTGAGATCTCTTAAGAACCTACCAAACAAATGCTCTAAAACTCCTGATGGTTTTCCTGCATTTTTTCTGAAGTCTATTGCTCCTGCAATAGCATTCCCTCTAAGTTGTCTGTTTACTATGTCTTAGGAAAGCGGTATCCTACCTGCTGTTTGGAAAGTCGGTTATGTGTGTCCAATTTTTAAAAAGGGTGCTCGTCAACTTTCTAGTAACTATCGCCCTGTTTCTATGACCAGTATATGTTGCAAAGTGATGGAATCTATTATTTCTGAATCAATGGTTCATTTCCTCAGGGTTAATGGTCTGTTATCAAAAGATCAGCATGGTTTTCTACCCAAAAGGTCTACTTGTACCCAACTTTTGGTAACGCGAAATGAAATATCATTGCTATCCTATGCTAATATGCAGGTTGATGTAGTTTATATAGATTTTGCTAAAGCATTTGATTCCGTCTCGCATCAAAAGCTTCTACTAAAGTTAGAATCTTACGGTTTCCATTCTCATCTGCTTGATTGGATAAAGTCGTTTCTTAGTAATCGATATCAACATGTCTACATAGGTTCAAAATTGTCGACCCCACTACCTGTCATTAGTGGCGTTCCTCAGGGTTCTGTCGTAGGTCCGCTTCTTTTTCTCTTATATATAAACGATCTACCGGATTGTTTGTCATCACCTGTTAAAGCTAAAATCTTCGCTGATGATACTAAAATTTATTTTCATCATTCCACTGGGGATACATCTCCCTTTGTAAGCTCATTATCTGCATTTTGTGATTGGGCATTTAATTGGCACCTCAGCATTGCTTTGCAAAAATGCAATGTTATCTCCTTTGGAAAGCAAATATCTGATACATTATACTCATTATGTGGGGTAACCTTAGAGCAAGTATCTCATCTTCGTGATCTTGGTGTTTATGTTTCATCAGATTTTAAACCTGGAATTCATTGCTCATCCATAGCGGCCAAAGCGTATTCTAGATGTTCTCTACTTCTAAAAGGATTCCATACTAGTGATGTCAGCATTCTATTACGTGTATTTAAAACCTACGTCAGGCCACTTTTAGAATTCAACACTCCAGTCTGGAATCCTTGGCTGTTTAAAGATATTGAGCATATAGAAGGAGTTCAGCGTTACTTCACACGAGAAATTTGTAAACGTGCAAGGCTTCCTCACATGGATTATGCGTCCAGGTTAGCAAATCTTAATTTGTCATCGTTAGAATAGTGTCGTGTTTATTTTGACCTTACAATGTGTTACAAAATTGTGAATAAGCTTTTGGATATTGATGCAGCTGAGATGTTTACGGTCAGTTCAAACGTTCATTCCACTCGAGGAAATTCATACAGGCTCCAGTCAATCACCATACCTAGTCACAATTTTCGGCTATACTTTTTTACATCTATGGTTGTTTCTATTTGGAATTCTTTGCCACAACATGTGTATCTGCAAAGAATATCATCACCTTCATGTCTCACCTCCAAACTGTAGATCTATCTCCCTTTTGTAAACTGTATCCATTCAAATAGGAAATATATAAGTGCATTTACTCATGCCATTACTTGCCTCTTACAGTGCATTATCTGTACAATGCATTGAGAAATATTATTATTATTAGTTTACATGTATGTTGTGCAACATCTAATGGCAGAAAATAAGGACCCCAATGCTACGTGTGTGTGTGTGTGTGTGTGTGTGTGTGTGTGTGTGTGTGTGTGTGTGTGTGTGTGTGTGTGTGTGTGTGTGTGTGTGTGTGTGTGTGTGTGTGTGTGTGTGTGTGTCCCAGTTTGTACCTGACCATTGTTTACTGGATGTAAAATGGATTTAGCAAAGGCCCCATTGATCAAAAGTTATTGTTTATACTCACCATTTTTAAATGTATATTAAACGGGGGTGGAAAATAGGGCCTGGTATCCATTGGCATGGTCCTAGCATGCGTGCACTAATATCAGATTCTTGTAATATTTGTAATTGGATGTTCAATGGCTAGCAGAAAGCTGAGTACGACATACACTGTGCCGTACAATGGGTGGGCCGTAACCGTCTGGTCGCCGTTTTATAACGTAGCGTTAAACGCACGAGCATCACCTTGAGTGTTAAAACACTCAACGCTTTAGAAACGGCCGTAGGTATGCAAGTCACGTCCCTAATTCATTCTATACATGTGTTCGTAAGGCCATTCCAAATGTGATTGTTGTTTCCCGTCCTCCGCCCACATCATCATAGACCACCCGCGTAATGCCACCATTATGTCCATTATTCTAATTATCGGAATACATTTTCAATTTTATTTGTTTTAGACGTGTCACATTAGAAAAAGCCTTGCGTGCTGCTTCTCAAACATCAACAGCTACAGGTCTGGATATACAACGCCATCATTTTGAGTTGTGCTGTCTATTTGCTCATGACATTAGATTGCATAAGAATGATGTAAGATTGCATCATAATTATTGTATTCATTTTTAATAATTATATGTAAATAATGGATAATAGCCACCCGCCCGCATGGGTTTTGGTAAAAGGTCCGGATGGGAAACAACAATCACATTTGGAATGGCCTAATTGTAAGATGGTGTTTTCTTCAATCATACAAACAGTTGCGAATTTTGTACTATTTCCTAAAAGGATTGAACCCACCTGCAATAGAGAAGCATCTTATGGAAGAGGGTAGGAAGGCTACGGGATCTATTGGTAGATGGCCTGCGGATGGATTACATCACCGCTATGCGAGAGATAGACTGGTACACCTGAGATTATGAAGATTGTTGATGAGCAAATGAAAAAGGATAACAAAACTACTGCTTCCCACTTCTGTTTTCTGGCCAGAAGAAGTTTAGACCTGACAGGCCTTAGAGAGGAGTCCCTCCCTGGCGAGAGATACTGCAGTCTGGACTGCTGAAGAATTGTGGTTAGGAGTGAGATGGGGACCAGAGGAGTGATGACTGGATGCTTGATTCCATAGAGCACTGAACTCACCTTTGGACCACTGGGCGCATAGATGACTGATAGATACAGGTTTGTGATGGCGGCCTCCACGCTTTGGGGCAAGCTGAAGGCATTTAGGCAGCATGAACACCTTAAGCCAGGCATCCTCAGAGTTATCATGCAAGGCACACCTCAAGGCAGAACACAAAGCAAGGGCAAACGCTAGTCTATCTTTCACAGGGATGTGTCTAACTGTACGATCTGGTAGTTGACAGACAGAGTCAAATGTGGGCAGGGGAGCAGGAGGGTCTGCACCTTGAACACGGAGCGGGGACTGAATGGAGGGTGTTGCTGAGGCGTGTGAGCATTTTCGAAGGTGAGAGGAATGGCATGAGTTGGCCACCAGCTGCTGGCAACCAGGACAAAAAAAAAGGTCTTGTTCTTGAAGCCAAGGGCCCGGGACTGCACCAGGGAAGAAACCCTGAGCATGTAAAGCTATATGCTGATGCCACATAGTGGGAGCAATGATTTGTCTGCAGCCTTCGACTGGACAGGATTTCTTATGGGGTCCGGGATGTTGGCGGGAGGACAAGACTTCAAGCTGCTGGGAAGGATGTGCCTGCAGCGAATTGTTAGCACTAAATGCAGCTGAGGGAAAAGAAGTAGGAGAGGGTGGTGCCGACAGCACTTGTGGCGAAGACTGTTGTTGCAGTGCTATGATAGGCGAGGGGGCCGAACCAGAATGACCATCGCTCGGACATGGAATTGGGTCAAACGTTGACATCACAACATTAGGCCTAGAGGTAACCGGCCCCGTAGAGGGGATGGGGACAGGGTGTGGCCAAATGCCGTTGCAAGCCTATTTACCCTGCAGAGTTGGTGGACTCTGAAGCGAAGGGGTCCAAGGCATGGATGGCACCTGTACGAGTGGGAGAGAAAGTGAGCTATGGGGTTGAAGCGAAGCCTAAGGTTGGGGTGGTGATGCGGGTAGGATGACGGCGTTTGAGGGAACAATATTAGCGCATTTTCCCCTTCTCCCCGGGTAGCAGTTCACACAGGGGCGCCCTTCCCGGCAGCACTTGCAAGACGTGCAGTGGGCGCCAGAGGTGTGGCATTTACAACAGGTGACCGAATCTGATTCCATCTTGAGGGAGAGGCGTCGGGAGTGCTGGGAAGAAGAATAAGATCTTGAGGATGACTGCTGGATCGTTAACCATGGAAATGGCGATGGAGGGTCAATAGTTGACGACGGCTGTGGACTTTGGGTGCAATAAGATGACAACGAATGCTCTGCAGACAATGACGGAACCGTTGGCTCTGAGGACGCCTGCAGCTGCTGTGTGTCAGACGAGTGGGTGGTAGTCCCTGCAAGCGGTTGCGATGGCGTCGAGGCGCTGTCACGAAAGAGTGCCGTCCTATTATTACTATTATAGCATTTACCGTGTTGTGCCGGAAGACAACATGTGCAGGCTCATCCAGCCTTTACACATGCGCAAAACTTACAACAGGCGTTTGTGCCATTGCAGCGACAGCAGTGAGGTGCACGCTTTGGTCTTTTTGGGGCAGGGCTGGAGTTCTGGGACTGGTTGAGGTTAGGCATGAATAGGCCTAGATGCTATATATGGACTGCAGCCATCAGCGCCATTTTCTAAATGTGGTCTGATGAGGAGGAACTGTGGTCTGGTATGAAGGAACTGTGTTCTGGTATGTAGGAACTGTGGTCTGATGAGGAGGAACTGTGGTCTGGTAAGAAGGTGCGGTCTGATAAGAAGGAACTGGTCTGGTTCATAAATGATGGATAGTTCACAAGTGGAGGTACTGAGTTCTGGTTGTGGATAAATGGAGAAGTGACACTTTGCAGGTTATATGACTGTGATGGAGTAGCTGCAGGAGACTTGAGCAGTGACCATGGCGATGGGGCATCTGTACAGTAGCGGTCACAAAATAGTTTACGTTATTATGCCATTGCCGTTGCATGGTTTGACCGTTACCGTTCACGGCCATGCCGTTATCGTGGCGATTAAAATAACGTATATCACTTTAAGTGACAACGAACACTGTGCATTTTAACGTCTATCAGTAAACGCCGTTTTTGTACACGATTATAGACCACTGTGCCGTTTTAAAGCTGTTAGCCACGTGTGCAGTCAGAACGATAGAAAATAGTGTTCTCCACGTACGAGAAGCTTCGGATTGTTTTCTTTCATCGGAAGGGTCTGAAGGCACCAGAGATTGGAAAACGCCTAATTGAAGAAGGGATGATGATTTCTAGACAAGGAATTCACAGATTTATAAAGCGCTTTGGAGCAACTAGTTCAATTAGTTGAAGCGCAAGCGGGCAATTATCCAAAGTGACGGAAGTGGTAATAAAAGATATCATTGCGATCGAGACATCGGCACTTCAGCTCCATCGTCAACTCTAAAGGACGCTACCTCTCAATAAGAAGCATCCTTTGCTGTCAACAAGCGCTTGGCTGGACATTCCGCGGTAGTGCGTACTAGGTACTGTCAGATCATTCGCGACGCTGACAAAGTAAAGCAGTTGGAATGGCCAATGGCAAACATTGGCGAGGCGTTGCATGTTGAAGGCTTTGCGTGTTGATGGCTTTGCGTGTTGATGGCTTTAACCTTTAATCTATTTTCATCCTTAATTCAGGATGGAAATCCTGAATTAAGGATGACTTTACGCCGCTCGTATCGACATAAATTCGAATCGTAATGCTAATTTATATTTAGCTTCAGTAGGCTTTCATTTAAACAGCGCTATCCATTTTAGTCATTCAAATCTTTATTTCTTTTAGAAAAAACAATGTTTAGGCTTTGTTTACTTTTTCGTTCGCAAATAATGCCTCGGTTACCATCAAAGTCGGGTATAAAGTTGAGGAAAGAGCAGGAAGCTTACTTTCAAGATAGAAACTGTTACAAAGATCTGTAAGGAGAGCCATATAAGCAAATTCAACAATATGGGACACAGGAAGTACGAGCATCGAATTAACTCAAGGTGGACTAAGCGAAGTGAGTCAGAGCGGGTGGTATGATGGTTAGCCTCTGCAAAATAAAAATTAAAAAAGCATTGCTGTCATTGAGAGCGATGCAGAAATGCCTGGCATTGGTAGAAATACTGTCATCAGTACTGTTGGGACATAAAAAAGGGGGCGGATGCTCGGACAGTAATAATAAATTATCCTTTTCTATTATTTTGTGTACAAGTTTGATAACAATACAACTTCTACCAAGAGTCTGGAGGTGAGGATTCCACAGCAGACAACCTTATCTTGAAGTCCTGCTAAGCAGCAAGTGTGATTAAGGGGTCCAGTTCTAGATGTGGTGAGAAGTTTTCATAAAACATGTGCACACATATGAGCCAAAACAAACATACCAGGCAGAGATGTATCCATAGAAAGGTGACTGTTGCTGTATGAAAATGACTGACTCCTATTATAACTACTAGGTCGGTGGGGAGTAGAAGATCCATACTCATCTATACATGAAATGAAATGAAGTACAGTACAGTGTACTCATCTTCCCTCACCATGCCCCCATGCCGTTGTGTCGTCAACATATCTAGCTCCAACAGCACTGATGACAGAGGCTCCAACAGCACTAACGATAGGGGCTCCAACAGCACTAACGACAAGGGTACCAACAGCACTGACAACAGGGCTCCAACAGCACTGACGACAGGGGCACCAACATCACTGACAACAGGGGCACCAACATCATTGACAACAGGGGCTCCAACATCACTGACGACGGGCACCAACAGCACTGACGACAGGGTCACCAACAGCACTGACAACAGGGGCTCCAACAGCACTGACGACAGGGGCACCAACATCACTGACAACAGGGGCACCAACAGCACTGACGACAGGGGCACCAAGAGCACTAACAACAGGGGCTCCAACAGCACTGACAACAGGGGCACCAACAGCACTGACGACAGGGGCACCAACATCACTGACAACAGGGGCACCAACAACATTGTCACCAACAACACTGATGCCTATGTAAAACATTACTAGTAATGTAGGGTATTGTGCACTGAACTCATCCTTACCTTGAGCAGCTGGAGTTACTTGCTCACCACTTGGGTGTTCTATGCTATGTGGTTGAATGCACATCAATTGGCCTGATAGCAAGGGGTCAGTGGTCTTTTTCGGCTTTTCATCCTGCTTTTTGTTCTTCTTTTGCTTCTTCTTTGGTGGATTCAGCTTGCTGTCATCTGCACTCCTTTTTTGTTTGCTGGTCGTGTCATCATGGGTGAAACTAAATGGAGTGTAGTCTCCTTCGATGAATCTCTTTTCCTGCTAACATCAATGGAATGTGTTAAAAGATATGACATGTACATGTAGTTAAAATACAGTATATACTCCGATACCCACACATGCTTCTCCCCACCCCATCTCAGAGTAGACATGCTTCTCTACACAGTAGATATGCTTCTCTACACAGTAGACATACTTCTCTACACAATAGACATACTTCTCTACACAGTAGGCATGCTTCTCTACACAGTAGACATGCTTCTCTACACAGTAGACAGGCTTCTCTACACAGTCTACACAGTAGACAGGCTTCTCTACACAGTCTACACAGTAGACAGGCTTCTCTACACAGTCTACACAGTAGACAGGCTTCTCTACACAGTATACACAGTAGACAGGCTTCTCTACACAGTAGACATGCTTCTCTACACAGTAGACAGGCTTAGACAGGCTTCTCTACACAGAAGACAGGCTTCTCTACACAGTAGACATGCTTTTCTACACAGTAGACATGCTTCTCTACACAGTAGACAGGCTTCTACACTGTAGACAGGCTTCTACACAGTAGACAGGCTTCTCTACACAGTAGACATGCTTCTGTACACAGTAGACATGCTTCTGTACACAGCAGACAGGCTTCTCTACACAGTAGACAGGCTTCTCTACACAGTAGACATGGTTCTTTATGCTTCTCTGTACATAGTAGAAATGACAAAACACATCCTCCCCCAACCCCACACAAATTCAAATCTATGTACATTGTACCTTTAGCAGCTACCTTCCCTTTGTATACTGAAGCATTCATAGTGACATTACCATGCCCGTACGCAGCTTTTCAAGTGGGGGGGTGCGGAAATGTGATAAAAGGGACCATTTTTCAGATCATATATATGCTGGCCGGCTTCATCTGCCGGTTTATTGATACACATGCACTTCAGTTATCAGTATATGGTTTAATCTATTATTCACACATTTAGAGACATGTATACTGCACAAAAATGTACAAAATTAATTAATCAATAGTCAATCAGTGAAAGGTTGCACTATAGAAGTGTTTCTAATTCAATTCTTCTTGGATGCATCTGTGCATATATATCAATAACCCTTTCAGTATCTGTATGCTGGTCATAATGAGTGTGAAGTAATGCCAAGTTTGCCAATCGTTCATTACCCATTGTGGCTCTCATATAGTTCTTCAACCGCCTAAGGACACTTGCACTTCTTTCGCATTCACAAGAGGTTACCGGTAGCGTACATGCGATTTGCAATAAAATTCTATTGGGATACAGCTGTGCATCACACACCTTGATGGCTTCTGATGGTGAATTTGGAAGCTTATCTGCAGACACAGTACTGAATTTACACTTCCATCTGCACATTTCCATCTCCAATAGCTCTGGGGAGGGAAGATCCTGTTGATACTGCGCAGTGATTTCACTAAGTTTTGAAGGCTTGGAGAACATTACGGATGGAACTATGGTTAACAAATAACTAGCATTAACTGACAAACTTGAAAACTGCTCGTTGAGATGAGTGAGGACATGGTCAAGAAACGGTATAGCAACATTTCTCTTATAGTGTTCAATAGGGGTCGTAGATGAGACATTACTTCGATGCTGCTGCCTTCCAACAGTTCGAGGAGCTGAAACTATACAACCCACTTTATCAGCCATTCGTACAGCCTGATCATATATTATTTGAAAACCACCATCCACATTATCCCTTTCATTCTTGTATACTTTCCGAATATCCTCAATCATCTCAAATGCTTCATACACATCTATGGCTCTGCTTTGCAGCTTTATAGTAATGCCAGATAAATGAGATAGGTATTGGTAGATTGTCAAGAAAACAACAATGAAGCTAAAGTTGGTAATGCCATGAAGTATTTGTTGTGCATCACTTCGAGAGTTCACATCCCAATCAGCATACAACTCTCCGTATTCATGCAGTTGCAGCTTGCATCCTATGTACTCTAGAGCTTCTACAATATAGGTAAAGGATTGGTAAAAATGCTGGTATGCTGTCCATCGAGTTTTACATAGATCCAGCAGAGGCTTACGTTTACACTTGTCAACAACTCCCTTCGATACAATCAACTCTAGCAGACCACTTCTCTTCGGACTTGCCAGAAAGAAGTGGCAGCAATGTTGCAGCTGATCAACTACATTACGAACTTCTGCTAAGATACATGAATGAGTTATAACTAGATTTAACTGATGGGAACTACAATGAATATATGTTGCAAGTGGAGACAATTCTTTTATTTGTGCTTGAACACCTACACGCTCGGAAGACATATTGCTGGCACCATCATATCCCTGACCACGGATATTCTCAACATTCAAATCATTATCCTTCAGAAATTCTATTATCTTCTCAGCAATGTATCTCCCAGTTAGACGTTCAAGTGACAAAAATGTCATAAACTCCTCCCTGATATCACCCTTGGCATCAACAAAACGAGTACAAAGTGCCAAATGCTCTGTATTATGTGAAGTAACTTCATCTGCTAAAATACTGTAAAATTTAGCTGTTTTGATCTCTTGTACAATTCCAAACAACACAATATGCCTTCCCATTATATTAAGCAATTCATTCTGTGTTCTAGGAGATATGTAGGTAGCATTTTTCATTGCAGGTGAGTATAAATGAGTATGTAGATTATCATTGTGATTTGCCATGAGCTTTAAAATACTAAGAAAATTACCAGGATTTTTGCTAGATTCCAGATCTTCACAATCCCCTCTTAATGCTATACATTGTTTAGCGCAAAACAGAGTAGCTTCAATTATAAACTTCAGAATCACCCTGTTTTGGGCTATATTAGCTATGCGCTTGGCATCCATTGTACCAATAGGCCCAGTTTCCGGATGCTCTATACTGTTGACAAATGTTTCAGCTGCAAGCATTGATTGATGATGTATTTTAGAGCTGCCATGATTTTTACACTTCTCATGAAATTTATTCCATGAACAAAAGGGTTTATTCACAAGGCTGGCCATACCATCACGGTTAACGCAAAAGAGTGCGCAAAAAATACAAAAGATACCCTCAACTACAGTGCTGTACACAATCCAAGGGTATATATCAAACCATTTGAACTGAAATTGTCTATTGTAATTCCCAAACATTGTACAAGGAAATAAATGATGCTCAGAAGGTTTATCGTGCTTTTTAAGCAAAGTATACATTTCAGAAGCTGATAAGGATCGAATGGTACTGCAAAAATTGAGAGAACTCAGCTTAGAGTCAGCATATATCTTTCCAATGTCGGGGTGAGAACTGTCCGATTGACTTATAATAGGAGGCTGGTGAAGTTGTGGATCTAACAGTATGCTAGTGCTAACAGATGACGATGAACATGGCTCAGTAGATAAGCCTACACTAGATTCAGGACCGCTAGGTGTGATTGTAGGTGATACCTGGATTACAATATCACTAGTAGTGCAACAAGTGGTTGAATTTTGAACCAAATTTAAAGAAGGCTGTACACTATCAGAAACAACATTTACAGAAGTTGAGCAAGAAAGGTCACTGGGACTAGTACTGGGCTGACCTTCAGAACTGCAGCTCTTTTTCACTATAGGCAAAAAATGCTCTATAGATTTGCAGCTTGAAGCAGCTCTTTTTCTCTCTCTTTCCCTCTGCTCACGACGCCCCATAGCATCAAGCTACTGAAATATGCACGACTCGGGGGCTGGAAAATATCTTCGCGGACAACGTATTCAATTGTATCTATCACGAAGTATACACACGTCGCGACGGTTGCACTGCAATCCCGTATAGGGCCGCTAACACTAGCAACTGCAGGATGAACACTAGTATTATTAGACTGACACGTGCATAATTACACCTGCATTATAACAATTTTCATACACAATAGAGTCCGCATAAGTGCTCAATAGAGAATGTTCTAGAGGATGGGGCGTCTTCCAATAGCTTATCAACACCTTTATTCATTGAGTACCGCGTTCCCTGGCCTGTCAGTTGGGCACTCGCCCGCAAATTATTTAATGGTATACGTAACCTTTTATTAAATATATTCATGCGTGCCAAAGCGGACCACCTAGTCCGGCGGGGTGGTGCTTCAGCACCCTGCGCACCCTCCCTGGGTACGGGCATGATTACAAAGGCTTCCAACATCAACTATTGAATGTGGTTGAGATCCTATCTCTGCATGTCGGCGCACATTTTCTCCACACAAAACGGAAACCGAGTTCTCTTCCTCCCAAAACGCAAGAGCGTAGTTGCCTAGAAAAAGCAAAATTTATGTAAAATGCAATCGTTGCATATATAGTTGAAGACTTACTCTTTTTATAATTATTGACGGCCGCTCTCATCGATGTCATTTTCCGTTTGAATGAGGTGTTATATAACATGCTTCAATGCCATAAATTTATACGCCGTATATTTGGCGCGTTAAACGTGATTAAATACGACACAACGTAATAATGGCATACAAATCAACCGCGCTTCAGATAGCGTGCAGTGGTTTAGTTCCGCCCTACAACCGCGACGTCGTAATGAATTACGTCAAGTGTTTTATGACCGCTACTGTACATATACACACACATCATGCATGGATGGGTCCCTACCATGACCATGCATGTGTGATATTTTATTCCCCAGAGAGGATGTCTGTCTCAATGTCATTGTGTAATGTTCTACACCTCACACCACACCTTTAATGGTACATATACATGTGTCTTTATGTACAAACTTGTTAGTACATGGAGCATAAGTCATTATTCGAATAACATCGTGCTGGCTGTACAGAATCTTACTAGTGCTATATCTACAGTACATCACATGTGTGTGTGTGTGACAAAGATGAGCCTGGGTGCCACCAAATAGAGCACATACAAAATTTAAATTTTTAAAACAGTTTTAATGTACAAAACTCATAATATGTGCAGGATGTACTGTTAGTGCATACCTGTGTATATTACATGTACAGGTACATGTATCTGGTGAAGTGATAACCTTGTAATGTAATCAGTTGTGTCAAATAACCTAGGCAAGTAGTAAGTGATTTGTACCCCATCTCTACACTATGCCGTACACAGAATGGTGATACAGCTCTGCATATTGCTATATATTGGGACCATTCTGACTGTGTAAGAACACTTTTATCCCACCCTGGTATGGACCCCAACATTAAAAACAAGCAAGGACGTACAGCCATGGGTGTGCAGCCTTGTGCATATGGAAAAGTGATGTTGTGTGGACATTCAGGTGCGGGGAAGAGTACATTGGCTAAGGTAAGCCTGTGAGCCTCACAGTGTATGGTATGGAGACCTCACAGTAGGCCTATTGTATGGTATGGAGACCTCACAGTAGGCCTATTGTATGGTATGGAGACCTCACAGTAGGCCTATTGTATGGTATGGAGACCTCACAGTAGGCCTATTGTATGGTATGGAGACCTCACAGTACTTAGGCCTATTGTATGGTATGGAGACCTCACAGTAGGCCTATTGTATGGTATGGAGACCTCACAGTAGGCCTATTGTATGGTATGGAGACCTCACAGTAGGCCTATTGTATGGTATGGAGACCTCATAGTAGGCCTATTGTATGGTATGGAGACCTCACAGTAGGCCTAGTGTATGGTATGGAGACCTCACAGTGTATGGTATGGAGGCCTAGTTATGGTATGGAGACCTCACAGTAGGCCTGTTGTATGGTATGGAGACCTCACAGTAGACCTAGTGTATGGATAGGCCTATTGTATGGTATGGAGACCTCACAGTAGGCCTATTGTATGGTATGGAGACCTGACAGTAGGCCTATTGTATGGTATGGAGACCTCACAGTAGGCCTAGTGAATGGTATGTAGACCTCACAGTAGGCCTAGTGAATGGTATGTAGACCTCACAGTAGGCCTAGTGAATGGTATGTAGACCTCACAGTAGGCCTAGTGAATGGTATGTATACCTCACAGTAGGCCTATTGTATGGAATAGAGACCTCAAAGTAGGCCTATTGTATGATATGGAGACCTCAGAGTCTATGGTGTGGAGACCTCACAGTAGGGTATTGAGACCTCACAGTAGGCCTATGGTATGGTATGGAGACCTCACAGTAGGCCTATTGTATGCAGTGGAGGATTCAGGGTGGGGGGAGTCTTTCGGCCTACTTGGTCCCAAGCAATGAATAATTGGAGTGGTACCAATGGTGTCATGATTTATTGTGGTGTAATTGTACTTCATTTCCGTCACCTTATACTTGTAGGTTATCTTTCAACCAAGAACAATGTTAACTCAGTTAAAGGAGGTCAGACAAAAATTATGTACAGTACTAGGTACACACACATACAGGTACATGTATATGGTACTAAATGTAAAAAGTTATGTCTACATTGAAACTGAAATTCTTTTTACCTGCCTACTGCATGTGCAGTAATGGTAACAGTAGTGAATGATGCACATCTGATTAACTCTTTCTGTAGCATACTGGGTTATGGAAAGGGTATTGTAGCTTAGCGAGAAAATCTGTCATTTTTGTAAGGATCATACTGCAATACTGGAGGCAGCGCAAACCTATCACTGTTTTATTGGTGTACATGTACTGGGTGTTCTCTGGTATGGCATAGCATACATTATACCGGGTGTTATAGCATAGCAGCTTCAACCAACTCAGTAACTTGAAATCAATACCATTCCACCTCATATTCAGATCTTCTGTTACTTATTAATGGTTAAAATCAATTATATCTAATCTTAATCTTGAATATTGTTGATAACCAAGGATTTTGTTATAATTACTTAACCTCTTAGAATAAAAATCGAATTGTTAGTATTTGTCTAAGTACTGTCACATACAATGTATGTTCAAAAAAATCAAATGGTTAATTACCTTAACTCTTTGACCGCCAAGTGCATATACTGAAAATTGATTCGCGTTATCTGCCAAGTGCATATATATATATGCACACATATGGAAAACCAATCTGTGTCGCACGGTTACACGCTCCGTGTACCAATAAGCCCTAGTGGCATAGAGCTATGACCGTTTAGTTTTTAATTGAAAGGAAAGTGGGAACGAACAGCTGCAGGTGTACACGTAATGGCATCTCTATCGTACCAAGCGGCTTTGAATTAGCACCCACCTTATTTAGAATTAGTGTTTTCATCGACTGTTTCATAGTATATGCAATATACGGCTTCAAATCCCTGGCCACTTCGCTCCACCTATATCGGGTCTTGTTAGTTGCCAATTGTTTTCAAGATTGTTTTCAAGATAGTACACCATATATTATAACAAACATCATAAAACACTCTTCTATCATAGATAGCATCTTTTTAAGGAGGCAAGATTCTACGAGAAAAGCGACTACTAAACAACGGGTAGTCATAATTAAAAACATTACTGCCAAATAATCAATTAACGTTATCCGTGTTGACAGTCGAAGAGTTAATATTATTAATCAACATCACTTATAAGTAAGAAACACCATTTGATCACAGCCCTCAGCAGCTGGACAAAAGGGTCCATAATTAGACAATACCATACAACTAAAAAATCCATTGCGGCTAGATGCGCCATGGCCTCATTAAAATAGCGTTTTTTGAGAGAGCTGTATCTTGTTCATTTTACTATCGAATGCCCGTTCATCCCTCCCATTTAACTGGTGTATCGCGGTAGTAGAGAACTATACTGTATGCGCACTCTTCATATTGCAATCCTTAATAACGCGCAGCGAATTTGTATACGGATATCGTAAGGGAGAACATGTAGGTTCTTAGAAAGATAATTCTCAGAGTAACAGAGACTTCTCCCATGTAAGCGTACGATACGGCACGAAAGCAATGTTTGCAACGTTAAAATGGCATAGCTGGGGCACTTATACCAACCTGTGTTGACGAGATTGGCAATACAGAGCACAGAGTTCTAACGAAAACGTTCCGAACGCAAATAGCAAATAAAATCAATTACTATACTAAAATTCCTTTCGCAATACGTCATGTTATGAATAATTAATGAGAAGCAGTAGGAGGTTTAAAGAATCCATCAAAGGCTCACAATTAATAAGAAGTTATCATACATTATTTTGTCACATAAATTAATTGCAAGTTATTTGATTTATCTTTTGAACTATTACAGGTAATCGAAATTTAATAATGCAGTTCGTATTTGCCTACCTTAGTCACCGTATATTCATAAATTCATTTTGAGTGATAATCCCAATTTAAGGAATCATACTTATTTAGAAGTGTTGCGTTCATTTGTGGACATCCAATATATTTGAGTTGCCAAGGTGGGTGTAACTGCTTGACACAATGTGCGCTAAGGCTTACTGTCAACTTCCACAACATCATGATGGAGCACCATTTTTGCTTGCCTGCCGTATATTATTTTGCTCAAATCGATTTGTAGCGTTACCTACCAGGTTGAGAACTAACTCAGAAGGAGTATCACTTTTGGCATTCTTCTCGTGGTTTTCTTCAGTTCTTTCGTTACATGCATGAAGGCATTTTGACAATCGCTAGCCAAAGGTGGTGAAAAAAGTTGGCGGCTTGCACTATAACCTAAGGAATGTACAACACACAATTCTAATTATACGTGAAAATTGCCAAGGAAATGCTTTTATAGTAAACTAAGGTACAATTGCACAGCCGTTTACTTTCTCTCTCTCACTTTAATTGATTAGTATAATATATTCATTTTATTATCCTTATGTAGCCCATCGTAAGCCTAAATCAACCTCCTAGACTCACTCACTTGCATGATACACAGATATGACACAGTGTAGTGCATTCATTGTGGGGGGAGGGGTGGTTGTGCATATGGATTTTGTGGTGCACCTGGTATTTCAAACCATGCAGGGCTGTTTGTGTTAACCTTATTAGAATGTGAAAATACCTTCAATTCTGTAGCGTCTATTTGGAGCAGGTGAGGTTGAGCCTCTCACTGCTGGGATCATTCCCCATCAAGTTGACCACAGCAGTATGATTATCTATGACTTGGCAGGACACCAGCTATTCTTCTCCAGCCACTCTGCATATCTGGAGGCCATCTCTCTCCACAGTCCCGCCATCTTTCTTCTCCTGCAGGACCTAAGGAAAGATTCTGATGACATCACCAAAGAGCTGCACCACTGGGCTGCAATGATAAATGGTGTGTGCCACAAGTGTCCCAAGAAATCCTCAGTCATAGTAGTGGGCACACATGCAGATCTTCTAAAAAAACAACAGGTGTCCTTAAAACTGAATCAATTGAAGTCAAAGTCATCAGAGGTTATAACCCATCAAAATTTAGTTGATGTAGTAACATTAAACCTTAAAAAACCGTATAGTACAAAGATGGAGCGTTTTATGAAGCTATTGAATAAAACAAACAAAGCTGTTCTAAGCATGTGTCAACCTATCCCTGGCCACTGTCCCTTACTGCTGAACTTCTTGAAAGTAAAGCTACCTCCTGATGCTCATGCCATATCCCTCTCTGATCTCCATGCACGTATAACTGGTGATGAGGATATGCAGGTCATGGATCCTCAGCTCTCTACAATTATCTCATTTCTTAAGACCTTGTCAGAAAGAGGTTTGATTGCTTTAATACTGTCTGATGACCCTCTTAATAATAGTTGGGTAGTTCTTCAAAAAGAATGCATCCTTAAGAAAGTCAATGGAACTTTGTTCGCTGATTCCAATCTTAAAGAATATCGCCAGCTCTCTAGCAATACTGGGATAATACCCAAAGCAGTTCTTAGCAAAGCATTTCCAGAGTATGATGTAGAAATGATAGCTCAGTTTATGATCCAATTTGAAATGTGTCAGTTAGTGGACCTATCCAAGATTGACACAAACATGAAGGCAGAAAGCTCAGACCTCGGTCCTCTTCTCTTCTTCCCAGCTCTTGTTAGGGAAGATAGGCCAAATAGTGTCATAGTTCCTGAGAACAGCTTCCATTGGCACATGATTGTCAAGTCCCCACACCAATTTTTCACCCCACGCTTTCATGATGTCCTACTCCACAGACTGACCTTACAGTTCCCACTGCCTGCTGTACAGGCCACATCCTCCCTCAGTCCTCAATGTGAGGTGTGGAAGAATGGCATAAAGTGGCTTAGTGGTTCAGGGGTGACCACCATTGTTGAGATGGATGGCATACCATTCCAGTCCCTCTCCTTGGCTATGTCATTCCCTGACCCAATGTATCGCGATCAATTTCACATGGTCCTAAATACCATCAAGGCAGCTTTTGTAGAATTCTGTCCATATTTGGATGCTGTAGAATTAGTGTCCTTTCCTTCTGAGGCTAGCTCTAAGAGTAGTGCAGAGTTGCCTCAATTTTGTACTACACAAGTTAGTATTAAGGAGACAAGTGTAGAGTTGCTACTACTACAACAGGCTCTTCGTACCAAACAGTTTAGTATTATTAATGCAAGTCGAAGTATATATGTGGAATTAGCTAAGTGGTTAATAATGGAACCATGTCTTGCTCAATTTGTTGGAGTTAAAGGTAAGGATGCCAAAATATTGCAGGCCATGCTTACATTAACTCTTTGTGTCCTGAAGGGTACTCTGGTATATGTGATAAGCACCCAGCTGTTATGGAAGGTAACCTCTCAGGTGTTGAAGCCAAAGGTAAGGCTAGTAGGCAGTGCATGCTGTATACTTAGTAATATCCTGTCCCCCAAAGGGTCTGCTGGTGAGGACCAGGCTGTTAATGAAAGTGATATCTCATCTGAGGACTGTCGTGCAAATTCCCCTCCCACACCATCTGAGGATCAAACATCATATCCACCAACTCTATCAGGTATGCAATAGTGTGTGCATGTCTGAAGTCAAGCTATATATTTAAAGATCAAGTACATAAGTAAGTCAAGAGGTGTGAGGGAAGGGATGAGGGGAAGGAGGAGGGGGAGGTGTGAGGGAATGGATGAGGGGAGGGGGAAGGGGAGGTGTGAGGGAAGGGTAGGGGACACAAATAATAACAGATTGTCACTTATGCGTAGGCGCATTAACATCTGACATACGTATGAGGAAGGAGCATTTAGAATGCTCAGTTCTAGACTGATGGAAGCTACTTTTTCCGTTTAACCTACATGTAGGCTTGCTAAAGAACCTATGGTTGAATGAGCTCCAAACGAATTAAAAACAAAGCCCTATGCTTAAGACTAAATGCCTACATGATCTAAATGTTTAAATTTCATTGCATTATTGCAAAAACTGGTTCATCCATACTGATCATAAGTGACTATAAAACAAGGAAGTGAACAGCCTTATTCACCATGCAGTGGATGTTTGGAGCCACACACAAGAATTAACTTGCCGCATGTATGTACATGCATGTACTTAAATAGATGCACATGTACATGCATATGTGGAAATGTACATCTGTATCTACATGTACATGGACATGCCATACTACATTTAAACGTTTACACACAGGGATGCCTACTATCAAACTACTGACTAGCTTACCAAGCCTTGTTGGTGGTGTGAGGAAGAACCTGAACATCATACAGAGGACCAGTACTAGCTATACCAAGCTGGGGATGTACCTCCTGGTTGATGACAACTGGGATATAGTATATGCTCTTAGGGAGAAGTACCACCATGACCCTGTAGAGATTGTTACAGCTGTGTACAAGAAGTGGATCTCTGGTACTGGAAGGCAACCAGCAACATGGCAGACATTGGTTGGTGTGCTTAGAGAGATTGAAATGAATATATTAGCAGATGATATTGAAGTCACTTTAAGCAATTGAAAAATCAATATTTCATTTTGTACTAACTAATGATCTTTAGGTACCTCATATGTACCTACATTGTACTTACTGGTTATGTTTGCATTTGAAAACTTATCATTTTTCCTAATAAGAAATTGTTCAAGATTGAATCAATTGTTAAATTTAGTCTTCAAAATATAGAGGAATGCAAAAATTAAATTCCATTAACTGACTTGTTGGTTGCCATAGGGATAAGAGGAAGTAAGCATAGGCATCACAAAAGCAGCTGCACACGCAATGTTACTACATAATATTTAGAAAGTATCCAGGCCTGCATGCGTATTAGTGTTTAAGTTAATTGCTAATTAAGCATACCCTTATCCAGTCACTCAACACGTGCACTACACAAGACTTGTCAACTATTACTCTTCCCTGAGTTTGGTATCTATAGCCTAGCAACTTACTGTTTTTGATTTAATAATGGCCTTCGGAGGAACGAAGAATGGCTTAATTAAGGGAAGGCTTTGCATAGGAGAGCATACTAGTGATGAAGAATATCACACGTACACGCGCAATTGCGCGTACCTCTCGCGCACAAACTTCACTTCATTACGCGCGCGATGGCGCCGAAATTTTTTCCCGGGAGACTTTGTGGTGGTAAAACGTGACTTCCACATGCCTTTAATATGCCAGCTCTGGAAAATGGATGTCAATGTAGTGCATTTCCTGTAATGTTTGAACACAGTTCTAGATAATGACTGTTTATAAAGGAGCCAGTAATATTATATCAGATCTATATGTACTAGTACAACTTCAAAGTAATAAATCGTTAATTTTTTCCCGGGAGACTTTGTGGTGGTAAAACGTGACTTCCACATGCCTTTAATATGCCAGCTCTGGAAAATGGATGTCAATGTAGTGCATTTCCTGTAATGTTTGAACACAGTTCTAGATAATGACTGTTTATAAAGGAGCCAGTAATATTATATCAGATCTATATGTACTAGTACAACTTCAAAGTAATAAATCGTTATTGACAAGTTGCATTGCAAATTTCATCATTCCAAGAGTACAACAAAAGGTATCATGGTAAACATTAGAAGTCAACGCCATATAAAGGAGAAGATGGTTAAATAGGCACACTGATGCTATTCTGGTACACTGCAAATACATGTACAATGAAGAAGCACCAAAAAGCATAGACCAATGACCAATATGGCTGCTAGTCTTATCAAACCCTGGGGACTCAATTTATCAGCTCCGGAAGCTAAGCAGTGGAGACCAATTAAAGTGAGGAAAGGGGAAAGGAAGTCATACATGTATGGGACAGTGTCCAGCAAAATCGGGCTTGTGGGGTTATGATTTTATCAATATAAAAATTGCATGTTACACTATACAACACATCTTTACAACCGTACAACTTTTTCCTTTCAAGTTTCGTACACTTGTTTCCACATCATCTCTCTATGTTCTTATCCATTTTGAAGCTCTAATTATTTTCCATGGCGTCAGTGCAAAGATCGCTAACACATGTACAACAGGTTAGAATTCCTCATTTCTCCACGTACGAGTGTTGAAAACGCGTCAAATTCGGGAAGTTGAACAAATTACGGGCACATTTCCCCGCTTGATTCGCGCCAATGATTTTGGCAAATCACGTCCCGCTCAGTGTGTGATTATACCATTGGCGTGAATCAAGCGGCAAAACGTGCATGTAGTTTGCTCAACTGTATCTCCGTAACGGATGATACAGAAACTAACGAACAGAACAAATCAATAGCTACAGGACTCCTCTATGCACACTCCGAATTTGACGCGTTTTCAACACTCTTACGTGGAGAAATGTAAATTTCTAAACCTGTTGGACCAGTGATCTTTGCACTGACACCATATGCATTAGAGCGCCAAAATGGATAAAAACATGGAGAAATGATGTAGGAACATGTGTACGAAATTTGAAAGGAAAAGGTTGTACCGTTGCGAAGATGTGTTGTTTAGTATAACGTGCAATTTTTATAGTGATAAAATTATAACCCCACAAGCCCGATTCTGCTGGACACTGTCCCATATATTACACAGAAAACAATAAGAGTGGGTGGTGCTAACTCAAGTGCTGCAGTTATGAACATGTACAGTCAGGGAATAATTTAACCGGATTCGCATCGCATTTTGCGAAGCAGTTTTTATAAGATGCGAAACAACTTCAAACATGGTCGCAGAAAACTGCGATGCAATCTAATCCGCGTTTGCAGGCACGTTGCTCAGTGTAAATGCTACGCGAAGAGAGTGCATTTATGGTACAAAAGAATTCCAATCAGAAAGCTGGCGCCACGTCACATCAGCCACACTCACGTGACATCGCGATCGCGACAATTAATGTGATTGCGTACGCGTACGAATGACATGAGCGCGCAGCATACACAGCCGGCTTCGGGAAGGGGGGTGTCGAATTTTATATTAAAAGAATTATCAAGTTACCAAATCATTACTAATTAAAGTGTACGTTTACGCGCAAACTTACGTGGTACATGTACGTACTGCACACGAATATGCCCGAACGGGAGGGGGGGGGGGGGGGGGGGGGGGGGAAGTAGTCGTTTTGTTCACCTGAAAGCGATCCAAATGCACGTGGGCGTGTCCGTGGGATAGCTCTGCTTTGTGTTCAAATGAAGAATCACCACACATCTCGGCGGGAATGAATTGCGATGCAACTGAACCAAGTTGCTAATCAATTTCGATTTTGCGGAGCAAAATTGCTATGCAATTTTTAAAAAGTAAATTATTCCCTGTGTAACATGTACATGTCCCAACTGCAGTTACATGCATACATACACACAGCTTTACTTCATGTTTGATGTGCTCCAGCCAAAACCTATAGCTAACAATTATAAGTAACGGATGTTACAGTGAGGAGTGGCTTACCAGGTTGACCAAGGCCACATAGACAAAGAAGCCTGCAGCAAGGGAGAGGACCCACTTGTTGGCCTCCGTACAGTGAAGACCTATGCTGGCCCCGATGATGTAGCCAATGAAGGCCATCAGGTACATGTAGTAGATGAAGGGAAGCATAGTCCTCAAGAGGCCACCCTTCATATGGAGCAAGATGCTGTAGTCACCTGCTAGCTGGGAGAGAAAGTTACCCATAAAGCCACATGTGTACATACACTAAGGATATGTGTTCAGGATTAAAAATCATTGGAACTGGGTGTAGGCAAGGCTGTTCCAACATGTAATGTTACCAGGTACCTTGAGTGTTACAAGCCTGTGGGCACAGGCTGTAGATAACATGTATCCCCCTTAATGTGCTAATATGGCTGACCCACCCATGTGGAGTATAGCCTGTATAGGCCTGGTGCACATCAACACCGCGTCCGCGAGTAAAGTGGGTCCGAATTAGGAGGAAACTAAAAAACTAAAAGATCAGCTAGCAACAGAATCACAGGTACTAGTTGTAAAATAAGTAGAGTAACCTTTTACACTATGTTCACATTATAATTTGCAAGAGCTGCAACTATCACAGCCCGCACTTTAAATAAACGCTTATCATTTTATCCTTTTACACCCATTCCCGTCTATACTGTAAATAAGCCATCTATATCGATGCAGCTCTTGGTTTCCTTGAAAATATAAATTACATCTGCATGCAGATTCGCAAAGCAGCGTGAAAAGCAGCAGTTAAATCGCACGCGGTAATGCATAGTGTTCTATAGACGCGATAGAACCAGTGATGCCGCGGTTCGCCCGTCAACCGTCACAACCGTCAAACTAGGCGATACAGTTGGCTTGACCGCGTCCGTGACCGTCAGGAAAAGTAACTAATTGAATTAGTTCGCGAAACCCCTTAACCGTCAGCATAATTGAGGCAATAACCGTGGACCGCCAAAAATTTTGACGGTCAACAGGAAGAAAATTTATTGGATGACCGAGGATATTCCCCCCCCCCGGAAGTGGCAATTAGATAACGTGTGCACTAGCTAGTTTCGAACAAAAAAAAAATTACCAACTATCTAATACTATAATTTCCAACGTCCGTACGTCCGTCCCAGGCCCGTAGGCTGGGGGGGGTCGGTGGGTTCGGTCGACCCCCCCCCGCTCGTCAGAACTAGTTCCGCTTGCCATCAAAATAATTTATTCATAACTTCTATACATGTATAGCTATAGCCCGCGAGAACGAGATAACAATACATGCAGGCTTAGCAACCGCGGGACATCCATTCTAAAATGGGGCGCCCACGTCCCGCCCACAACAAACAGCAGCGGCGGAACAGGGGGAGGGTCCGTGAATTAAATTACGGGTTCCGTGCAACTATGGGTAAAAGTTCCGCATACGATCAAGAATTGCGGAACTTTTACCCATGCATACTGTTAGTTGGGCGTAGCCCGACCTTCGCGTATTGGCGGATACGCGAAGGTCGGGCTACGCCCAACTAGCATATACTGTTACATGTATAGTCATTTGAGTTGCATACGACAAATCGCCCGGAAGTTGCCCCGTGTATGCCAGCCTTTAGACTCGCAACTCGCAAGCCAGACCTACATGTACTTCATTATTGAACGGGAATGTTTCTATGCAATTATGCTATGTTTTGTGGATGAAAAATTGCAAAAGTTGCAAAGCGGCTGGGGCTCCGCCCCAGACCCCGATGGGGGAGCTTATAGCGCTCCCCCATACCCCCTAGCTGGGCGAGAGGGGGCTACGCCCCCTCCTGCTCCCACCCCCGTTCTTAATCAGTTCCACCTTATTGCTTTCCCGAACCCCCCCGTCTCCCGATCAGCCTACGGGCCTGCGTCCGTCCGTACGTCCGTACGTCCGCGTAACCACCTATTTATAAACTCCGCTTTGAACATAACTAGCAACGCGTACCTAGCAACCAATAGAAACGACCACTCCCACACAAAAGTACATAGCAACACCAATGGCAATTGACTGGGTGTTCATTCTTATCGTACAGACCGGAAGTAGTACTATTATTGCGTGCGCGGGCTATAAAATAGGTTGCGTAGTAACCGTATATTACAACAGGTGGTAGATTACTGTATGTAAAAAAATAAAATAAAATAAAAAACATTCTGCACTTCTTATAGAATCACTTCCGTGATTTTTCACGGGGTAACGCTACTTATCGACCAATTGCCATTGACCGGTGTTCATATTTATCGTTACAGACTGGAAGTATTTCTTTGTAATAGGTTGCGTAGTAATCGTATATTACAATAGGTGTATGTAAAAAACATTGACTTCTATACAATCAGCTCCGTGATTTTTCACGGGCTAAGTCTAGTTATATATATTAATTAACCAATTGCAACTGGCGTGTTAACAACGGGTGAAGCGACCACGAAGTTAACTTCGCTGTGCTAGCCTCAGTTAAAGTATTTAGCCATTCCGGCGTCCAACTGAAGGGTATTTTCGCAGTTTAAACTTGTTATTGATCGCAAGAGACGGCGGATGTATGCTGGCAGCAAGGGCGGATCCAGGGAGGGGGGCTATAGACCCCCCTCCCCCTTTCCCTTATAACACGCCCTTTTTTCTTTTGAACCCTGCCCCTTCGGGATGAGGCTTGTGCATGCACGCACCTGATAACGTGTATACACCTCCGGAAGCGCCTCGATCTTGCAGTTTTTATCTTACTTGCGAAAATGAATCAACGCGTGATCGCAATCACATGTACGCAAACTAGTCTCGGCCCCAGACCCAACGGACGCAGCTGCGGATGGATTACATCACCGCTACGCGTCAGTAGGGTCTGGAGACACTGGCAACAATTTCGTGGCCAACCAGGTAGGAATTTCATCCTGCCCAATCAGATTGCAGCAATGCAATAATTAGCATTCTTCGTGTGACTGTCACGCGCTCACATGCCAATAATTAGTGCATCTCGCAAGACGTAATTACAGTTGCTGCTAAGAGACCTTGGATACGATGACGTGTCATCTGAACAACGCTCAGTGGTACAAGCCTTCGTAGACTGTTTGTTTGCCTCCCAACCAGAAGCGGGAAGTCCTTGCGCTACTGGATACTCCCTGAAGTATTTGACAGGCTAAGAGGGCCAGACTGATAGCATTGTGGTCGTTGTAAGTCCTCTGAAACTCTGATGAGGGAGCAGGTTGAAGCCCTTAAAGGCAGAGGGTCTAGAGCTGTACGTATGGGGGACACTTTGTGCGACGATCAAGTACAGGATGAAATACAGGAAGGTCGCTACCACTTGTCTTTCTAGCATGCTTCACAACCACCTGATGAAATTGAGATAAAACATCCATGTATGGAGGTGTTTGTTGCAACGTCTTACCGACACAGATGGTGATAAAGTACCAGCAGCTGCTAACTGTGAAGATGACCTCTTCCAACTGCCTGTAGGCTGTAGGCTGGGATGTTGTAGCTGTAAATCCTAGATGCACCCCTGCACTTATCGCTGCTTCTATGTCGTTTTCTATCTTGCCTAGCTCCTCTCTTTTTTACTGCATCTATCAAGTGATGTGAAACAACACTTGCATGCAGATTATGATTATAAACATCCAGCGTGCGTCTAGGAACTATTCTGTCAACTAGTTCTCGTTTAAACGCATCGTACATGAAGCGCTTTAGCACTGGAAGCACATGTATTGCTGAGCTGCTATGCAGAATTCGACAATCTCCGTTGTCTGTACATTTCCGGCATTTTACCGCATGACGAAGCCTAATTTATCGTTTATATTCATATCTATATGCGCGTGACAAGAGCGCGATAAATTTGATTATCGTGGCATTCTCGGGCCACGAAATTGTTGCCAGTGTCTCCAGACCCTACTGACGCGTAGCGGTGATGTAATCCATCCGCAGCTGCGTCCGTTGGGTCTGGGGCCGAGACTATACGCAAACAAGTCGCGATTAATGACGATGAGATATTCATAACTGATCCATGAGCCACAACCCACGTGCCACAAAGCTGTGGATCCAGAATCAGATGAATCACGAATTGCTGTCAAGCAAAGAAGCTTGAAGACACTGACCTGCTAATATTGAGGTGTGATGTTGGGGACACTGTTATAGCCGAGCGTTTAAGCAAATGTGCAACACTTATCGTTCAAAGGTGTGAAAAAGCCCCCCCCCCCCCCCCTTTCATTATTCCTGTATCCACCCTTGGATGTACAATTTATAATTGCTGTGGTTATTACCTTGTGCTATTAACTGCGACCGGATATCGACCGGGATCGTCTTGGATCCTGGTGGCCACCGTCAAACGGCCAACGTGACCGTATTGCTAATATAAGATACGGTCAGTGTTCGTCCGTGAACGTGACCGGGACAATCCGGTACGGTTAGCCGTGAACGTGACCGGATCGATAATAGCCGACCGCGGCATCACTGGATAGAACACATGCACATAGTAAAAAAAATACATTGCATATGATTGAAAAAGCATCGAAATGTGTAAAAGTTCAACTTGGCTTATATTGCCGTTTTTCTATGATGATAAAATATGGTTTTATCGAAATGGACCCCTTTTATATCGCCGCATTTGTATAGCATCCAGCAAGTTGAATAATATCTCACAAAATGCATTCAATGTTGTCTCAAGAGTTGTACTTTCACATTCCTGTATTTGAAAAGAAAAATACTCATCAGAGGATCTTTTAGCTTTTTTTACTTCACCCTAAAATGGCCTAAATTTTCCCACTTTACTCGCGGACGCGGTGTTAAATGTATCTGTAATTACATGCAGCATGCTGGCGTTTTTTTAAATATATATTTTTAATCTCGGATTCTCCAAAAGATATATGAATGCAATTAGTGCTGATCTCTTTACCAAAACATATGACTTACAGTAGATAAATGGATAGGTACTTTATATGGGCACACACACCCCACACACACACAGCACCTATCAAACATGTGGGGCAGCTCGTGGAGGAGGAGTGCTAAGGAAGTGGTCAGTCCCAATGTCAGGCTCTGGGAAATGGAGGCCCCAAGGGCCACACCAT
Source organism: Spongilla lacustris (assembly GCA_949361645.1). Lineage (NCBI taxonomy): Eukaryota > Metazoa > Porifera > Demospongiae > Spongillida > Spongillidae > Spongilla > Spongilla lacustris. The sequence continues at coordinate 13,409,213 of OX442416.1, read as the reverse complement.
CTGCAAGCATGTGCAGGGTGTCTGCCACCATGAGGAGCAGGAAAGGGGAACTTCTCCAGTGCCCTTCTCCATGGGAACGACCATGATCAGAGAGGGGACTGCTATCCTATTTATCCCGTTGTCATGGGAAACACAAGATGGTCAACAAACAACCCACCAATGGTCATGTACCTTGTACTAAGCCCCACCTCCTCCGCCCCTCAGCAAAAAAATATGGCTCATGTTTTTAAAAAATGATCATATCATCGTAATCATTAATGGCATACCCCGTATCAACATTTAGAAGGACAGCGTGCAGCAGCACTTGAGAGTACGATAAAATGCTCGTTCAAATGTGAGCCAATTTTTGGGGTGGGGTTGAGGGGGTAGGACATGTAAGTCGTATGTTGGCATGAATTATCGTACTAGTCTCACAAGGATTTCTTGATGTCTCGATCGAGAGGTACATGTTGTGTAAACAACCAAAAGCAATACGTACATCTAGCTAAAAGGTAACTTTTGTATCCTGTATATGTATTTAAAGACAGTGCAGTACACAGCAAATCATACACAACAAGAAGTTCTCGCTTTTTAACAACTCGCATGTTACTCACACAAGGAGTGTAAACTTGTGTGAACGAGCAGTGTATGTGCACTGTTGTGCGTGAGGTTGCCCATTGGTTGCTATCCTGCTGCAGCTTTTAAGCATGAATATTCTGTAACTCCATGGTCAACAAATTTTACAAACATCTAAGCATTTTAAGAAAATGAATACACATGTATCGATGCCTAGTAAAGCATAAATCGTTATTACACGTCATCATAAGATGATCATTGAATAAGAAAAAAAAAAGATTTTTTAAATACACATGTAGATGATGCAGGAAGTGGACTCACCATATCAATAGTCTCAATAGGTTTCCCTTTGCTAATAACACTGCCCCCAAAGGTTGATTCGACCTCTTCCATGTCTTTCACTTCGTTCCACCTTCACCTCATCAGGGTATGGCACAGAGCCATACTTCTGCTGTGTGCAGTCCTCATCACGCCCCCTGTGAGGGTGCACTATGGTGGCCCCCGCTTCATCGTCCTTGCATGACCTGTGGGGGAGGGTCACCTCTTGATTGAGGTCATCATGGCCACCATCACCATCACCATCATTTTGTTCGTGGCTCTGTTTAGAATAGGATGAGATTGATGAAATTTTGCACATACATGTAACCATATTTATTACTCCTGCTGGTTAAAAAAAAATACTGCAATGCTAACCTTTCTCAGCGAATGAGGCCTACGAATATGAGGCATTTGCGAAGTCATTTTAATACAGTTAGGCAACATAGATTCTGTAGAAACTGTACAATAACATACTCGACATTTTGAATTTAGGCAGGTCGAAAAGTGTGCTTAATTATGACAATAGCAGCTGTGCCGTACATGTATGTCATAGTAACGATTGCCAGCCATAAAAAAAGCCTTTTAGTTTTGGCAGCTCTTTGACTATATGCCTCCATTGAGATTAATGTTAAAATTTAATTTTGCTGGGAGGGCGTTTCCGTTAATTGCCAATTACATGTAGCAGGTTTTGGGTTAAAATAATAACTAGTACCCAGGCCTATAAGTACATGTATGACACACAACACCTAATCTGTATGTCAATTGCATTGCTCTTTTCAATGGTACATGTAGGTACATTATCAGGCTGAGGCTGGGCTATGCTGGATCCAAGGCCAATCTCCTCAGCCCTCCACACCCAAACTAAATATCAACCCCCCCCCCCCCCCCCCCCCCATACATATATATATACTTACACACGTTTACATGCATGTACATGTACATGTAATCCTCATTATATACATTACATGTACATAAAATATCCTGTAAACGAAAAATACCATACACCCCAGCATACAGTGTACATACATGTATACTCCTTTTTCTATATCAAAGTGGAATATGGACACCACTGGAACCCACCTCAAGTGTCCTAGTTATTGAGGTGTCTATGGCAACTTTGGCCAGTGTTTGTACATGTACATGTACATGCATGTTGTGTATGATACAGTATATATTCAAATCCACAGCCAAACCTTTCTGCTAGCTTGCAAATGCCAACACCTTTGCTCTTCTATGCTTCTTTTATAAATGTAACTGTATCTATTAGCAAGAGGCACATCATTTCCCTTAGACTTAATGGCCATGCTTTTACAAAATTAACATTAACTGCTCTTTTAATAGTAATTGTGGGCTATAACCATTTCCATTAATCGACTTATCATTCTTGAAGCACATTCCATATGTAACCAGTTGATGTACATGTATTAAACTTTAATAATTGTGTATGTGTGTGGACTGGAATTATGACAGTCACATCATTGCATTGGGGGCTCTGGGAGGGGGAGGGGGAGGGGGAGGGGGAGGGGGAGGGGGAGGGGGAGGGGGAGGGGGAGGGGGAGGGGGAGGGGGAGGGGGAGGGGGAGGGGGAGGGGGAGGGGGAGGGGAGGGGGAGGGGGAGGGGGAGGGGGGAGGGGGAGGGGGAGGGGGAGGGGGAGGGGGAGGGGGAGGGGGAGGGGGAGGGGGAGGGGAGGGGGAGGGGGAGGGGGAGGGGGAGGGGGAGGGGGAGGGGGAGGGGGAGGGGGAGGGGGAGGGGGAGGGGGAGGGGGAGGGGGAGGGGGAGGGGGAGGGGGAGGGGGAGGGGGAGGGGGAGGGGGAGGGGAGGGGGAGGGGGAGGGGGAGGGGGAGGGGGAGGGGGAGGGGGAGGGGGAGGGGGAGGGGGAGGGGGAGGGGGAGGGGGAGGGGGAGGGGGAGGGGGAGGGGGAGGGGGAGGGGGAGGGGGAGGGGGAGGGGGAGGGGGAGGGGGAGGGGGAGGGGGAGGGGGAGGGGGAGGGGGAGGGGGAGGGGGAGGGGGAGGGGGAGGGGGAGGGGGAGGGGGAGGGGGAGGGGGAGGGGGAGGGGGAGGGGGAGGGGGAGGGGGAGGGGGAGGGGGAGGGGGAGGGGGAGGGGGAGGGGGAGGGGGAGGGGGAGGGGGAGGGGGAGGGGGAGGGGGAGGGGGAGGGGGAGGGGGAGGGGGAGGGGGAGGTCAAATGCAATCATACATGTTACATAACTTTGCACACTGTGCATGTACATGTACATGTACTTCCACAAGTACCAACTCCGCACTGAATGGTAATGGGAGAGGGGACAAGTGAGGGAGGTAAGGATGGGGGAGGGAGAGGAGGGAGGGAGGTACATGTATATCAGCACAAACTGGTATTGTATCAGTGTAGAAGGTGGAAAGTTGGTGAGGGGTGCCCAGATCCACCTCAGGTACGATGTGCAACACGACGTTGTCCATCAATACAGAGGCTCCAAGAGCAGTGAGGCCAAGGTTCAGGAGCTTGTAGGACAGGTCACCCCCACCTCCTTCCCCACTGGACCTCCACTTGAGCTGCTGACCTAGCTTTGCCAGTACAAAGGACATCAACGTGGTCAGCACCAAGACCACCACCAGCATGACCAGACCTGTTTAAGCACAAATATGTACATGTTATGTGTATGCAGTGGCAATAATAAAAACATGCTGATGGAGTGAGGGAGAAGGAAGGGAGGAAGGGTGAGGGAAGGGGAGGGAGGGAGGTAAGAAGGGAGAGGGAGGGAGGGGTGGAGGGATAAAGAGGGGTGGTGGGGGAACGAGAGGTGGAGGGGAGGTAGGAGGGAGGCAGAGGGTGGGATGAAGGGGATGTAGGAGAGAGAATGGGAGGGAAGTGACGCTCAGAGGGAGGGAGGGAGTGAGGGAGTGAGGTGATGGGAGGGAGGGAGGGAGGAAGCTTACCACGGTGACAGGCTTGGGTGGTGGTGGTGGTGGCCAGCTCACACTGGTTCTCCACAGCCTGGTTGAGGTCACCAACAAAACTGGCGCACAGTTCAACAACTGGCTGACATGATGAGCAGACCACTGTACATTAGGATTGTGCGATAAACATACACATGTATGTACATGTAGAGGTACTATATACATGTATGTACAGTAGTACTAGTGGTCACATTAAAGCGTAACAGGCATTGTGTAATACGTGTAGCTGCAGTCAATTTTTTTTTTTAATGAACACTACCATTCGACATTATACATGTACACTGATGTAGGCTCCAAAATAGGCAGGACATTATGAATAAATCAACTAAAGGATGTTCAATTTACAAATGCAGGAGATATCATTTTATGGCTTTGATAGCATGACACATTACAGAAATGTTATTCTAATAAATGCACAAGAACACATACATGTACATGCATACTCCACTAATCTGGACACACACACACACACACACACACACACACACACACACACACACCAGTGCTTCCATTGGCAATGTCTCCTACACCAACATGGCACAGACCACTCCCATTGCTGACGCCATACACAAAAGCAAGCTCGTTGAACTTTGGCAGAGCCAACCCATCCAAACTTGTCTGGAGTGATTCAATAAGGTCAGAAGGGGGAGACAAGGGGAAGGTACAGATACATGTATGAGAAACAAATCAAATGTGCAGCCTATAAGGCACAAAAGTATGATTATACTTTTAAAGACAAAACTAAACAATGGTGGGAGTGCATGTATTGCATAAAAATGAAATGTCACATATTATGGCCGCTACTTAACTGTTTAGTAGGCAGGTCACTTATGCGTTTATGCTAATTATTGGAAAACATATATGCCATATATAGCATTGTCATGCCATTTTAAGCTAAGAGACACTGTGCACACAATATGAGCGCATGTTACCACAAGAAGCTTAAGACCACGCGAAGCTTTGAGAAAGGTGTTGAGTAGTAAAGGCAAATAACTGTATCTGCCCAAGAGGAAATATTCCCACATACATGTAATCAGAACACACTGATAAGCTCTACAAGTATCACCCAACACGCCCTGGAACTAAGTTACAAATACCCAGTTTACAAAACTCCCCACACAATCAAAACAGCAGGTGATGCCTGCATGTACACATGTACTGGACCACAACCCCACTGCCCCAGGCCAACCACTACATGTACATGTACATGTATTAGGGAGTGTGAGGAGGGAGAAAATCTATGGGAGAAAATGGCGGTTATTAAATACGTGATTTGGAGCCAAA
>OX442416.1:13214893-13403918 GCA_949361645.1 Spongilla lacustris | reverse complement strand
CGGGGGGGACCCAGTTGCCTAGGCATATGGGTCCCCCCGTACCCAAAATGGGGGGGGAGGGGGGACCCGTATATATGCCTGTGACACCGGCACTGTTTAGCGATGATAGTGTAACATGTACATGTACATTGCATTGCGCATGCGTAGAATGATGATGATTAGGGATTCTGTCCTTTTTGGTGCGCGTTCTTGATAGCAGCGGATTAGCGTCGTTACATTGGCGTATAGTCGGCAGGATGGATCAAGGTTCAAACCAAGTCGAGACCCAAACTGTATCGCGTGGTGCTTCAAACGCAGAGCAGACTCAAACCGTATCGCATGGTGCTTCAAACGCGGAGCAAAAGAAGCGGGGCCCAGTCATCCAGCCAACTGAATTCTCGGGTGCCGGGGATTGGACAATATGGCTCCGGAAGTTTCAACGGTTAGCAGAGCTATACTCGTGGGAGACTTCAGAAAAGCTGATATGGTTGGAAGCCAAACTGAGTGGCCAAGCAGCACGCGCGTTTGAGGTCATCGATGAGGACACAAAGAAAGACTTCGATGGGGTTGTTGAAATTCTCACGTGACGATTCGAACCGGAATCAAGACAGCTGCTGTATCAGGAAAAACTTTTTGCGTACCAGAGAAAAGGAGGTGAAGACTGGGCTACGGTTGCTGAAAACATCAAAGAACTTGCTGCTCGCGCCCATCCTAGCTCCGATGGCCTAGCTGAAGGGTTCGCTCTTTCCCGATTTCTTACTCTGCTTGAAGAAGACGCTGACCTTGCTGTTGGAGTACGTAGGAGCGCACCCAAGACACTCGACGAGGCCGTACGGGAAGCAACGCGCTTGGATAGCATCAACCAAACAGTGAAGAAGCCAAAAGCTGTCAACCCAGTGGAAGCTGCAGGCACTATGGCTGTCAGTATGCAACAGGTACTGAATGGTATTTCAGAACTCAAGGTATCTCAAGAGGATAACTTTTCTTCAATTAAAGGGAAGTTGGACAACCATGAAGAACGCCTGCGTTGTTTGGAAAAGGCCACCAACTCTCAGGCAGATAACGGCAAGCAAGAACGAGGTCAGCGAGTTAGCTTTTTCAAGTGTGGCAGACCTGGACATATTGCTAAGTATTGCAGGGGTGTAAAAGGTGTTAACAACAATTACAACTATCACTGTGAAAAGGAGGGGTTTGGGCAGAACACAGCACCTAGAATTCTCACTGTCCCCTCAGTAAAGATTAATAATTGCTTTATCAGTGGGTATTTGGGGAATCGACCAATATGTTACTTGTTGGACACAGGAGCAGACGTGTCAGTTTTCAGGCAGGACATTTGGGAGGAAGCAGAAGGTTGTGAACTAGTACCTTGGAGTGGACAAGAACGATTAGTGAGTGCCTCAGGAGAGCCGTTGATGGTTAAAGGAGCAAGGAATGCAGTAATAAGATTGGGCAGGGAGGAGTTTCATCATCCCGTAATAGTCATGGATAAATTGCCAATGGAAGCACTCCTGGGATTGGACTTTATTCAAGCGTGCGGCTGTGTTCTTGACCCAGCTCAAGGAGACTGTTTTATCAAGAGCAGAGGGGTGACCCTTCCATTACAACAGAAGCAAAAATGCAGTGAGTCCCAGGGTTCAAGTTTAAACTCAGTACAATTGCTTACCTCTGTTACTGTTAGTATTAAGGAGACAGTTCGTATATCCGCTAAGCATGAGGTGCAAGTGCTAGGGATGGCACATGGTGAATTACAGAAGGGTACATGGATTTTAGAAGCGGCATCCAGCCGTATAAAGAAGCAAATCCATGTTGCAAACGCTGTGGTAAAACCTGAAAAAGGAGTGGTTCCAGTACAAGTCTTAAACCCTGGCACAGAAACCATTACGATCTATGCTGGAGACATTGTGGCACAAATGGAGCACATGGACACTAGCCAAGCGTTATTGGTGGGTAGTTTGAAGGTGGCAGAAGATGTGCAGGAGCCACAAATAGATGACCTCAAGATATCCGGAAAGAAAAAGCAGGCTTTGTGGAAGCTGATAGAGACACTCACTCCAGAGCTGACATGGGAACAGAAGCGTCAAATCTATGCTCTGTTTATAAAATATGCTGATGTCTTTCCAGAAGCAAAGAGTGACATTGGAAAGACAACATTGCTGCAGCACAGGATTAATACTGGAAGTGCAGCACCTGTTCATCAACGAGCCAGACGGATTCCTGTGTTCCAACGGGGAGAGTGTCAGAAACTGGTGCAAGAGATGCTTGACCGAAGAGTGATACAACCTTCAACAAATTAGAGGCCATAGTCAGGCTACTAGAGGACTCTGCCAACAGTGGGAGCTATTGGTGCTGGAAGATGGAGTGTTACATCGTCGCTTTGAGAGTCAGGATGGTCTCAGTTCAAGATTGCAGCTCATTGTTCCAAAGCTGCAACGTACAGAAGTGTTGAGGCAATTGCATGATGGACCATTTGGAGGACATTTGGGGGAGGAAAAGACATTGAAGAAGCTACGAGAACGTTTCTACTGGCCGGGCCATCAGAAAGATGTTAAGATCTACTGTAACACCTGCAAGGATTGTGCAGCAAGGAAGACAATGGCACCAAAGAACAGAGCACCACTAAATCCCATCACAGTGGGTTACCCCATGCAAATGGTTGGAATGGATTTCCTTGGACCCTTACCAGAAACAGATGAAGGGAACCAGTACATACTTGTCGTTGGTGACCATTTTACAAAGTATATGGCTGCCTTTGCAGTTCCAAACCAAGAGGCCTCTACTGTTGCAAGAATTTTGGTTGACGAATACTTCTGTGATAAAGGGTTCCCGGAGCAGCTACACTCCGACCAAGGACCCCAGTTTGAATCCCGCTTAATTAAGGAGTTGTGTACGATAATGGAAATTGTCAAAACTAGGACAACACCCTACCATCCAGCGTGCAATGGGGAGATAGAAAGATTTAATAGAACCCTAGTTGACATTTTGGCTACTTCACTTCAGGATCACCATTTTGATTGGGACAAGCATTTAAAAATGGCATGTTTTGCATATAACACTAGTGTACACTCAACCACAGGGTACACACCCTTCCTGCTCATGCATGGATATGAAGCCAGGCTACCGGTTGATATAATTTTTGGATCGGGATCCAAAGAAAAGCACTCACTTTGTGACTATGTGACTGAGGTACAGGATAGATTGGAGGCTACCTTTCAGAAAGTCCGGGAAAAGACAGGTCAGGAGCAGAAGAGACAAAAGACATATTACGACAGGAAGATCCATGGAAATACACTTGAAGAAGGTGAGCTAGTATGGCTGTGGAACCCAGCTATTCCAAGAAAACGAGGTTACTGCCGGAAGTTTCACCGAAGTTGGCAAGGGCCATACCGGATTCTGAAAAAGCTCTCTGATGTAACGTACCGGATTCAACACACTGCTAAGAAAAGGAATAGGCAGATTGTCCATTTTGATCGCCTGAAACGCTGTGTACCTGGAGTAAGGATGGACTGCCTTAATCCTCCACAGGATCCAATGATACCTTCGGAGTTGTTGCAAACCAATTCCCAAACCCCTGTGCAAGAGGAAGAGGAGGAAGAAGAAGAAATTGTGGTGGAAATGCCAAAAGCACCACAACAGCTTAGGCCACAAACCTTAATACCAGAACATCAAGAAGTGGGACAGGAAGTGAGGGGGGTTGTGGATTGTCAAACAACCACAGCTGACCTAGCCCCAGATGCCCAAGTAGAGTACAGAGAAACACCGACCCCCGAAGAGCTTCCAGCAGATCAACCAGATATTCACAATCAAGATCAGCCTGAAGAAAACCAAGACGATGTGCAAGTTGATGAGCAACAGCAACACCGATACCCTACCAGACAAAGACAAGAACCAGTACGCTATGGAAACTACATCAAACATTGAATGAATACGTGGACGTATTCTCAAAGAAGAGGGGAATTATGTAACATGTACATGTACATTGCATTGCGCATGCGTAGAATGATGATGATTTGGGATTCTGTCCTTTTTGGTGCGCGTTCTTGATAGCAGCGGATTAGCGTCGTTACAATAGATCTGGAAAGTTATAGTCTGGCATGAAAGCCAATTAGCTAGCTAGCTAGACCTACTTCGGATCCTACTTCTAATCAATAAATAACGGACTGGGGACCACTAGTGGTCACTATTATATATCAATCGGTCCGTTCAAAAACGAAGCAATACATTCCGTACAGGAAGACTTGGAAGCAAATAATATATCTGTTACTACGCAATTATGCTATGTTTGTGACTTAAAAAGTGCACGACCCAGATTCCTGGATCCGCCCCTGCACACTTCGGATTTAATATTCAGTATCCGCTCTTGTGCAGTATTACGTAATATTTCAATAATCGATCTGTGCCGACTGTTAATGCATAGATGATGGAATTACTGGATTGGCAACGCTACGGGTATTGCATACTGACGTCACGCTATATGGGATGCAATGTATAGAGCATGTGATAGGTGCATGCACGTGTATGCGGTATACTTGTATCTATATATATAATTATATAATAATTTACAATCACAATTACACTTACTATCACTATGCATACGTACGTACTATGCAATCACTAAATTATGCAATCACTAAATTATACACGTTACTCATCCACCGCCGCAACTTCCATGGTCGTCGTAGCCAACGGCTCCTTCTCTCCATACATATCTCGACGGCACAGACGCTTCCGTATATTCGATCTTATCAGAAGCGAGAATGGTAGAGCTACTGAGCCCATCCCTAGTAATGCAGTGAAGGCTAGAGCAATTTCGTGTAAGTATTTACCAGAAACCAGAGCTATCATCCGTCCGAAGAATATTAATATGTACACAAGGGGATATATAATCAGAGGGAGGAGGTCTTTTATAGCCTGCCAGTGCTGTAATTTCAAATCCTTTGTTTGGCCAATGAGAAGACCGCGAGCACGACCAGGACAACGCCCACAATCGACAACAACAGGTTAGGCACTACGTTGATGGTCAACTGGTAGGCTAAGAGGCGATCGTAGCCGCTGTTGCAGTTGTCGTCCACGATCCAGCACCGTGTTCCTAGCAACCCGTACGAGTTGGTAACAAATGGTTCCCACGTGAATAGTAATGGCGCGAGGACGATGGTAGCCACCCCTGCCACCTCGTGCTTCAATTGCTTGTACTGCTTTTGGTAAATAACCAGAAGGAAAACGTACAGACACGTCCAAACGATCGTGAATGCCTGCACAAACACCGCGTACTGGAGCATGAAGCCGGCGAACTGGCAGACGCCCCACCATCCAGCTCGCACCGACACGGGGCTACTATCAGGCTTCTGCATATCTATGGGGATAATTTGGAGAATGTTTGACATCGAATGGAGGATCCCGCCAACGGCCAAGTAAATAGTAAGGCGGTAGATAAAGATCCTGTTTATATATGCCGTCTTGATGATCAGGAGAATGGCAGTGGCGTAGAAAATGATCCCGACCACTGAAAATGTAGTCTGCACGGCAATGATGAGTTTCTCATTACCCACAGTGGGCTGAGAGCAATTCGTACCAATAGTGAGGTTTGAGGCGTCCATTATTTCCCAAAATGCTATCCGCAATGTTCAGCTCTTATGCCGTATTACATAAGGTTTTAATAACTGATCGGTGCCGACTGTAATGTAGTCTAATTGGGACTGAGTGCCGTAAACAATCGAGCACGGTTGTTTGCGCTCGTAGAAATGTTGGAAATAAAGTTCAATAAAGTAATATTGAAAAGTACTTGCGTCATCCCATAGCAACCACCCCGACAACGTAATGACCTTTGGAATTTGCAGCTGTACAAGGTACCAACAAGTTTAACAAACATGTTAACTACGCCAATGACCTTCACTCTTTGCACTTTAGCAATCACGCGCTCGGTGTACATTTCTGCGTTGTGCCCTGGGTCTCGAAAGCGGACCGCTTGAAACTGATATGTCGCAGCAGGTGCAATATATCCGCCAAACGGCGCAAAAAAGGCCAAAAAGCCGACTTGCCAGTTAAAGTTAAGTCCTTAAAGAACGCTTATCTTCTTTTCTGAAATCGAGAACGATAATTCTGGGGAAGTTGTGTGTCACCAAACAATGGCATTTTTTACGCGCGTATAGTCATGCCGTGTATGAATAGGCCTATACGATATACACATGTAGGGCCTACGGGGGGAAGCGAAACAAAGTTCTTTTTTGGTGGTGGTATGTGAGGTGCAGTGTGAAAATGTTGCTTGGCTATGCACAGTAGTCTTTGAACCTTGTCGTGCATGGTGTTGTAACTTAACTCTGCCTCCTGTAGGGACTTTGACCACGCACTCATCAGGGGGACTGTTGGGGACCACATGCCTAAGAACATATGTACTTCACTTCTTGTAGGTGAACTAGTGCACTCATGACCAGCAAATGCACCAGTTCTCATATCCCTGCCACAGGAAGGGCAGTGGACCAAGACATCATTTAGCAGTAACTGAAATCAGAAGCTGGCCGCAAGCTAAGGAAGCTGGAGCCATTGGAACTGCTGAGTGGCAGCATGGGCACAAAACAGTACCTGAGACTTTTAGCCATTCGATGCCGGACACATTCAGCACAAGCGAGAACACTGCATGGCAGCTCAATTGGCTGAGAAAGAATCTCCAAACAAATAGGGCATTCCAGCTTGCTTAGGCAAGACAAATTGTCAGGTGCTACTGGTGGCCTGGGACAGCCAGGATCAGTTACAGTAGCTGATGCATATGTTTGATCAGTGTGCTTGGCCAGACACATGGGGGGGGGGGGGGGGGGGGGGCCAGGATAGGGCAAGGGGGAACCATTTGACAGCCGAATGTGAGTATGGGGGGTGTCTGTGTGGGGGTGTGTTGTCCACTTTTGGCCGATTCAATCAGTGGGGGTGCTGTCCACTTTTGGCCGATTCAATCAGTGGGGGTGCTGTCCACTTTTGGCCGATTCAACCAATGTGTGTGGGGGGGGGGGGGAGGGTGCTATCCACTTCCACTTTCGGCCAATTCAATCATTGTGGGGGGGGGGGGGGGGGTGCTGTCCACTTTTGGCTGATTCAACCGGGGGGGGGGGGGGGGGGGGGGGGTGCTGTCCACTTTTGGCTGATTCAACCGGGGGGGGGGGGGGGGGGGGGTGTGTGCGCATGTTCCTAGTAATACTGAATACTTTAACTTTTATTTGTTGGGCAGGGGTGTGTGTGTGCACGCATGTTCCTAGTAATACTGAATAGTTTAAATTTTATTACAAGTTGATGGGGGGGGGGGGGGGGGGGGGGTGCCATTCAGTCCCGAAGGGGGGGAGCCCATGAGACATCAGTTTTTTGTGAAAGTGCTCACAAATCTGATTTTGTAGAATAATCTTATTTCTTACTATGCATCGATCCTTCAGCTACCTATACTGTGGGCTTGCCAGGATGACCTGTCTATAGTCATCTTGCAGCGTTTGCAAACGCATTCAGGGTGCGTGGCAGTACATCATCGTTTACATTTATTGCAAGTGCTTACTGCAGACTTTCAGCAAGCTCCTTGCACTTGTAAACTATGTACATGCATTTGCCACGATGATCTATCACCCGCCTTCCGCATATCCTGCAGTGTATAGAAAGCTGCTGGATGTGATAATCCATTTAATTGGCTGCTAGTGTCGGGAAATGGAGCCAATTATTCACAAATATTCAACAACTACAGCCGGTACGCGTAAAATTATCGTTCTCACATTGCGAATCAGATAGACTTGTGGACTTAACTCTTCTCTTTAATATTTAGTATGTCTCACCTTATGGTTTTGCGCGCCTTGCCTGCTGTATGTGAAACTCTGATAGTAGTTTTCTAAATGGTGCGCACATAACTATCAAAGCGAGCTTGCGCATTGTCATTTTGTGTTGGAAAACTGGTGCGCGAATGTGTGTTCTGTTAGGAAAGCGATAGAGTATGTGGGTGCTACATTTAAATATGACAAGAGAATTGTATTCGGCAAGAATCTATTCTCGAAACGTATATCACAAAACGGGTGCGATAATGAGCTCATTAAACATTGCTTAGATTGAGTGATACCGTATATTCTTTTTAGGACGTTAGTTTCCAATCCGAAACATCCGTGCCATTTACCTTACATGTACATCATGAATTTTCATGGAGCGGACAAGCATTGCTTTTGTTTGCGAATGTTTTACAGAGGCAGCTAAAGAGTTGCGCTGCCCTGCTACTATGAAGCCTGAACAACAATGTGAAGGGCGGGCCATGCCCAACTCATCGACACCGCACTCGAAGCTATACATGTACATATCTTGAGCAGCTGCTCTGCAGACACACAAACCGCATTATCACCACGTAATCTAAAGCTCAATAATACAATAATATAACGATTTCACAACAATATTACATAACACTTCAGAACAAATCTTGTTATAGGCTTGCAACCCGACCTTCCGCCAATACGCGAAGGGCGGGCCACGCCCAACTACGCCCGTCGGTCATCTGATTTAATATCGATGCATGCTCTATGAATATGGCAGTATGGCTTGTGGGCGGGACGTCGCTACCATACATGTACAAGCTAGTGTACACGTGACTCATTACCACGTAAATGTGAATATATAACATAATGATATTCACAACAATATTGCATAACAGTTCTGCACAAATCTTGGTATAGGCTTGTCACCCTACCACCCGACCAAACGCGGTGGTAGGGCCCGCCCGACTATGCAGTTCAGTAGCTGATTTTAATTTATTTTTTGTTTCCTGTAAACCTAGCAAGATGGTTTGTTACCACCGTAGAACTCTCCGGCCTTAATTTGAATTGGCCGGGTTCCTCCTGACTCCCCCAAGCATTCCCGCATCGGTCGTAGCGGAAGGGGGGCGACCTATCGGGGTCGATCGGCGCGCGAGCCAGGGGGATGGGCCCAACACCCTGCTAAACCCTTGCTATAGGGACAGGTCGTGGGGCGTGCGGGGATAGTGGGGTTGCGTCGCCGTATCGCGTACAGGAGAGTCCATTAACGGATCCAACATTCGATTCACGGTTATGGTTATGTTCACAAAATGCCACCATTTTTAGGTCCTTTTATGTTAGGTCACGATTTTCCTTCAACACATTTGTTAGCACTGTACTGTCATGGCAAAAGTGGTCCTACCTAAAAGTGGTCCGGCGGACCACTTTTGGTCGCCAAAAGTGGTCTGGCCGGACTGATTTTGGTCGCCAAAAGGGGTCCGCCTGGACCATATATGTCCGCCAAAAATGGTCCTACCTTGCCAAAAACGGTCCTCTATTCGTTCAATAGAACAAAACACGCAAAGCCTGTCCTAGCAATTTTTCAGGCTTGATGTACAATATCTGGGGTACATATAGTGTATTTTTTCGAGGTCGGCGCCGTGTACATGTGCGTAGACGTAATATATAAACTGTATAAGGCGGGAAAAAAATGCATAGTGCATGCACAGTACATGCATGGTTAGTGAATGATGTATATATAAGCAAAAAGCATGCATGCTGCATGTGCATGCAATAAATGGTGAATTTATGTTGAGGAGTTACAAGAGGGGCAAAACCACTTCTGGCTCTTAGAGAACACACAACCAGGAATTTTTTTCCGCATGATTAATTTTGTGAAACCATTCCAGACAACTGTCACAAGTACATCTGGCCATATTTCCTTTCCTCTTGTCAGCCTCAACTGCAAAATATATCATATTGTACATGACTATATGGTCTTCGAGCCTTTATTTCCTTGCCTGGGAAAGGCTCCATGATTCCTGATACAAAACAATGCTTAAGATGGGACCTTAGGGTTGCTGAATCATACATTATGGTACAGTACCGCTCACGAGAAAGGTAACAAACCTCGCGAGACGCTCGCGCGACACACGCGAGACGCTCGCATGCCAAAATGCACTCCTCGCGAGAGAACACTCGCGTGCCCTTGAAAGTACTCGCAACAGTAAATGGGTCACTCGCACTCGCACACTCGCGAGCATTTACTACTCGCAGGAAGTTATAGTTGCCTCGCGAGTACATACTCGCGTATTGTTTATGGATCTACATATTTTTTTATTCCAATCCTTACGCGAGGGTGTGGCTACATACCCAGACCCAGACCCACACCGCATGCGGCTGCGCAGACCCTCCGATCCCTCCCCGTGGGGCCAATGACGGGATTTGATCTTTATATGCCTCAGGGCACGGCTGTTTGCGACTACCGGTAGGCATTAGGTTTAACAATAGACGTAAATCGCAAGGAAATATACGTGCAAGCAGAGATAGCTATAGTATATTGTATATATCTTTAGCGAGCCATATCGTGCTCATTTTAAGTCCAACATACGAGAAAATACTTCCCTCGCTAACTCTATGCATGTAGTTACTAATAGTCCACATACGCAATCACGTTTCCTATATTAAGGTCAGTATGCATCACCACAGAGAAGAGGCCTATACGTATTCATAAAAGCCTAACAGGGTAAATGAAAAGGGTATTTTACCCATGCTCTGAATTTGCAGCACGGCTCTTTTCTGTATTCAGTACTACATGTGCATACGTAATTATGTACCATGCACTCCACCCTTCATCAAACAAATTCAAGAGCACCTTCTTGTATACAAGAGGCCCACCATTATCTTTCAGTGGACAGCACATGCAGAAGAGGTATTGTAGAAATGTACATGCATGCATATCTATAGATCTGCCTTCTAAAGAGGAAAGGAAATTAAAAATCAGATCCACATTCAAGAGGCGGCTCCACATGTACATTGCTCACATGTAGCTGTAATGCTACAATTATCACCTGATTATAGGAATTGCACAACCACAGGTACACACCAACAGATATTCCAATCGATAACCCAACATCTCTTGGACCAGCTGCAGTGCCCAATCTCCTCTAGAGCTCCAATGCAGGGCACCTCTATGTACCACTTGCACAGTGAAATGGTTCACGGAGTTCATGTGGACATGTGTAGAGGTGAAGTGTGTCCACATGTGTAGAGGTAAAGTGTGTCCACGTGTGTAGAGGTGAAGTATGTCCACATGTGTAGAGGTGAAGTGTCCACGTGTGTAGAGGTGAAGTGTGTCCACGTGTGTAGAGGTGAAGTGTGTCCACGTGTGTAGAGGTGAAGTGTGTCCACGTATGTACAAGGGAAGTGTGTCCACGTGTGTAGAGGTGAAGTGTCCACGTGTGTAGATGTGAAGTGTGTCCACGTGTGTAGAGGTGAAGTGTCCACGTGTGTAGAGGTGAAGTGTCCACGTGTGTAGAGGTGAAGTGTGTCCACGTGTGTAGAGGTGAAGTGTGTCCACATGTGTAGAGGTGAAGTGTCCACGTGTGTAGAAGTGAAGTGTCCACGTGTGTAGAGGTGAAGTGTCCATGTGTGTAGAAGTGAAGTGTGTCCCACGTGTGTAGAGGTGAAGTGTCCACGTGTGTAGAGGTGAAGTGTCCACGTGTGTAGAAGTGAAGTGTGTCCACATCTGTAGAGGTGAAGTGACTACGTGTGTAGAGGTGAAATGTTCATGCTGCTGCACACAGTTGAAGCCAGCAGAACTTAAGCCAGCACCTCAGCTGACTGCTGAAGGACGTTATGGTCCACTGCATAGCCTGCAAACAGGATGTAAAAGCTGAAGATTACCACACACATGCAGAGTGCAGCTCTTCACCAACAAAGGGTGAGGGGCTTGTTCTGAGTAGGTTGGTAATACAATCTCTATACCCTATAACCCAGCCCTTTGGCCTTTCCTCTCCACCCCCTAACCATACCTCAGTGATGTGGTACGTGTAGCTATTCCTACCCCGGCCAAGCTAACAAAATTGTACTAAGCCTAGTAATTGTACCACTACGATTACAATACTTTCGCACACCACTTCTAGTGTGTCTAGCATACTGCCCAATCAATATGGCAAAACATTTACTCGACAATATCTATGATGTAAGTACCTTCTGTCTTCGTTAGTTTCCTGCTTTCAGTTTGCCGACAAAAATTGTCTCGTCTTGTGAAGTTAAACGGTACTAGTAGCCGCTTTCGACCCTGAGTTCACAACGGAGACGCAACCTTAAGCCATGTGATTTGGGCCATAAATAGAACAATAGTACCTTTGCATTACATGGCTTGTAAAATGGCGACTGAACTTGACAGCTTCACAGGTCAAGTCACGTCAGTGGTTGTCAAGGCTCGTAGCCAAGGCTTTACGATACCATTACGGAGGTGGAGGCCTACTGTCCACAATAAGAATTTCTATTATGGCCGCGAGGGCCAGTGTTGGGGATTAATAACCAGTCAAATTCCCCCGGCGATCTCCGATCCGCCTCTTCCGTGTCTAGACTAACGAAAGAACCACAATCCAATTTGCGGTCTCAAATCCCGACATTGGCCTCACGGACACCCATGTTACAATGACAGGCTCATTAATACATGTAGTCGGCGTTTTAATATGTTTGCTACGATAAGGCAGACGCGTACAGCAATAAAATGGATCTAGAGATCCCATCCGCTACTGAGGGTACCATACATGTATGTACTAAAGTAAAATCCACACACGACAATTGAAACGAGATTGAACAGAATACACATGCATGCATGCACAGCTGAGCAGTATTTGGATTGTCCTGCATGCCTTGGTACGGTGTTGTGATTTCACTTATTAAGGAGGCGGGGCATCATAACACCGATGAGCAGCGAGCATATACCCAAAGCTCAAAGTACTATGGAGCGTAATAATAACATTTGCCATTAGACTACATGCATGGAAACGTTAACTACGATCGAGTAATTTTATTGTTGCATTTCAGTAACATATGTGTATTATCGATCGATGGATTGCAGGTACTATAGGTAAATACGCTTGTAACTGATTCATTGTATTAATACTCTTACCGTAATTGAGTACTAGTGAGTGTCTTCAGAACTTCGAGTTCGGGAGATTGAGCGAGCTTCATTCACTCCAATCGTCCTCTCTTCAATAGGAGGCATGGGTAGCATTGCCACTACCACCTACAAACGTTTGGCATCACTGCTAGCTGACAAATGGGGCACATCATACAGTCAGACAATGGGGTGGCTTCGTTGCCGTCTATCCTTCTCTCTTTTATGATCATCCATACAATGTATCAGAGGAGCGCGATCAAATCAAGGACATGCTATACACCTCCCAACCTCTACTGAACTGACAGTCAGTAAATCTCTGATACCTTTGGTGTAGCATGATTAACAAAAACCTTCCAATGTTCCTCTATTGTACTTGTTGTATGTACATGAATCAATATCATTGCAAAAAAAAAAAAAGAAGAATGAAGCTTAAGAGAGGAGGCAATGGTACGTCGGGGTGAGTAGGGAGGCCATGCCAACTATTAAAGGCTTCGATTTCCCTTCCCCAAGTGCCACATATATGGATCAGGAATAGATGACAAGAGAAACACTTTCAGAAGTATATAATGTAATATGATATAACAATTGCATATTAATTTTTTCAGTTCTTTGTTATTTCTAAGAAACGTAAGTAGATTTTTTCTAAAGGTTATGTTCATACCTTTAAATTTGGTGGTGCCATATCAGTACTATATATATATATAATTATATATATATAGACCAATCAACCGCATTCTGTGCCTGCACCTTGACCTGCATTGTATATATAAAGATATCATGCAATACATGCTGCGGTAACTGATTGTCATGCTGGTGCATCAAACAACTCTGCATGTTGCACAAGGACATCCATGCATGCATAGGATACCTGCTTTAATAAGTATTGCCCCCCCCCCCCCCCATGACCCATGCACATAGGCACTGTTGTAGCCATCTAAGCCATGTCCCCAAGTAGGGGAAGCACTCCACTGCAGTTAGATGATAGTAAAAGTCATTTGGCATTTACTCCTCCCCCTACTATATACCACATCATAACCTACCATCACACCTCCATATCATCTCACCCACACCCCGAGGCACACCTTTCACACAACTTAACCCTCCTTATTATCACACCCTTACTAGGATGTCATCTTTCCCTTACATCAATACCATCATATACCACACCTACGTTCCATTTTCTCCCTCTCCACCTCACATACCTACCATCACACCACTCCCTAGCTACCCACCTCCTCACCTATGATGGGGAGAGATGCTGCATAGCTATATTGCCATTGTGCTCAAACGACAGATACTGTCCAACATGTGTCCCAGATTGAGACATTCCCTGTCAATGGTTTTATATAAAAGTGGTACAGGATATGCCTCTCCTGGGCCCCTTAAAGTTACCATTCACCTCGCATAAAGAATTTTTAAAGTGATGTGGTTGTTATCATATGCCCCTCCCCATAAAGTTGTTGTAGCTAAAGATGTGCATATAACATCTTAGTGTGCTTCATTTTTTCAAATACAACATACTGTTAATATCGATTCAGTACAAGTACATCACAGGAAGGCATAAGAATCCAACTACTATTATCAGGATAGTTTCACAATGCAAACACTCATGAATATTGCTTCTAATGACAGCTGCATAGGATTTCTCAAATGTTGTAATCTGTTGAATGGGAGGGGAGGAGAGAGAGGATAATACAACATGTACATTCTCAATAATGGACAGGTTTTCAGTGGCATAAGTGCCACTCCATTATCCCAGCTTCCACCACACTTTGCAGGCATATCATAATAGTCAAGGTTCTGCATGACCACATTAGATGGAAGAAGAGACGTAATTATGTAGGACACACACGTATCCAGTTGTTGGCATGGTACTCTATCTGCTGACATGTTTAGCACACCTAATGTGCCTGCAGGCCTATTTATTTAATCTATATGTAGAACTCTGCATCTTACATCTGATAAAGGTACAGCTAAAACACACAGGTACAATAGGAAACCTTTCCCTTGTGTGTGTGTGTGTGTGTGTGTGTGTGTGTGTGTGTGTGTGTGTGTGTGTGTGTGTGTGTGTGTGTGTGTGTGTGTGAAGGCAAGAAAGGGGCGCAGAAAGGGGTGGTAGGGAGAAAAGTGGCATGGGTGTCAACACATCATAATAAGTATGCCACATCATTGTATTACACCCCCACCTAGATGTACAGGGCCAGTGAGAGTGGTAGTGAGGCCTGGAGGGGTAACATCGTTGGGCTTCCCCCCCCCCCCCCCCCCCCTCCTTGAGATTGAGAGATTTTACACATCCTGCAGTACATGTACTTTTAAACTGCATACCACTGTCTAGCCATAATACAATACAATTTTGGAGTGCATGGGCCAGTCAGTTTTTACATCTCCTAGCAAAGCAGATACACCATTTATACCTCCCAGTTGAGACTGTACCACAGATAAAAGTCAATGTACATGTGCAGCTGCATTAAAAACCACATATGTGTACATAGGCACAAATATGAATATGGCAACATCCTGGAAAAACATTACATGTAACGGAGCATGTAACACAATTTTATTCTGGCAAGCCTACTTACTAAATGTCCTGGCTACAGGCAGTTAATCTCTCTAAGTCATTGGCCAAAACCTCAGGCTACATTATACATGTAGCTGTAAACTGTACAGTCACTGGGAAATAATACATTGTGTGCCAAGGGTGTGTGTGTGCATGTGTGTGTATGTGTGTGTGCATGTGTGTGTGGTGTGAAGCACCGTGTGTATGGTGCAAAAAGGGGTGGTAGGGAGAAAAGTGGCATGGGTGTCAACACATCATAATAAGTATGCCACATCATTGTATTATCACACAGGGCCAGTCAGTACATTAGCTTACTGTAAGCTTTTACATCTATACACCATTTATACCTCCCAGTTGAGACTGTACCATATTTTGAATCAGATAAAGATGTACAAGGGCAGCTGCAAAACTAATACACAACCACATATGTACATAGCTGCACATATGAATATGGTATTAACACAATGTCCATTAACAAAATTTTATTCTGGATCTCTAGAAGCCTACTTACTACATGCCATCTCTCTAAGTTATTGGCCACAACCCCAGGATTATAGCTGTAAACTGTAAAGTTAACGCTGTGTGAAATAATACAATGTGTGCCAAGTGTTAAGATACCAGCTCAAAGTGTGTGTGTGTGATGCGTGTGTGTGTGCATGTGTGTGTGCATGTGTGTGCATGTGTGTGTGCATGTGTGTGTGCATAAGTGTGTGTGGACTGATGGATAAAAGGGATTAAGAACAAAATGACCACCTGTGAAGTTAATAAACCTCTCAGTGGAAGATCTCCTTGTACATGTACCTTAGAACATATTTCCAATAACCCAGTACACTCTCAACCTAAGACCACACTCGCAGAGTGAGCTCAAACTGAAACATTAGACATGACCAGTCCAAACCTGCAAATACATGTGTGGAGTTATAGGGAGATAATTCGTAAGGCTTCTGAACATGTTGACCTGACATGTCATTGCCATATATGGTTTCCTTTACATGTATGTTCCTTAACCCCTGACACTACTAAACAGTACACCAAGCTCAGCTAAAGTTCCTTAACCCTTTACACTCTTACAAAGACCACACCCACAGGGCACTTTGCGGCTAAGCTGATTAACCCTTCACACTCTTGCAATGACCACACCCACAGGGCACTTCAAAGGGCACTTTTGCAGAAAAGTTCATTAACCCTTCACACTCTTACATAGACCACACCCACAGGACATTTTTTGCGGCTAATTGTTTAACCCTTCAAAGAGGGCACTATTTGCAGCTAAGCCGATTAACCCTTCACACTCTTACAAAGACCACACCCACAGGGCACTTTTAGCGGCTGAGCCAATTAACTCTTCACACTCTTACAATGACCACACCCACAGGACAATTTTTGCAGCTAATTGTTTAACCCTTCAAAGAGGGCACTATTTGCCGCTAAGTCGATTAACCTTCACACTCTTACAAAGATCACGCAGAAAAGTTGATTAACCCCATCAAAGAGGGCACTTTTTGCAGAAATGTTCATTAACCCTTCACTCTTACAAAGACCACACCCACAGGGCACTTTTTGCGGCTAAGCCGATTAACTCTTCACACTCTTACAATGACCACACCCACAGGACAATTTTTGCAGCTAATTGTTTAACCCCCTTCAAAGAGGGCACTATTTGCCGCTAAGTCGATTAACCCTTCACACTCTTACAAAGATCACGCAGCAAAGTTGATTAACCCTTCAAAGAGGGCACTTTTTGTAGAAATGTTCATTAACCCTTCACACTCTTACATAGACCACACACACAGGACTTATTTTGCGGCTAATGTTTAACCCTACAAAGACCACACCCACAGGGCACTTTTTTGCGGCTAATTTGATTAACCCTTCACTCTCTTACATAGACCACACAACAGGACGCGGTTAAGTTGATTAACCCTTCACACTCTTACAAAGACCACACCCACAGGGCACTTTGCCGATTAACCCTTCACACTTTTACAAAGACCAGACCCACAGGGCGGCTAAATTGATTAACCCTTCACACTCGTACAAAGACCACACCCACAGGGCACTTTTTGATTAACCCTTCACACTCTTAAAAGACCAAACCCACAGGGCTCCTTTTGCAGCTATGTTGATTAACCCATCAAGCTCTTTTAAAAAAAAAACCACACCTGCTGGGCTCTTTTGATGGTTAAGTTGCTAAAAACCCTCACACTCTCTTGCAAAAGCTGGTTGGGCGTAGCCCGACCTTCGCTTATTGGCGGCAACGTGGTACCGGGAACGTTTTCGCCAAAACGCGAAGATGCCAAACTAGAACACCTACAAGACCTTTTTTATCCTCCGCACATGCGCAATGTAGGCCACACCAACACGACAAATTGCCTTTTGTTTCACAACCAGAGCACCCTATAGCAAACCAAACAACGTATACGCATTCACTTGACAACTTACGCAAAACGGAGGGTTCTAGCTCGAAGCCGAGTATCATAAATTTGAACTTCGAGCAATTTTATTAATAACGTAATTGCGTCGCGTGACATGCGTACATGTATGTTGGATTTAGCTACAACTGAGATCCTTTAGCAACCAAAGTACAGGACTTTTTGTTAGCTACTTACTATGCGGGATTCATAAAAATAACGTCTTTTTGCAAATAATGTTTAAGTACACGTATACGGTAATAATGTGTTATTTCATGCATGTATTTCTAACGTTTTAAAATACCAACCCTTTATGAGGATGTTGAGGTCGTGGTTTTAGTTTTCTAAGCTGACCAATCTTCACAAAAGCACTGCAGCCTACTGTGGTAATCGATCTCTGCGTCCTCAACCGTTCATTGTCCTCTAATTTATTATTTGGCAGTACATGGGTTTAGATAGCGTCCAACCATGTGAGATGCTTTCTTGCTGGCTTCACCATTGAAAGCGAAATACGTAAACGGTTGGGCCACTCTTTTAACTGACCAGCATCTCTTTGAACATTTTAGAAGTTAGTTCATCATTCGTTGCATGTCATCGCCTTGTCAATATAAGCTTACATGTATTGTTCATTGGACAAACGACTTGAATGGCCGTTTTGCCGTTAACTTGCTTCGGATCCTGTGCATGTTGTGGCAGTCTTGAACTTTTTAAGCCACTCATAAATTGCCTTTCGACTTACCGCTAGTAATGCCTAGTTTTCAGCTTGCAGCCTGGGTCTTTCCTATATACATATGCAAACTTTCAGCGAGGATAGCCACAGGCCGGGTAATATGAGACTGGCATGCATATCGAGATGGCTCCCTCGCGAGCAAAGCTGCTTAGCTCGCGGGGCACTACTCTCGAGTTGTATTGCCTCGCGAGTACCGATATTAGACTCTCGAGTGCTCGAGAGCCCTCTCGAGCGATCACATTAAGGCAATCCCCCGCGAGACGCTCGCGTGTGTCGCGCGAGCGTCTCGCGAGTTTTGTTACCTTTCTCGTGAGCGGTACTGTACTTGGATCAGATCCAAAACAAAGAGATGTAGCAAAAGCAACAGCAAATAGGCCACAACTACTGCAATCTTGTTGCCGTTGAACAGCCTGAAATGTCAGTGTGATCTTATTGACTGAGGAAAAAATCAATGCAGCAATTTGCTGTTTAATCTCCTCTGGAAAATCTGAATGTCCCAAGCTATCATAAACCATTATCTCTCCACCTGTGCATCCATTATTTGCTATTGTAATCCAGTAATTCGCCGAAACATGTACAATTTGTACAAATCTTTCTTTTTCAATTGTGAATTGCAAGTTTTGTGCCAACAAGGCACTTTGTAGAATGGAAGTATTTATGGATTTAGGTAGTTCCTGTGCAGCATTTATAACACGATCCAATAACCATTTTCCCTATTGAATGGCCTGGTTGTCTTCAGCTAGTAGGTTCAGTGGTGGTATCCAAACTTGTAACCCTTGAGATTTCTTTTGTTCTGTGGAAATAAACAAATGCAGAATTTTAATAAGATTGAATATAATCATAATCACTTACTTTCTTCATTAGGAATCACTTCCAGTTTTTCCATGCAGCTCTTATCAGTGCTCTTCAAATGACATTTATCCTTTGTGATAGCAACTTTCAACTTTGTGGAATGAATCACACTGGAAAGTACAACTTCAATATTATTATGAAGAACTGATTTATATACTGGTGGTGTGTAACTGGATGAGTTTGAGCTTGAATGTGTACCAAAACTACTGTGTGGGGTAAGATATGGTTTGATATGGACACTATTTACGCTTTTTATGACTACCTTAGGGTTTTCAATTGACTGAAGTGAGTACAAACCTTTTCCAAGACACTTTTAAATAAGGGTTAATGGACTCCTATAATGGTTGAACATTAACCCTTATTTTTAATGGGCCCAGCAGCATACTTGTAGTCCAATCTTCCTCTATTCCTTTTTTCTTTTTTGAAATCCTTTTTTAGGACTTTTGCATCTAATTCACAGGCTTTTGGGTTAGCATGTTTCCGGCCATATTCTAGCTTCTGCTTCTTTGTGCCAATTGAATATTTGCTTTAGCTTGTTTCAGAACCTTTATTCTTTCATCGGTTATTCGTTCAATGTCAGAAGGTTTTGGGTTAAAAGGTTCCTCAACTCTCTTTGCTATGTTTACATGCATTTGGAAATCAATTGGTAGAATTGCCTTTCTCCCAAACATAATCTCAAACAGCGTATAAAGTGTGCTTTCATGGCAAGAAGTGTTGTATGCAAAATCACAGGTATTCAGAAAATCATCCCAATTGGTTTTCTTCACGTTGCAAAATTTGACAACCATATTTTGCAAGGTCTGGTTAAGTCTTTCAACAAGACCATTGGCCTATGAAATGAATAAAAGCATAATCTTAATGGAGTTCAACCATTATAGGAGTCCATTAACCCTTATTTTATATGGAAAAGGTCTGTCTTCCTTTTTAGTTTTGAGACAACAAAACATAAAATCTACTGTGTTGTTCCTTAAACATTCCTTCTCATTCCTACAAGTAATAATTGGATTTAACTTCAAAAATGGCTTCACTACTACTTAACATACGCAATAATTTATTGTAGCATGGAGAAAATGAATGCAGTCATACAATGTATTACAGACCTGTGGATGTAGCGTGTATACTTCCCCTGAATAAGAAAATCGATTTTTCCGAATACTTTTAAAACACTAATCGATTTTTCAGGTTTTTCTGGATCTGAAAATCGATTTTTCCGAATACTTGAATAAAGAAAATCGATTTTTCCGAATAGGTTTTGACATTTTGCCAGCCGAATACCTAGGTTATGCAGGTTTTCTGCTCACTGAGCCACCTAAATGTACATATCACACCAGATACCCTCCTACAGCTACCCCATAACACCAGATGCCCTCAGCATACACCCATCACACCAGACACCCTCCTACAACTACCCACATTACACCAGATCAGTACAGCATGCATCCACAGCTACCCACATCACACCGATGCGCTCATCACACAACCACAGCTACCTACGTAGGCCTAAATCGCTTGGCCTAGATGGGCGTGTCCTGATCTAAGTTAGTGTTCCAGGCCAAATGAACCGCTCGCTGATCCTGTTCCAAGTCCGCTTCACTCCCATGTGCCCGGACATCGGATCCACATGGTAAGCCTTCCAGAATATGACGCTGCTCTTTCTTAACTCCAACAAATCGTATTTCCATTATCTATAAATAATTAAGCTCAACCCATGACGTGCGGACGACACAGTAGTGTGCATTAGCTAAAGTAAAATGAGCAAACCTTGCCCTTCTTCTTCTTCTTCTTAAAGTACATTTCTCCACCTTTCACAACAAAATTTCTGAGCCTTTCTTCGTATGCACCGCTTGCGCGCTACGCTTGCACCCACACGGTACACATTTCTTACCAAGCACTCACATATGCTTCTTCTACTAGGTCCCCACTTTAGGCATCTCCCACTTCACTTGAATCAGCCATTTTCAAAAAGAATGTTAATGCTCCACATGTTCAAGGTGTTATGTGCCCGGACCAGTTTTGGTTTACCCGGACAAATTTTGGCGTCATTTTCGGTCCGGCCGGACCGGACCACTTTTGGTCGCCAAAAGCGGTCCGGTGTCACAGGAAATTCTGTCGCCCGGAAATTGTGTCGCGGCGACAGTTTTTTCTAAGGAAATTATGTCACTCACAATTAATGTAGTGACCGTATATCCTTAGGAAATTCTGTCGCCAGGAAATACTGTCGCTCGCATACTCGCGATCGATAATTTATATACTTTCGGCAAAGGCGTGCATGCGATCTGTGATGACGGGGGTGCTTTTGAATGCAATGCATACTCTCGTATATTCTAATGCATGCAGTTATGCAATACCGAATCCATGACAACTGACTAATATAAAGCTGCAAGCGCGTTGGGTCATCCGCTTAGGGTGTGTAACCGGTTATCAGGTTATTCGAGTTATTCGGATATTCGCAAAAACCTATCCGTTCGAATAGTAATTTAGCATTACTCGGAAAAATCGATTATTGGATTTGTTCTATTCGAAATAACCGGTTTGTGAATCTCCATTCGGAGGTACTTAGGTATTCGTCGTCCGCATCGACAATTCGCCCATTATTCGAATACATTTTTATGACGATATCCGGATACGCGTTTACGATATTACATGTACGACAATAATTACTTCTAATTTAAAGTTAAAACGTCACTGTTGTTGCTATAAATATATACGTGGGGACGAGATCAAATACATGTATTACGGGCAGCATAGATATTAATAACGTTAATACTTTTTAAAATATCTTTGCGGGCAGTAATTCGAACTACATGACGATGTAGCCAAAAGAGATCTCCCTCTTCACGTGTCATGACGACGGACAGCTCCAGCTGCAAATCAAAGTCAGTTCGCTTAGTGTATTTCGAACCAGCTGGCTTCTTGCATCAATCTCTCTGAGCTGATATTGCCACGATCGTATACTTAGGCCTACTTAGATACTAGTATTTTCAAAACTCGCGATGGTGAAATGGAGGCTGCATGGCTGGTGGTGCGTAAACGTCATCTGTGGTTCTATTCTGTTGGCATCAAGTGCGATGTGTACATCTGTAGACTGTAGGTACTAGTAAAGCTCAGCGTGGCCACGCTAACTTAGTACATGTGGTTAGGCCAAGCGATTTAGGCCTATGTAGGTAGCTGTGGTTGTGTGCTGAGTGCATCTGGTGTGATGTGGGTAGCTGTGGATGCATGCTGAGGGTACTGATCTGGTGTAATGTGGTTAGTTGTAGTAGGGTGTCTGGTGTGATGAAGGTAGCTATGGTTGTGTGCCTCATGAGGGCATCTGCTGGTGTGATGGGGGTAGGTGTGTTTGTGTGCTGAGGGCATCTGGTGTGATAGGGGTAAGTGTGTTTGTGGTATCTGGTGTGATGTGGGTAGCTGCAGGAGGGTCTCTGGTGTGATGTGTACATTTAGGTGGCTCAATGAGCAGAAAACCTAAATAACCTAGGTATTCGGCTGGCAAATTGTCAAAACTATTCGGAAAAATCGATTTACATTTTTCAAGTATTCGGAAAAATCGATTTTCGGATCCAGAAAAACCTGAAAAATCGATTAGTGTTTTTAAAGTATTCGGAAAAATCGATTTTCATTATTCAGGGGAGGTTACACACCCTACATCCGCTACGCTATAGAAATTTCGTAGTTTCAAATGGAATGCAAGTTTATAATGAATATCACATCATTAAAATGCAGGTGAATGTACAAAACATCTTTTTAACTGTTTCAAAATGCTGATTGAGATTTGTCATGTATATGCATTCATCTTGGTGCCATCCACTGCTAGCTTCATCTGCTGCATGCTTCAGCCACTTACATGAATCTCCACATTGGGCATATACATAGATGGTTGCATTTAACAAAGAAGCTGCTGCAATTATCTCCACTTCAGTGGCCCAAACACCCAGACTCTGCATCCTTGATTGCTTCATATACTGTTCCATGCTTCCATAGGAGGATACCAGAGAGGAAAACACAGAATTTTTAGATTTAAGAATCGTATGTGTGGTTATAAGAAGACGCAGTTCTTGATAAAACTCTTGAGATCCTGTTATAACAAGTGACATACTTCTAAAGAAGCAGTTTCCATCAGTTGCAATTCTAGTTGTTGCAGCAGGATGATGTGACACATTGATCATTATAGGCTGCTGCACATGTGAATGATTTCCATGGACAAATGTCAATCCTAGTGAAGCACATATATCTCTCTTTGCCAAATGTTGCAAGGTGGATATAGTTTATCATGTTTATATGTTGTTCTTCTACTATCTGACATGGTAAACTTGCCCATTGTTCTAATAATACATCTAAGGAAAATTGCTCTCTTTTTAGTCGCCCATTGGCATATATCATCCTGATCAGATGAACTCATCAGAAAATAGGTGTTTCCAAGGACATCGACAGGCTTCAAGTTAGCATTGATAGATTTGAGCCACAATTTAAGTAATTCAACTCCTTTTACCAATGTGTGTGTTGTTCCAATCGTGCATTGGATCTTTCTTAGCTATAAATTCTTCAAACTCACCTTGCAAGTCTTCATTTATGATGACAAAATTTCCTCCAAGCACTCCATTTAACAGACACTCACCATAGAAGGTACAGTAGTCTATCTATAAGGCCACATTGATGTCTTTGCTCAACGCATGCAAACTCTCCGTGTTGCATATCAAACACTGCATCCTGTTTTATAAAAAAATATATGCATGTAAATCTTTTGCTTTGTTACAATCACAGTGATTAAGGACTTACACGTACATTAAAGTCTTGATCATCCTCTTTGGCTTCATAATGCATTATGCAAGCACCAGATCTCCATGGACGAATAAGGCTTGGAGAATAAAGCTGTTCTTCGAGGACACTGCTCTTGTAGTTACAGTCTTCCCTGACAACTTGAGCAAAGGGACCTGTCTTTTGCATCTACAGATGCTTTGGAAGTGAGATCTGTCTTAAAATCTGGTGATTTACTGCATGATCTTGTTCAACTCAGTTTTTGGTACTGTGTAAAATAAGATTTGAATGCACAAAATACAAACGTTTTCAACAAACCATTCTGATGGTATAGTTTCGGCCGTGATATATTGAACTTTTGAGCCAAAACTTTGTGAGGTTTCTTCACCTGTGAGAGTGTACATGTTCCTTTAGAAAGGACCACATGATAAACATAAGGTCCTATCCAGTTTGGTTCCATTTTAGAACCCTTTTTGGTTACTTTCTTGCTATTTCTTAGTAGCACAACAGCTCCCACTTTATATTATCAATGTTGTGTGCCTCAGCATAGTATACCTTCTGCCTGCACTGAGCTTTCTGAATATTTTGTAGAGCCTATTGTTGCACATTTATCATTGCCTGTATGTCAATATGTACAAGTAATAGCATTTAATGGAATTTTTTTTTAAATACCTCAATATTTCTTTCAAGATTGCTGTCTGTCTCATACAATTTTGGATATGAGTTTGGTCTCATATTGAATTCAATGGACAAATGAGGATGTCTGCCATACACCAAAAAAAAGGGTGAATACTTGGTTGAATCCTGAATAGAAATGCGATATGAAAACAGTATAGCATCGAGATACTGATCCCAATTTGTTTGCTCTGAATCAGCAAACTTCATTAACTGACGCTGAAGTGTTTGGTTGAACCGCTCATCCAAACCATTGCTCTGAGGTAGATATGCACTTGTCAGGTTACACTTTACTCCAGTGAATCTGCACAATTCATCATTAACCTTAGAAAAATAACAATTCCATTTTAACATACATGTACATGTAATTATAAATGTGGCTGCTTATAAGGTACCTTGTTAACAAATTCTCGTCCTTGATCTGTTATCTTAACCTTGCAACATCCGTGTCTGGTAAAACAGTGGAACAGAAATTCAGCAACTCCAATAGCAGTCTTATCAGGTAGAGCTATTGCTTCAGGCCACTTAGAAAATAGACAAGAGACAGTCATTATATACTTATTCTTTCGTAGTGTTTCTGGTAAAGGACCAATCAGATCTACACATGTACACCTATGTTGTGCCATACTTCTCCCTTGACGGGAATTGGGCGGAGCTCTGCAGAAGTCTTGTCAAATTTCCTATACACAGTGCGGAAAGAAGAAATGCATAAGACATGCATAGAATAGCATCGATCAGTACATAACTATACCTGTTTGCTCTTTGGCACTTGTCAAACGTCTTGCAAAATTCCTTCACGTCATCTACCATTCCACGCCAATAAAACCTCTCCGCTATTTTGAAAAGCATCTTATCTCGTCCAAAGTGACCACCACCAAGTTCAGCGCAATGACATCCTTCAAGAACGTTTTGTCTATCCTTCTCGGTCACAACCTACAACATTACTAATCCGTTACAGTGTAACTCAAGGTATTTTTTAAATCACCTGAAACTCTCCACCTTCATTATCGCGATAAAAAAGAACTCCTTCCTTCACGACAAACCTCTTTGCTCTCCTCCGAAGACAGTCAGTCTCTTTCTAAAGAGGAGGATATGTTCGATTACAGCAAAATGCTAGTAGTATGTCATATTCGGACTGATCCATGACACCTCGAAAACGTGTACATGCAGAATGATATCGAGCATACGCGCGACAGTATTTCCTGGCGACTAAATTTTCTTAGGATATACGGTCGCTACGTTAATTGTGAGCGACATAATTTCCTTACTGTGGCCGCGACACAATTTCCGGGCGACAGATTTTCCAGTGACACCGGCGGCCGGACCGATTTTTGCCCCGGACCAAATTTTTCGTCACAGCACTTGGAATTTCCAGAGTCTATCGTGAGGTCGTTGTTCTATCGAATTCGCTCAACCAGATGTCGGTAAAACGTCACGTAGCGTAGAAAACGGGCTCGCTAACACAAGTGGATTGGTGACGTCGCCATTTTGATCATTAGTCTTAATTAGGCGTTGAATACGTTTAAAAACGAGTCAACTTTAATAACATCTCCTAGCGTGGGCGTTGTTTTGTTTCGTTTAATTGGCATGGTGGGCGTTGTTTTCTGGCGATGGAAACCAGATCCCTCTCGGAAGAACCTGCAACTAGCAGTTGCTCATCAAGGCACGCTAGCAAGGCTGCCCAGTTGGCATGGGTAGAGCTGAAAAAGCGAAAGACTCTTCATGTGAATCGTTTGCAGGGGGAATCGGAGGAGCAGGTCAGGTTTATAAGAAATTTCTGCCAATGAACTAGATGCACTAGCTGCCTCACCTTACCTCACCGACTAGGATACCAAGTCTGGCATTGCGGTTTGGGGAGTCTTTCGCTTTTTCAGCTCTATCCATGCCAATATTGTATATTGCCAACTACTTTTGCAATGGTTGTATCTAATAATTTTAATTTTAGCTCATACCAATACAGAAAAAAAAAAAAAAATTAGAAGATGAAACTTAGGGGAAAAAATTTATATGGCCAAATGATGATGTTCTCATATACATGTATATCTGGAATTAATATGTAATAATAATTTCAGTATTTATTTTGTTTATCAACGTAGCTACTCCCTGTATGAATCAAACCATACCGTACTAAGCAGTGGCGGATCCAGGCCGGGGTTGGGGGGGGGGGGGGGTGTCTAAGGGGTCTAAACCCCGACCGGACGTTATGAATAAATTAACTTATGAATAATTAATTACATATGATTGACGCGTTCAAAAACGAAGCGTTCAACGAGTAGAACGCGAGTAAATTCGCGAGTTAGCGTTCCATTCATCCAACGTTTTCAGAGAGCGCTAGTTTGAGGGTTGGGGTGGGTCTAAAGCCAAAACCCTCCAAGACCAAGTAACCAAATTTAATTTTGCATGCGTGGTTAATTTAGTAGGCCTATTACTGTTAGTATTACCGCGCGATCAAATGGTGTGAGCAGGAAGTAAAGGCGTGAATTGGATGGGATCTCAGGTTCTTTTCCTCAGAAAACAGGTCGTTAAATAAATACTGTCAAATAGGTATATAATACTAATATGAGGTAAAACGTGTATGTCGTTTAAACCAGGTCACAATGGCTTTGCGTTACCAATTTAATTGCTGAGCAGTGTGAATGAAGAGTTTCCTCGTCGCTATCCACGCAGGCTCCTATTAATCGTTGGTAGTTACCAATATTAAGTTGATATCACTGTCAAAAGTATGTGTATCAGTTTTCATGCTAAATAAACGCAAAAGTAAGAAAAGCGGCTGGGGCTTCGCCACTGGGGGGGAACTATCAGCGTTCCCCCGTACCCCCTTGCTGTCACTGGAGAGGGCACGCCCCCTCCGTACCCATCCCCGCTTGTGAATATAGTTATTAGACCCCCCCCCCCCTCCCGACATCCTGGATCCGCCCCTGCTAAGGGAGTATAAAGGTGGCCTTGAATAGGTACTTTAATAAATTGCGTATGCGTAGGCGGAAACTGGTGATCTAAATTACGTCGAAAATTGTGACCGTATTTTGGATTTCTCTACGAGTGCTCAAGAAGATACGCGTTTTGTAAAGTTGCTTGGAAGGTATTTAGGACTTTATTACTAGGTTAAAGAAGAAAAGGGGTCGCACGATACACTAATGGTGTCGAAATGTAAGGCAGCATACGGCGTAATTGTGTGTGCCTCGTTGATTTTCATAGAATTCTATCGCGATTAGCCATTCGCTAGTTTTTAAAGGTGCCAACTTGAGGAAGCGCTTGCCATATATATTAGGTCT
Source organism: Spongilla lacustris (assembly GCA_949361645.1). NCBI lineage: Eukaryota > Metazoa > Porifera > Demospongiae > Spongillida > Spongillidae > Spongilla > Spongilla lacustris. The sequence continues at coordinate 13,375,811 of OX442416.1, read as the reverse complement.
TAGTCTATATCAGGATACAATTTCATTAACTTTGGATGGTGCCCAAGGGTCCATTTAACGACACAGGTGTTTACTGTTGGATTGCTTAGAGCTCGACATAATATTGCTTAACCTGGTATTTCTGTGTTAAAGCCCTGTGAATTAAACTTAATTTTAGTATTTTCAATGCATAGACAATCTATTTTCTTTGTGTGCCAAAGAGTTTTTTGATAGCTCTATTTAATACACACCAAATTCGTCAAGGTGCGCGTTAGTTATTGAAACTGTTTTACAATACGGATCCTCATGTCATTAAAAATAGCTGTATTATTGTGATATGATGGTGCCCACACAGCGTATTTTTCAAGACAATATATTCATGTTAGTGTATCCAATCTATGCATTAACATTGAGAAATGCGAAGGAGAACTGTTCAAATGTTCAGATGAGCATTACAAACGGCTAGTTCCTGAAATAAGGAATGGGTTGGTGCTATACATTAATATAGACCTGGCAAACATTGTCAGCACCAGTGGACAATATGTTTGCTGAACACACCCTTGGCCTCTGGCTATGCTTTTATAGAAATGCACTTTTCTGTCGGTTGAGGAGCAAAATATGCTCCTGTAGGAATGCAGTTTGAGTGTAGCGACTAACAGATTGTATGTTAAGGTATAGCTGTTGAAGGGTGTTGATATCCTGGTATGTTGGATACAATGTCATGGCCTCTGTGTTGGTCTGTTGATGAGTGTTCGATATACACACATAGTGCCATGTGGTATAAGAGATGGATTCTGGAGATACATGTACATGTATGTGAGCATTCTAGGTGTCATGTGCAAGGTCACTCTACCCCCCCCCCCCCCCCCCCCCCCCCCGCCCCCAGTGGTGTTACATCCTATGCACAGGCTTCTAGAGATCTGGAGAAGAAGCAGGCCAGTGGCAGCAGATCAGGAAGCATCATGATTCTTTATTATACAAATGTATATCAGTTGTGGCTATATGCCATGTCACGATATTATGTTTGACTAGAGCCAGCATGGTTTTTCCACTCACTTCAGTGAGGTTTTTTCCCCTAAGGTGGTATGGGCCCACCGGCCATCTCTAAATAAGTAGGCTCAAAATCAAAAGCTTAGCTATATAGGTAGTTGGTCCCTGTTCTGTATGTAGGTTCTCAGTAGAATTAGGATCATGTCATGTGACGTTTTGTATGGTGTCTGCATGTGCGACACCAACTATATATGTCAAAGTGGATTGGGTGATGTGACCATGATATAAGCGTCTAATATTAAAGTAGGGTTCCTTGTTGGAAAAGTAAAATGGGACAATGCAGTGGTTGTGTGTACACTCCCAGAATGAGCAAGAAAATACAGTTAAATCTAGTTAGTAAACAACATTTTTATATTATAAGAATAGAGACCTAAAAATAAGATGAGCCGGAGCAGTTTAAGGAGGAAGATAGAAAAGAAGTTGCAATGTGTGGCACAAAAGGAAGTTGAATTATCAAATGAATTTCCAGATACCTCGGAATGTAAAAGGAATACAATGGTTTATTTCATGTGTCAGTGTGCAGTTATTAATGGTCTGTATTTTGAACAGCTATGGTGCAGCTATATAATATGTGTAAAGCAATCAAAGAAGTCCTAAAGTAATTACTACATATTGGAAGAATGACGGCGAAGTAGAAGGAGAAAACATTGCAATATCGATATCACTGTATGGGCTATTGGCAGTGGATTGTATAAAGGGAGACCTAAATTTAGTTGCAATGTGTATTTGACACTGTGAGCCTTATCAAGAGTATCTATGTTGTATTTTATGCAATTGTGGCATCATTATCTTGAATACTTGTACAGCAGCTGCACGGAGGAGTCAAGCGGTCACAGTTTTTTATATCGCGGTCCATTCACATTGCGTACATTGTTAGTTACCCGCGATGCAATGTTTGAAACGCTATAACATTTGAAATACTAATCTGTTTTCATTGGCAAAAGTATATTTTTGATGCATTCATTTTGCTCTGTTATGCTATACATAAAAGTTCTCGTTATATTAATTTTCAAAAATTTGTTAAAGTACCTACCTTGAATGACATCAATGATTCGTTAGAAACTTCCATTTTCCACTTCAAAGAAAGTTAAGTCCAGCCCAAGTCCACGCAACTTGATTATTCGTCCAATCACACTTCAAGGAATTAAGTCCAGCCTCTTTTCTTCGTGAGGCCTATATAAACAATTCCGTGCAGATGGAGGCGGTGGAGGTGTGAAGCTGGCGGTACGTGCAGAAGTGAAGCTGGCGGTACGTGCAGAAGTGAAGCTGGCAGTGAAGAATGTGGACGGGGTAGACGACGTAGCAGTACAGGCGACCGAGGTGGCAGAGGTCGCGGTGGTCGCGGTGGTCGCGGTGATGGACCTGGAGGGGACTTTTTTTTCTGAAATAACTAAAAATTTGTATATTTACAATTATTACAATTCACTTTTGTTTCTAATTAATGATGAAACAGTCAGAATCATACTATTATTATGATTATGAATATATTTATACACAACAATCCAGGGGGGGGGGGGGGGGGGGGGGGCTACCCAAGTATGTTCATTAACTAATGCATATCATAACGATCTGTAAAGACAGTCTCGCATGCAAGCCACCTATACTTCGGATCCTACTTGGACGAATACTTTTTATATAACGGACTGGGGACCACTCGTGGTCACTGTAATATTAATATATCGCCAGTGTATTGTATATCAACCATTCAATAACGAAGCACTACATTCAGTACAGAAAGACTTGGAAGCAAATAATATATCTGTTACTACGCTATGTTTGTCAATTGTGACTTAATAAGTGCACGCCCCAGATTCCTGAATCCATGCACCCCCTCCGGCTATTTGATTTCGGTAAGGAAATGCTTATGTAAGAAAACAGATCAAAAGTTGCCTGCGAGTTTGGGAGTTTGGCACTACGATAATTATTTCAACTTACATAATACTGATTTGGTCCAATGACGACGGACTCCTGTTCATTTTAGGTACCGAACATGTGTGAACAAAAATGAATGAAATAAATAAAAACCTTCTCTGTGAGAAAGTTGATCTCTGATGTAGGATTTGAAGGCAATGGTATGGTGGTGCAAAAAAAGTCTAATAAGAGAAAATGGAATAGCCTATATATTTTGCACATTTTTACATATAGCTATTCCATTTCCCCTTATTAGACTCTTGTTTCCTTCCTATTTACATGCACCACCATTGTCGTCAAATCCTATACACCACCAACTTTAGAGAAGGTTTTTCTTTACTGTAATTTACATCAGTACTGATATACCTTAGACGTCCGTAGTTACAGCAGGATAAATGGATTTACTGACACAACAGTTAAACATAAAACTAAACTTTACACATAATTATTGCTAGCTATTCCTATATCTACTATACCCTACATCACTTTGACAAATGCTACGGGAAAGGATGGCAATGGCATTAGCTGATTTATCTCGTACATGTACGTATACCACGGCTGATGCAGGTGAAGGTTCAGCCACCCGTATGCATGCAGTGTATAGTTCGGTAAGAACCGCTACCTTGCATGGATGAGCAAGTGCATGGCTAATCAAGAACAAGCAGCAGCGTGATAGACTCCAAAGCCTCCTTTAATTTCCCCAAGTTCCATACGAATCCACTACTACTTAATAATAAGACTTGAACATCTGCTTACCAGACATGCTGCATGATGTCCTTCTGCCCAAATTGGTTTGCCCTAGACTTTACCGTAGTCTCGCTGCTTGCATGGCCCAACCCATATTGTTGAAGCGGATATCACAACAGGGTCAGCTGCCCTAGCTCTCAGCAGACGGAAGGAAACACCCCAATTTGTGGTATATGGAGCTTAGGGTGAGGAGGCTCAACATACCTTTTCCGCATTAATTTGGCAACAATTAAGAGTATATACATGTACATGTATACATGTATATACTAGATTGAATTTGGCGTTGGTCAGACCAATGCAAAATCCATTAAATGCTATAAGAATAGCCGTTATTATTACTTTGTAGTATATTTGGACTTTATAGTAATTATTCTATTAATAGTGGTGCTTATAATTAACACCATGCAGAATTATTATTATTATAACCCTAAACATGTGCACTATACTATAACATACATGCATGTAATGTAGCACCTAATAGTTTGCCCTCATCAGTTAATTGTTAAGCCTTGTATGCATGCATGGAGTTCAAAGGTTGCCATGGACTAGGGCACACAGCCATAGGTGCAAGTCTGGAAAAGTACTGTTGATCCTCCTGCACAAGAGGGATGGGCACCCACCATAATACCGCGCATGCACAGTTTGCTGAATTGGCGGTGTTTTTCCTAATCTCAGCTGCCACTAATGCTGCATGCACCTGCTATGGCTACAGCTGCAGACAAAATATCTAGGTTTAACGGTGAGACTACAGAGATGTCAAAGGTGGTGGCTTTCCTAGTTCCCAGTCCTGTATAAGAATACCTGCTGGTCTTGCTTGACTGGGAGAGGTCTGTGCTGAGTCCTGCATGCATGCACCAGCTTCAACCTGGACTGACAAATGTGCATTATGGATGCATGACATGCATGCAGTAAGAATTGGTAGTGAAAAAAAACTATGCAGTCAGCCTATAATTTGGAGGGGCCTTATTATTCCCACTGTGGCTGATTGTGTTATTTACAACCCCCCCCCCCCCCCCCCCTCACTACCGCTCCGGGCCCATTATCATGCCCCAAACACTACATAAAACTGCGTGCAAAAACGGAAATTGTCATCACAAGAATAACTAAATTTATGTATATAAAATAAAGCTTCTGTTCTGATGCTAAACAAAAAGTAACGGCGATTCTCAAAGATATATAGCTTTAGCGTGCCTCGTAACAGCAACAATATGGAACCTATATAGCTGAGTTGACGTAACACCACAAACGGATCCGCGATTTTGTCCTTTCTGTGACATGCATGAGGGTTTTAAAATATATTCCATGTGATTTATAATAGTCATAGAGAGCGCTTGCTAGATATCGCCGAAGTACATGTAGCTAATTAATCAATGAGAATTTAGGATTAAAAAAACATATGCAAGATCAATTATGAGGGAAGAACGCTTTAATTCGGCTTTGAATTTCATGCATGCACTATATTTTAAGAAAGAGTATACCTGTGAATGAAATCTGCATGAAAACTGCAAGCCCAAGCCATAAAAGTATTTCAATCATCCCTATTTGATGATTGTAAATCAGTAGTACGGTTGTAAAAACAAAACCTCCAGCGTCCCTTGCTTAAATAAGCACCACGCGCTTACGTAAAAGTAAGAATGCAATGTATTGTTAATATAACTTTTGCCTTGCTATAGAAGCGCCTTTTGGTTATAGGAATCTTATAGTGTTTTATTCGGAATTTCCAATTAGATTAGTGAATGTTAATATTATTTATTACGAGCCGTAATCAATAATCAATTCTTCGACTGGGAGGGTCCGTGCAGACATAAATATGCGTACGTATACAGCACTCCTTTTGTCTTATTCAAGCTACAAAGGACGCACGCAAAGCTTGGACACTCTGTTATTGTAGACACAAAGGTTCTGCATTTGATTACAAACAAGCTATTGACACGCCTCCGATGCTGTGGGTTGCAAGGCACATACAAAGATTTACTAAATACAATGAGATCCTCTCACCAAGTAGACCTATAGACATACCGCTGCAGAAAATGTATTAATATTCGACGAGATTGCCATGAATGTCACCGTATATGTATATATTGACATTGAAATTTGTGTAGCATTGCGGGGTACTCTTTCAGGTAGTGCAATTTTTTTTTCATCGAATGATTTATTTTCAATAAATACGCACCGTGATTATTTTGTATTGTGTGTCACTGGCGTCAGTGCATGCGACAAACATCTTTATACATAATATGCTACTCTCATACACGCTGAGAAATGAAATTCGTTCTTCCAGAACTTAGATGCGCGTGAATTGGAAATATTATTACCGCACCTTGCGTCTGTACTTACGTGCAGTGGCATGTGCTTAAAACTGAATGCATGCAGCTATATGGATTCTGCGTTTCTTGACGCAACGTTAAATTGACCCTACAGGTGATGTACCGACTAAAAAAATCAATTATCGATCACTGTGTGCACTGTTTCTTTCCCATCCTAAATACGGGCCCATAATTACGTTATCAGAGGACCATTTAAATAGCGGGAACAAATCTACAGCATAACCATTCGGTAAAAATGAAGTATTTGAACGCTTCATCTGTAGTTTGTTTCGTCCTCTCGGTAATCGCGGCAGTTAATTCTCGCCCAGACGGCGCTCCGGCCTCAGCGTGTGCCAGAATACAACCGCTCCACGGAACGGCTAAGTCTCAGAGCCTCGACCACGTCTTTTTCACGCTGAACATTTCACAATTGTTATCGGGCGGCGGGTACCATCCGGGAAGGATGTACAACTGTAAGTGTATATGTATACATATATATTTCTTCCTATAGCTCAATGGTCGATCTGAATTGTACATTTTCTTGCTCTACATGTTTAAGTAACACTCTCAGGTACTAAGCAGTACAGAGGAATTCTGATTCAAGGAAGAAGCAACGGGACCAACCCTGTTGGCAGCTTTAAGGTTATCAATTCTCTCACGAAGCTGAGTGCCTGCACCCCTAAGGAGGTGAGGATATGTATAGGCAGGTACAACCAAGGGACATGTACCTGATTGTTTTAAATCAAGTTATGGGGTTCACCAATTCGTGCATGAAAAAGAAACTCAAAAGGCTGCATGTAATGTGGTGGGAATGGATTTGGGAACAGCTAGTCTGAAATCAAAATGTACGACGTGTCAGTTGGAAGTCATGTATTCTGCAGAGCGCTGTGACTCACTCGAGCAATGCTCTGAAGAACAACGTGCGCGTAGCATGGACAGCACCTTTGAAAGGAACTGGAGACGTCGTGTTCAAGTAAGTTTTTTCTCTATATATATAGCGCCACGCATACAAGTGCATAGTACAGTATATACATGCCAATCATGCATTGTCACGGTTGATACTGTTGCCTTTTACTTTAGCTATGCTGTTGTTGTCGATTACAAAACTTTCTACGCAACGATGAAAACTTTGGTTATTAAAGAGATAGCAGGTGACATATTTGTTTCTGCAAGGCTATATTGGGTATCCATAACATATGTAAAACAGATACACCCTTCAACGTCACACCGTCCGCTTCATTTTCAAGCCCATCCGCAAATACTTCGCCAAAGTCAACCGCTTCGTTTCAGAAAACGTCTTTGTACTTGGTTCCCAGTCCATCGTCCGTCCCAGCTCCACCCACCGAGGCACAAGTTGATGCAACTTCCACCGTGCAGGATATGCCAACCGCTTTGATTGATTCGTTGACTTCAAGCGCCTCAGCCCTCGGAAAAACTGGCAGTCTAACTGGTACGTCATGCAGTAATTACGTCGTGCACTGCTTCAGTTTGAATTTGTGCCTTTTGCAGCTTTCTTCTGCTCTCTGCTGGGAATAGTATCGGTTGCGATGGCTGTGTTTTAGGGAGCAAGGAAACATTATCCTCACTATGTAGCCGCTACAAATGCTATAGTTAATATGTAGGCATATAAACGCATTTCTTTTGATGCTATACATGTACATGTGCACTAGCTGCTGTATATGTATAATATTATACCAGAATATCATCCTTGATAATGAGCAATATACGAAATAAAGTCTCGCACACGTCCCACGCTCCAAATTGCGTTAACGTGCATGGTACTGAATTACATCATGGACGGTTAAATAGATACATTGTAAGTTTGAATATTAGCTACGTTGTAAAGCCACCATTTTGAATTAACAAAAGCTCTTTCCCTGCAAACGGTCCGCGTTTGCTGCCCATGCATCATGCCGTGTTGCGTCCCGCTGTTTGTCATCCATTCCTTCAGTTATAGTACGATAAATGATTCTCTGGGTCTTAACCTTGAGCCTGCATGATGAGTTCCACTGAGATTGCATTGAAGTGGTGGCTTGCATGGAAATTTGGAATAGACACGTGCAGCTTCGGGTTCTTACTGTCCATACATGTACTGTCCTGATCATCAGCATGCATGCAGTGACGTGTAAAAGGTGGCACGGGTATCGTACAACAGCTTGCATTGAGGCTGCATGCACACTTGATGCATGCCATCGAGCTTGAAGTAGGTTGTCGCTTATTAATTTTTTTGCAAAACTGGATAATAATCGGCAAACAGCCGGCAGCTTTTGTAACTTCTCAATTATAATCCCACTATATTCAATTTAATTGACCTCCTCAGCACTTCCACTAACACACACGATAAAGGTCAGAGCAAGTATCATCTATGTGAGGAATCCCAACAGATACCATTAAAGATGACACAACCGAGTAGTTAAGTTGCAGTTAACTAATAAAAGATGTTCTGTTTGTTGTACTGCCGTTAAGTTAAATACATGCCATTGCACCAACAACAATTGATGCAACACTTAATCTCTTGTTCTTTTAGAGTTCTGACATCTTCCTGGCTGACTTAATATATGCGATACAACTCGCACCTGCATGAGGCAAAAAAGAACTCTTAAAATAATAAAACTAATATAGAGGGTATATATAAGAGGAAATACATTTATAAATTATGGATGTTACAACTTCACTTCTCTACATTAAACGTACTGTCTCCACCTTACACTTTGTCCACACAAGGACTCCATTTCAGACCATTATACGAAAAGTATATAGATGGAATTTTACCAGCTAAATTTGCATGGTCGATCTATTTGACGTCAGAAGCATTATGTTGCTGTACATGCTATAGCTACATTTAATAATTTAGAACAATGCATTCACAATGGACATGGATGCACTTTAGGTATATACGATCATTAGAACATGTACACGTACCGTGCATGCTTCCGAACTTTATACATGCATGTAGCTGCTGGCCCACTTGTAACTCTGGATTATACAGTAAGCAACATATTAGTTGAGAGATAGCAACATGTTCCAATTATTATTCATGACTGAAAGGCTATAATATTTCCAGCCCCTTGCAGGAACATATTTTTGCTATTCTATTACTGGCGCCAATTCTAAACAAGGTCTGTGTCTGAAACAAGGGATTAAATCATGAATCTGTGACATATATCAACATTGTGAACACTGAATTAATGCTTGTAATTTCATGCTTAATTAAAAATACAATGAAGCATTATTGTTACACAGAGTATCTAACCATGTTTGGACTGAGAACAATAGATCAATAATTGAGAGCACATCCATTAATATGCAGTGCCCTACATCCATGAATGCTTAGGATTATTCTCAACTACCCTAGAGCTTCACAAGGCATGACATCTTCAGCCTCGATCTGCCCAAAACAGGTTCTCTCCTTTATAAATATATTTTATCTTCCCCAGAGATGATATTCTGTTCTGGTGTTGCAGCAAATTATACAATTGTGTAAGTGGGATAGAACCATAGTGTGTAAGTGGGTGTGGAGATGCCTTACATGTACATGATCCTGCTAATGTGAATAATGCATTAGTGATGTCTGTGGCAGCACCAGAACACAAGAACAAAAGAAAAGAGAACGGTAAAATGAGAACTTGTCAGTTATGGGTAGATGCTGGAGATCAGTGCAAACATTTGGATTGCAAAATCCTGTGCCTGTAGCAACGCTTGCATTTGAAGTAATGGAAATTAATAATGTTACTACATTATTATATAAGAGTGCATATAATATACATGAACATGAGAAAGTGGGTTCCAATAAGAATTATTATTAATTAGCACCAATAAAATAAAATTCAACCGGCCACATATCTACATCTTTATGACCATACATATAACCGGCTATATATGGCCTGTGTCACAGAATTGTTTACCCCCAAAAATTGGGCTATCAGTCACTCATCAGGCATACAACAGGATTCTCAATTTATGGTGTGAATGAATGGGCTACCTTTAACTACATACATGTCTTGACAACAGTTGAGAACTGAATTATGTGATCCTCCATCATTTTATAGGCTCCAGTTTGCATCAAATGTTGGCGTGTGTGAGTGATGTATGTGTGGATGTGTGAGTGGGTGTTATGTAATGTGTGAGTGTATTACGGCAATGTGTGGGTGTGCAATTTGAGGATGCGATTAGGGATTATATACTTACACTTGCATAGCAGGCTCAGCTCTGCATTAGAATTTATTTCATATAGGACTTCTTTGAGCGCATTGTCAATGAGGAGCATTAGGTCACCGATGCACATCAGATTGTACACATTGTGCAGAGGTGAGGTCAGCAATGCATGGTCACCCTGGATACTATAACAGGCCTGATAAAATTCTGCATAGTTTTTATCAGCTCTTAATTGTGCTTTATATATAACTGTCTGCAGACTGTGCAGAGTTATGTTATGGGAATACAATGTTCTATTGCACATTACATGTGAACAACCAACATTACATCATCCACCATGGCACAAGAGGTCACCACACCCCCAACATGACCTGGTACAGTGTATACCATAATTTGGGAAAATGTCAATATTTAACATGTGTGCACAATCCGACACTATACCACAAATTATAATACACAGACTACACAGGTAATGAGAACACCTTTTGTGTTACCAGATTTAGGTCCGCCTTGTGGGACACAGATATGAAAGAATCAGGCAAGACTCTTTCCTCTTTAGGGTAGAGGGGAGGGTGAGGTCAGATTGTATTTCATATGAACTACAAAAAATAATAGGTACCATTGGCAGATACACCGTTAATCAGACAAGGTAAAAGTATAGCCCAATGGATGTATACAAAGGTAGAATGTTACACATCTATACATCTATAGAGGAGCATATATACACAATGTACATCTATACAGGGTATACAGGGGGAGTATTAGCTGACACCAGTTTTTAATGCAGCAGATTGTCGCACAATCAAGTTGAGGCATAATACATGTATACATTGGCAATTGTCTTCTTTACATATACACCAGTAACAGCTATATAGCTGACAATCTTCATAATATGGTGTACCAGGCACATTATGTAATAGAGTCAAATTAAGGCAATAGCATTTTAACAGTTTGACTGCAAAGTACCAAATATTACTTAATTCTTTTGCTTCATCCTGTGTTACACCCAAGGCATCTGATTCTCTAATGACCGCTGGTATAGTGCAAAGCAAAAAAAAAAAAAGGGGGTCGAATTAAATTTTGATTTGCAATTGACTGATCAATAACATTCTGATACAGGATTGATACAGCATTTTGTATCAGAATGTTACATCCTGTATCAGAATGTTATTGATCAATCAATTGCAAATCAAAATTTGATTCGACACGTTGCATGTGTCCCTTTGAGATGATAGTCGCGATTATCCGCTGAGCTAGTCCATTATCATATACATTGTATAAAGGGCTTCGACTTCTGTGAAAATGAATCTTGGTTCGGCTCAGCTGTTCTACGTTTCTCACAAATAGCCGGTACTAAACGTGTTCGCTTGAATGAGAACTACATGTGCATTTGTAGGAATTTCGAATTCGTACGCGCGTATGTGTGCCGGGTTGAATTCAAATATCTTGAAATGCATTCAATATCACGAACACTATAGTCTATACAATGGGTTAAATGGGCCTATTCAACTTGACAGCGTTTACAAGGTACTTCACATAACAGCGAGTCGTGCGCCTGAATGGTCAATGGATCATATCTGTTTTAAGAGGGTTCTCATGCAGAAGAGGTATTTGTTAAGATGTCGAGCATTTTTTTAAATATATTGGACGCTTGGCCAAGATGGCGACTACATGTGTGAAATCACGCTGAGAACTATACGCTCCATAAACGCGTATGCCGCCCTGGTCCTTACAATTGCACGTAGAAATATATGGTAGGCATAGAACAAGTGATGCATATTGTTAATATTGATCAGCGTACCGGTACACAGGTATAATAACTACTTCATCATACCTGTTTAATATACATTTTTTAGAAACTCCAATGATCGCATTGACTGGCTCAATGTAATGTCTAGTTGAGACCCAACCAATCAGGAAACACTCGAGCTTCATATTTCAGACTCTCAATGCAGAATGCAGCGGCATGCATGAAATTCGATATAATGTGATTGCATGCTTCCTGAATATTTCGCAATAAGACAATGGTGTACATGTATATACATGCATTTCTGTATGCCGTGTCACTTCCGTTCATTTTTGGATTATTGTTCTTGCCCAAGCAACCAGGTAGGTGCATGGTATTATCAGCTAATGCTTTTACAGTATAAAGGTTCGTATATCGTTTCTATTAACGAGGAGTACACACGCATTCGTGCCTTTTGTGTATACAAGAATTCATGATCAGGTCGGAAGTATGAGTTCCATATTAAGTGGCACATGTACACACCCCTCCCTCCCCTCCCCCTTTCGTCGGAGTGGTTTAATTGTTCATGCATACGTACTATACATGTATGACGGCCAAAATTTAGCCGGTCGCTAAACAGGGTGGTGTATATGGTACATCCACAATTATATCTATCGGTTGAGTAAACGCGTCACTTTGATTGGCGCATAACAGTGCAATATACAACGTATATGTAATCATTATACTCCGCTACTGAGTAAACACGCACCGTCAGCTGAATGCACTTAAAAAATAATTATTTTTGTTCTGTTAGCAAGCAAATTGTATACACATAAACATCCTGCAGTGATGCGACGACACTGTTGTCACAAGAGAGCAAAATAGAATATAATCAGTATGTGAATGTAGGAGGGGCACCCTTGTTGATAAGTACCCTGACACACAAAATAATCGTGGAGTCAGACGTGGACAGTTTGACTTCAATTGCAACCCCATTTACATACATGTATATGGATTGCCATGCAGTCATTATCATCCCTAATTAAATTCTTTTTTTGTGATTCAGTCCTCCAGTGATGTTGTATGCAAGTGCTGCATTGATGAAGCCCTGCATGGCTAGGTTTTAATGAAATAAACGGGGCCTTAGGGACATACAATGCTTAACTTTTTTTTTTTTTTTTAATCTGATACATGCATTTATAAACCTATTTACTTATCCTTTGGGTCGCAGACGATGTGAGGTGCAAGCATATTGGCACCCCCCCCCCCCCCCCATCCCCCCCCCCTCCCCGCCACCCCTAGCTCTTGTTGGCTCGGTGATGGGCTATAATGCTTGTATCATACATGCACATGCATGCATGCATGTGCGCTGCATGCGCTGTATGCATTTGGGGGGGGGGGGGGGGGGGGTGTGCGATTGAATACGCAAGTGATGGTACGTGTACCATATATACTGCCGGGTATACACTACACTTATTATGTAAATAGTAGGCCATGGAGGGGGCGTAACTGTGCATACTATATGCATGGGGCAAAACTTAATAGTTATGAATTCTTTACAAACACATGCATGCACATCATGCACATGCATGCACTAACCTTACATGTATTAAGTTTATGTGCATTATACGTCTTGTGCTTGCTATACACATGTACGCAATATAATTACTAGATTTGAATCCCACTGAGTTCAAAGACAGACAGTTGTTAATAGTAATACACCATTTGATACAATAAAGTAACATGTATATGGGACAGTTTCCGCAATAATGTCCGATGTTTTATAATGTCTTCTTATTTGAATTGCTATATCTTCCGAATGCTAAACGCTTCCTATTTTCAACAGTTCATACGACACCAGAGTCTTGCACTTGCTCCACTCCAGAATTGCAACGTTCGATGCCCGACCGGGTTTCATATCCGCCATAGCTTTAGGTAGGAGTAATCAAATCGCTCCAAATTCGGTTTGTAGGTACAGAGGTCCTATACCTATCGATTTGTACTGTTCGTTAATTTTCATGCCATCCATTACGGAGATACAGTTGAACAAACCTCGTGCACATTTTCCCGCTTGATTCGCGCCAATGTTATAATCACGCCTCCCCATACATTGAGCGGAACCCAATTTACCAAAATCATTAGCGCGAATCGAGTGCGAATATGTGCACATAGTTTGTTCAACCGTATCTCCGTAACGCGGGATTGGGTAGAAATTAACGAACTGAACAAATCGATAGGTATATGTAGGGCTTCTCCACCTACAAACCGAATTTGAAGAGATTTGAGTACTCCTACAGAAAGTTATGTTGGGTTTGAACCCGGTCGGGTATCGAACGTTGCAATACTGGCGTGGAGCAAGTGCAAGACTCCAAAATGTAATTTATCAGGTGTAGTATGTATGAACTGTTGAAAATAGACAGTTGATAGCGTTTAGCTTTCGAAAGATATAGCGATTCAAACAAGAAGCATTTTAATAACATTATAGTAAGGTTATTAAATGTCGGACATTTTCCCGGAAACTGTCCCATATAATCGATAATCAACAGCCAACACAATGAATGCTAATTTTAAAACAGTTGTTATATAGTAATAGATCTGCACAATTATATATACGTACAGCTGAGCCAATGGAGATAATAAATTAACAGACATCGAAGTAATCAACAGTCAACACCATGAATGCTAATTTCAGCACAGTTAATTGCGTGGGAAGTTCCCATTGCTTGTGCGTGGGCGTGGTAACTTATGAATGCAGTACAGCGTGGGTGTTTATTAAGGGGCGGGTACATTGTTGACAAGTGTGCTATGCTTTACATCCACACGAACAAGGTAAAGTTGGAGTGGCGTGCATCTTGCTGTATATTAGGCTGTTTGCATTGCAAGGAGTTAGGTGTGTACGATATTTGTCAAGGTGATTGTATACTTTATTATACATGCATGTATATCTCTTAAACATGATGTAGCAAGCATTAAATATACATTGTTTATTTGCTTCAGCCATCATATCGACGCGTGTGCTTAATGAGTGCATGGGCAATTGTGCACTGATGTAAATGATAACTTTGGTATAGTATTGTAAACACATGTATATTATTATACTCTGTATATGCATGTTGTGAATTGACCATTTATCGCGGCCGGTTCCTATACATCTATTTTGACAGGCAAAATAAAATCAAGAGCTGCAATAACAACACCAGCGTATAAGCATATAAACATTGTACAATACTACACGGCATATGCATGGAGCTGAACGCAACATACGGTGACCAGTCCAATTCGTCCTCTAACCAACAAGTACGTCCGATCGAAACGCAGGTCTACACGGCGCTGGCTATTGCGCACCTCCTCCTCGTCGTGACCCCTTCGCTGATTCTGTCCTCCCTCGTCCTCCACAACCTATACACGCAGGCCAAAGCATCGGGGGTCAGACCTGTGTCCCTTCTCTACGGCATTCTCGCCGTCACGTGCACCATCGGACCGATCAGCTACGGGATACCGATGGACGTCACGCTCCTCACTTATCTTCAGACCGCCAGCTATGCTATGGCACCATGCTCAGCCTACACCGTGACCTATCTGGCGCTGTACTACGTCTTGCACATGGTAGTCTCTTTCTGTATAGGGATGATTGCCGTCGTGCAGTTCATGGTCCTGCACTTGCAGTTCAAGCCGCTAGTAACGCTGGGGAGACTTATGCTCTTCTTTGTCATCGTCGTGGTCGTTAGCGTGGTCGTCAACAGCGTCCTTCTAAGCGTTAAGTGCACGAAGGAGAGCGCGCATGCGTCGGAATGGAAACTATACAAGCGCAGCGACGCCTTCGTCGCCATGGCTTGGGCATTTGTTACGATAATACCGCTTTTCGCAACGGTGTTGTTCTCTTGTCTCACGTGCCTCAAAGTCAATAAAGACGTGCTAAAAGCTAACAAGAGCGTCGTACGTTCGGTTATTTGGATCAATTCTTTAAACATAGTCTCCAATGTCGTGTCAAGGTTTTGCGCGCTGCTGATTTACTTTGCATCTACGGACGTAGCCAAAACTCAAAATTCGTTCTTTATGTGGACAATGGTTGCCACCTACATAGTTGAACTTGTGTATCCCCTGTCGCTACTCTCCATATTTTTTCTGCACAATCGGAAACAAATGACTTGCAGCTGCGTTGGAGTTTCGGAGGAGCCTACTTCCAGCACACAAGGTCAAAGACAACCGGAAGAGACATCGCTTTGATTATTGAAACTTGCTTTATACATATACATGTAAACGCACTTAGACCCGCCGTATTAGTTAATTGAGTTCGTGTGTGTATAATGCATTCGTGCAATGCACACATGCACATATGCAATCAGCTGATTTAGATTCAGTGCTCGACTATCCTGCACAGTATTTAATGTAAAAAGAAGGGCAAGCAATGGAAATTTAACAAATGAAGTAATCCACCTTTAGATCGGCCGAAAATATGTGGCTTTAATATTTAGTACACTGGATTGATTATAGCTTTACTAAATGATGATACTGTCAACACATATAAATGTTGTTATACATGTGGTCTAGTTTGATTACCTATAACCCTTGCGATACAGCACACATAGGATGCCTATGTAATTCTGCATGTAATAAATAATCGGATACTTATATAGTCTTATTAAAATGGAACAGATTTTATTTAACTACTGCATAACATATATATGTATAATATTATAGTAATATTATATATGAAATTGCCTCCTCATTTGATGTGGAAAATACAAATGTGGCCCCACAAGTGAACAGTGCACAGGTTTTGGGAGGGTTGGTTCTTGTGCCAGTCACATTTGTAGCGTATACTTAATTCAGCACGTGAAACTGGTTAGGAAGAATCTAATGTCAGTCAAAAGGTACATGTAAGGCTACATCGTCGAAATTGACATAGAGTTCCCGCCCCCCCTCCCCCCTCCCCTCCCTCCCCCCCCCTTCAACTGATCAGCATTTGGATCCTCAAGGGTGCATGATACGAGCTATTACATTCCTATATATGGCTTTTCGCCTATATCTGCACATTTGTTCCATATAGAAACTGAGATAGTATCATCATGCATGGGAACCAGACTGGTACGACCATAGATAGCATACAAGTATTTTATTAAAATATGACAGCAAGGAATCTAGGGTCTGGGAGTAAGCCCTGAAACAATTATCAAATTAGTTTCTGCCAGTTATATATATATACATGTATATTATAATAAAATTATACATATAATTATATTATAATAAAATATGTCTTGAGTGTATATCAGTTTTTATCAACGAGATGCATGTATTTTTGTAGTTTCATTTCATGAAATTATTTCAAACCATGCCTATATACTTGTGTATAATTTTATAATAATTATAAAATTATACACAAGTATATAGGCATGGTTTGAAATAATTTCATGAAATGAAACTACAAAAATACATGCATCTCGTTGATAAAAACTGATATACACTCAAGACATATTTTTTAAAATGTTTGCATTAATTAGTGAGAAAGTTAATGATGAGAGGCTTTCAACATCATGCATCCGTGCCATGTCCACTTCTCCATTTCACTCTGGACTGTGCGAGTGATTTTAAAATTAAATACATGCACTGTTATATTTGGAGTCGATCTGATGTCTGACTATCTCTGACACTGACAAGCTGCATGCAATGCAGTGTAAGCATAAGACATTGAATCATTATGCACTACTGAAGTTTTGTTCAATAAATGGATGCTTGAGAATGCATGATATCAACTGTGCATGCTAAACAGACTTTCCAAGCTCACATGACACCAAGCTAGCCATTTGTTTCTGTTTTAGTCGTGCAATTCTATATCCTCATCACGTAGCAATTCAACCTGAAAATGAATTATTTGTTACCTTGACAATAAAAGCACATTTTTGTCCTTGCCACAAACTCATAAATCTGATCACCTTTGCAGCTTTAATTTAGAAGGAACTGAAGTGTGCTATATATATCAAAGCAATGTAATGGGACTCAGTTAAAAGTGTATTGAACTATACATGCAAGGCTATATAACACTGAACTGTCACCAAAAGCTGCATGAAAATGTCTGTGGATAGGATTGAAACTGACCTATGTATTAAAAGTAAAAAGTGTATACTGAACAACTTCGATCATTCTACTCATCTCATGCATTTGTGGAAAACCTAGCGCTGCCATTGCACAGAATTATTTACGTGCGTATTCCCTCCAGCCAACAAAACCGAGCTGCCCTAACTGACGGAAGATGAAGATATCCATGAATTGAGAGGTTTCATACATATATAATACTGAAACAAGTAGACTGTCTGAAAGAAGTGCATGACATGAAGTGATTATAATTGGTTCATGCATAAGAAATTAATCGTCTCTACAACAATGTTGCAAGAGGGCCGCGGGTGCATGTACACATGTGTACATGCACCCCGGCCCTCATCCGATTACAATTCAACAACTCATACAATTGCAATTCATTTGAAAACGATAACCTTGATGATATTTCAGTACCAACGGATAAGTATCAGTTACCTTGCAGCATTGTCACTACAACCAGTAACTCTCTCACGGTAAACCGAAAATGCGAGAGGAGAAACCTTTTCCAGAAAGACGGTGGCAGGGGAGGGTGCGGGAGGGGCATTCATTCGTAAGAACAATAAGTATATTGTTGTCATCCCCTTGAGCGTATTTTGGCCAATAAAATCTTGGCAAGGTGTAGAACAAATGTTTGGCAATGAAGGTATTTTGACAGCCAAATTTGTTCTATATACAGCTAGGATACACTTTTTGCTATTATCCCCTCATGCATATATTTTGTTTTTCATAATTTTACGCAGGCCATGGCAGTAAAATTGAAGGTGTGTACTGACAACTTGACGCCAATCTGTCCTCGGTGTAATTATTTGAGACAACTGCACGTGCGCACGTACTTACTCCATGCATGATTTTATTTTTTCTATCTCGTTCACAGCCTGCAAGCCGTGACTACCATTATATGTCGTTGCTAATATGCATTCCACCGCTAAATAAATTACAGCTGACTCTGGACGTCGTATTAGGCAATTTGAATTGTTAAAACACTATATTATTAGCTTTACGGAAACGGGGGTGTGGGATTAGTATATTTACGAATAATATAAACATTAATATATTATTGCAGCGCTTCAACGCATGGAGTTTGAGATCGGATTTGCACGAGATTTTAATCTGAATCCAGTGTAACGTTGATATTCACCTGCTCGGACCGCGGACCTGCCGCCGAAAAATGCAAGTCACTATTGCAACCATTACTTTCGTCGCGATATGCTCATTTCAGGCTGTCCACGCCTACCCGAGTGGCGCCCCAAGTGGGGCATGTGCCAGTATCTACCCATATCACTCCACAACATCAAGAAGTCTTGCTAGCTCCCCTTTTATTTTGAACATATCTCAGATCACGGCTGATGGCGGTTATGTACCTGGGAAAACTTATACCAGTAAGCGCACACTACGGCCATGCATATTAACATGTAGGCCTACTTATACGTATAAATTCAATGTTTCCAGTGGTTTTGACCGGCTCGCAGAAGTTCGAAGGCTTTCTGATACAGGGTAGGAGCGGGTCAACTCCAGCCGGTAGGTTTATTGTGGATCCTCGATCACTGACGACCCAAAATAGTGCTTGCACTCCACCGGAGGTACATGTATAGATAAAAATGATATTATTATAACTACACCCTTATCCATCAACTATATACAGAGTGCTGTAACGCACACTAGTAACTCTCTGAAGAGTTCATTACAGCTGGTCTGGAACGCGCCACCTAAAGGAACTGGAGACGTAATATTTCAGTAAGCAATATCCTATATGAATGTCCATATTGTGTGCATTAAAATTAACAAGTATTTTGTAATAATATAGCTATGCAGTGGTTATAAGCTATAGCATGTTCTATGCTACTATTCTGAGCCCTGTTATAAAGGAGACAATCCCATTGGTCAATGTCCCGCGCCCCTCTCCAGTGGCCTCGATGAAACCAACTGAACATACTGCGGCGATATTAATTCGTTCCAGCACTGCGCAGCAATATTTTTCATCCAATCCCCCTGCTAGGCTGAGTGCCGTGGTTTACACCAGCAGCCTCAGCCACAACATTTCTCTAACATCATTCCTCCGTAGCGCGCAGCAATATTCTTCACCAAATCCCTCTAGCGCTTCCTCTGTTAGGCTGAGTGCCGTCGCCAGCACTCCCAGCCACAACATTGCTATAAGTCCAACATCATTGCGATCAACTACTGAACAGCCATCTAAATCTACTGCTGCGCCATTCATTCGTAATGATCCTTCCAGCACTGCACAGCAATATTCTTCATCAAATAGACTGAGTGACCGAAGTACCTTTGTATACGCAACTCACAACATTGCTATAAATCCAACTTCGCTGCGACCTACTGAACAGGCATCTAAATCTACTGCTGCGCCATTATTTCCTTCCAGCACTGCACAGCAATATTCGTCATCAAATTTCCCTGCTAGAATGAGTACCGAAAGTACCTTTGTTCTCGCCAGCAGTCCCAGCCATAACATTGCTCTAAGTCCAACACACGAGCCACTCTCATCTTCATCGCCCGCAACATTCTGGACCTCTTCCCCATTCCATTCTTCAGTCCTCGCAACCGACGCCGTTCCTCGAAACAAAGCCACTCAAGGGACAACACCTTCGTACGGTCCGGGATCATTCGATAAAGAGACATCACCTGCAAACGAACTGAAGGCGACACCTTCAAATGACGGGGGCGTCGTAGACAAAGCAGACGTGGGCAGGCACAACGATGATGACGATGCAAAAAGAGTTAGGGTGCAGCTGACTCATACCACATCAGTAATTCTCAGTACTGGATCTCTCGGTGTGTATAGCTAATACGTACGGTTTCAAATTGCATGGCTGTCGTGTTAACATGCACGTTCGTATAATTTATAGAATCCAAGAAGTTCACCTCTGTGGATATGACTCCTGCTACACCACTTATCAGGATTGATGTTTTGTCTGAATATACCGGAAGCGGTTGTGTAATTTTGGGCTCAAACAGTAAGTTTTTTGTTATACTGCATTTCTGCACTGAGCTAATTTAACCTCTAATTACAGGTGTCATGGCCTTAATGCTCCTCCTGTGTGCTTTGATATATTATTTCAGACTAAATTAAACGATTGACATGCCGCACCGGTACTATAAATGGCAATAAGCTTGAAGCACTATTTTTTTTTTTTTCATTAAAAGATGTTTTCAGTTTAAAATATATAAATGTCTGCCACGACATTCAGTCGCAGAACGAAACTTGAAATTGCATGATGCGGTTATAAAGTCCCACGCTGAATATACGGTATGACATTAGGATTGGTTAAATAGATTTAGGTGCGGTCTGGGAACGAGCCCACAAGGTCATCTGACGTTCCCAGTTATTAACGCATCCGAGTACGTGCGGCTCCTTCTACGAGTGAAATGTTGAAGAAACAGACGTTGTGCAGCGTTGTGTTGATAGCTTGTCTTTGGACGTCAATCGCACAAGGTACGGAAAGATACCTCAGCACGCGTGCACGGAGTATTGTTTACGGGTATACGGAGCCAGCCTATATCGAGATGTGCGTTTCATGTGGATAGATTGTAGCAGTAACGATGCAGCTCTTGCGTGCTTTTTTGCCTTTTGGCAGCATGCAGGCGCTGGCTCGTGCACACACGCACATTCGCGCGTACGAAAGCACACACGCGCACATGTATAGTGGAGCAGAATTGTACATGTACAGAGCACTGAGGCAGCTTAGAGGATGTTTTCAACCTCCAATATATACTTGTAACACTAGATAGGCACCACACACACACACACGCACACACACACACACACACACACACATGTGAACACGTGATCACATATACAATGTAAACCATCCTACCTTTATGCAGGATTAGAGAGATCTTCTAAGAGAAGCCCATCCACCAACCTGGTATGGAGGGTCACATGACCATTATCTGATCTATGTGCATGGTCACATGGCCATTATCTGATCTATGTGCATGGTCACATGGCCATTATGTGTCTATATGCACTAGCCCCTCCCTCACTTCACTTGGCCCCTCCCCCTAGCCTTGCTTTGTGCTCTCTTCAAAGGATTCCTACCCAGTTTTACTTGGCAGGCTATTGTGGCAGACTATTGCTTTGTTTTGAAGTTCTTTGTTCCCATTGGTTGTCTGTTGTTCTATTGTTGGGCAGCTGCTGCATGAGGACATCTCTGACCTCCATTCACAGGATGATGCTCTAAAGGTCCAAACCAGCAATGTGTTCAACAGTCTGTCTGCAGGGTGTGGGGTGTATGGAGAGGGCGGGGCCTCGTGCCAGGCAGGACAAGGGGGAGGAGGTGAGGATGGTGTTAGTGCTGTAGTGTGTGTGCTTGTGTGTGGTGTGTGTGGTGTGTGTGTGTGTGTATGTGTGTGCATGTGTGTATGTATGTATGTGTAAAAGCATGAGTGTACAGGTACGCTATGCCATGCAGTATACATGTACATGCCCACCATATATGTACATGCCCATATTTGTACATGCCCATATATGTACCACGCACTTGCACACATCTCCAGACATGTCATGTGCACGCACAATAAATATAAACATGTACATATACATGTACATGTACATTTAATCGTTTCCTCCTTTAATGCTGTCTCTTCTGCAGAGGCCCACAGCACAGTGTGCACCTCGTGTGGAGCTGTCTTTGGGCTGTGCTCAGACGTGTACCTGACGCTATCGGACACCAGCGGGACCAATGGCACCAATGGCACCAATGGCACCAATGGGACAAGCACGGACACGTCAGCCCAAAATGACTTGTATCACGGTAAAGTCTACGCTTTGATATGCACTCCCTTCCTTATATGCATGTACATGTACATGTACACAATGTAAGCTGCACAATCAAAAAAAACAAATTAATTAATTGTGTGGCAGTAGCCAGAGGGGGTGGGGTGGGGGTGGGGTTTCAGATGGGCAGCATAGTGCTGAACTTCTGACCACGCCTCCTTTCAGCTAAGTGTTGATGTCTCCCCCCCTTGTGTACAGTGTACATGTACATTCTTGTCATGTGGTGATTGTCTACCTTGGATATGCTGTAGCCTCAACAGAGCATGGAAACTTCACAATAATTAGCCACTTTAGGTGAAATTTAGTGTGTGGTTAAATTCATTACATGTAGGTGATAATTGAACTTCTAATGTGTACAATTTAGTACTCAACGTAGTCTTTTGCTACATGTACACGTACTATTTAAGATTATGAGCTTAATAAAGAGAGGGGAGATCCCCCATATTTATTTACTGTGCACCATTGTTTGCTACATGTACATGTAGTTTTGTGTTCTTGTGGTATACATGTAGAGTAAGGTGTGGCCTACAGGTGTTTTGCTGTATTCACACATGACATGGTGTTTACACATGCACACACACTTGCACACATGCTCACACCACCCACGCCACACATACATGTAACACACATCACACATACCACACACTCACACACACACACACCACACACACTCACAGTATACACTTACGGCTCCTTCATGGTGGTCTTCATGATGTTGATATCACTGTTATCTCTGGTCGCCATGCCATGTCTGAGGAGCTCCAAACATGGCAAGACCTACATGGGCATGCGAATGTGCGTCATGGCCTCGGGGGCGTCGGCCATATTCTGCTATTGTGTGATCTTCTTGATGATGGAGGTTAGAGGGTGAGGGTGTGAAGATGAGAGGGTGAGGGTGTGAAGATGAGGGGGTGGGGGTGTGAAGATGAGAGGGTGGGGGTGTGAAGATGAGAGGGTGGGGGTGTGAAGATGAGAGGGTGGGGGTGTGAAGATGAGAGGGTGGGAGTGTGAAGATGAGAGAGTGGGGTGTGAAGATGAGAGGGTGGGGGTGTGAAGATGAGAGGGTGGGAGTGTGAAGATGAGAGAGTGGGGGTGTGAAGATGAGAGGGTGGGGGTGTGAAGATGAGAGGGTGGGATGTGAAGGTTGTGAATGTGAAGGTGAGAGGGCAAGTGTACATGTACATGCATGAAGATGAAAGGGTGGGGTGTGTCAAGGTGAGATTGTGTTTGCAAAGGTTGTAAGTGTGCTGAGGGTGTTAATTACATGTATATGTACGTATATGTACATGTACTTACATGTAGAGTGAACAAATGTCCATGTTCTTACCACACCCAGGTGTACCAGTTGAACACTCCCCCCTCGGAGGACAACCCTTCCCTCATCAAGTGTGTGGTCATCATTGCGGGGATGTACTTCTTCTACCTCCTGGAGTTCACCCTGCACCTCTTCTCTGGAGGGCACAGCCATGTGAGGGGGAGGAGGGGGGGAGGGAGGAGAGGTTTGGCAATGATTTTTAATGGTTTAAATATAATGTAAGTACACCATTGTCCAACCTGCACGATGCAATGTTTTGTGAGCACCGTCCACTCCCTGTCCACTCTTCCCATCCCTGTCCTCTTCCCACATAGTGATATTCATTATTTGCACTGTACATGTGTGTACATCTGAAACATTACTTGTGCAATGTTGTGTTGTATAGTCATGGCCTACATGTACATGTACATGTATTTACAGCTCAACTTGTAGCCTGTAGCTAGCTACTTTTACTGCATGTTTTTTTTAACAAGTGTGAGCTTATGTACATGTACATGTGCCTGCACCTGTGTACATGTAAAAGTGGTTGTACGTGTGCATGCCTTTTCTGTGTGTTGTGTGATGGCATTTATTGTGTGAAGTGTAGGCGCAGCTGAAGTGGGGACAATGGGCCACATGAACTGGATTTGAATGCAGACACCTTTGCATGTGTACATGTACATGTTACTTTTGTATGCATGTGCATGTGCAGGTTGAAGTTACATACACATGTAGCACCTTGCAGAGTTGCATTAATAATTCATGTGCAAGGTACATTTACATTGTGGGGTTTTCTTTGAGTTAAATAGCATCTATTCCTATAAATACAACTGGCATACATGTACATGTAGATCTGCTTGTAATGCCACACAACCACACAGATGCACATGTACATGTACACCTGTACCATGATATGAAGGTGTGAATATTTGATGCTCTTGAAGGTGTACTGTACATACTGCTCTCTCTCTCTTCTTCTTCTTCTATCAGGGCAGTGAGGAATCACACCACAAAGAGAGCACAACCAAATCACCGGATGAAAAGGCCAACGGTCGTCGCTCGATTTCAGTTGACTTTGACGGGACAACAAAGGCGGACATGGAAACTGCTTTTACGGAGGTCACCATACCTCCGCAGGATCATGTGTTCCAAAAGAAACGGTCTTTTGTTGACCCATCCCCACTCCCACGTCTCCGTTCCGTTCCTCCCTCGCCCCCGTGGCACCACGTCACACCGCTGGCATGGCTTGTGGGCGTGGGGGACGGCATGAGGAACTGCCTGGATGGGATGACCCTGGGGGTGGCCCTCACACAGAACATCACCCTGGGCATAGGCACTGCCATCATGCTGGTCATCTACGAGGTACCGCTAGAGTTTGGTGAGTTACATGTACATGTAGAGTGGTAGGGACTACATGTAGAGTGGTGGGGGGCTACATGTAGAGTGGTGGGGGACTACATGTAGAGTGGTGGGGGGCTACATGTAGAGTGGTGGGGGGCTACATGTAGAGTGGTGGGGGGCTACATGTAGAGTGGGGGAGCTACATGTAGAGTGGTGGGGGGCTACATGTAGAGTGGTGGGGGCTACATGTAGAGTGGTGGGGGACTACATGTAGAGTGGGGGGGGGGCTACATGTAGAGTGGGGGGGGACTACATGTAGAGTGGGGGGGGGCTACATGTAGAGTGGTGGGGGCTACATGTAGAGTGGTGGGGGGCTACATGTAGAGTGGTGGGGGGCTACATGTAGAGTGGTGGGGGCTACATGTAGAGTGGTGGGGGGCTACATGTAGAGTGGTGGGGGCTACATGTAGAGTGGTGGGGGGCTACATGTAGAGTGGTGGGGGGCTACATCTAGAGTGGTGGGGGGCTACATGTAGAGTGGTGGGGGCTACATGTAGAGTGGTGGGGGGCTACATGTAGAGTGGTGGGGGGCTACATGTAGAGTGGTGGGGGCTACATGTAGAGTGGTGGGGGGCTACATGTAGAGTGGTGGGGGGCTACATCTAGAGTGGTGGGGGGCTACATGTAGAGTGGTGGGGGCTACATGTAGAGTGGTGGGGGGCTACATGTAGAGTGGTGGGGGGCTACATCTAGAGTGGTGGGGGGCTACATGTAGAGTGGTGGGGGCTACATGTAGAGTGGTGGGGGGCTACATGTAGAGTGGTGGGGGGCTACATGTAGAGTGGTGGGGGGCTACATCTAGAGTGGTGGGGGGCTACATGTAGAGTGGTGGGGGCTACATGTAGAGTGGTGGGGGGCTACATGTAGAGTGGTGGGGGGCTACATGTAGAGTGGTGGGGGCTACATGTAGAGTGGTGGGGGGCTACATGTAGAGTGGTGGGGGGCTACATCTAGAGTGGTGGGGGGCTACATGTAGAGTGGTGGGGGCTACATGTAGAGTGGTGGGGGGCTACATGTAGAGTGGTGGGGGGCTACATGTAGAGTGGTGGGGGGCTACATGTAGAGTGGTGGGGGCTACATGTAGAGTGGTGGGGGCTACATGTAGAGTGGTGGGGGGCTACATGTAGAGTGGTGGGGGGCTACATGTAGAGTGGTGGGGGCTACATGTAGAGTGGTGGGGGGCTACATGTAGAGTGGTGGGGGGCTACATCTAGAGTGGTGGGGGGCTACATGTAGAGTGGTGGGGGCTACATGTAGAGTGGTGGGGGGCTACATGTAGAGTGGTGGGGGGCTACATGTAGAGTGGTGGGGGCTACATGTAGAGTGGTGGGGGCTACATGTAGAGTGGTGGGGGGCTACATGTAGAGTGGTGGGGGGCTACATCTAGAGTGGTGGGGGGCTACATGTAGAGTGGTGGGGGCTACATGTAGAGTGGTGGGGGGCTACATGTAGAGTGGTGGGGGGCTACATCTAGAGTGGTGGGGGGCTACATGTAGAGTGGTGGGGGCTACATGTAGAGTGGTGGGGGGCTACATGTAGAGTGGTGGGGGGCTACATGTAGAGTGGTGGGGGGCTACATCTAGAGTGGTGGGGGGCTACATGTAGAGTGGTGGGGGCTACATGTAGAGTGGTGGGGGCTACATGTAGAGTGGTGGGGGGCTACATGTAGAGTGGTGGGGGGCTACATGTAGAGTGGTGGGGGCTACATGTAGAGTGGTGGGGGGCTACATGTAGAGTGGTGGGGGGCTACATCTAGAGTGGTGGGGGGCTACATGTAGAGTGGTGGGGGCTACATGTAGAGTGGTGGGGGGCTACATGTAGAGTGGTGGGGGGCTACATGTAGAGTGGTGGGGGCTACATGTAGAGTGGTGGGGGCTACATGTAGAGTGGTGGGGGGCTACATGTAGAGTGGTGGGGGGCTACATGTAGAGTGGTGGGGGCTACATGTAGAGTGGTGGGGGGCTACATGTAGAGTGGTGGGGGGCTACATCTAGAGTGGTGGGGGGCTACATGTAGAGTGGTGGGGGCTACATGTAGAGTGGTGGGGGGCTACATGTAGAGTGGTGGGGGGCTACATGTAGAGTGGTGGGGGCTACATGTAGAGTGGTGGGGGCTACATGTAGAGTGGTGGGGGGCTACATGTAGAGTGGTGGGGGGCTACATCTAGAGTGGTGGGGGGCTACATGTAGAGTGGTGGGGGCTACATGTAGAGTGGTGGGGGGCTACATGTAGAGTGGTGGGGGGCTACATCTAGAGTGGTGGGGGGCTACATGTAGAGTGGTGGGGGCTACATGTAGAGTGGTGGGGGCTACATGTAGAGTGGTGGGGGGCTACATGTAGAGTGGTGGGGGCTACATGTAGAGTGGTGGGGGGCTACATGTAGAGTGGTGGGGGGCTACATCTAGAGTGGTGGGGGCTACATGTAGAGTGGTGGGGGGCTACATGTAGAGTGGTGGGGGGCTACATGTAGAGTGGTGGGGGCTACATGTAGAGTGGTGGGGGCTACATGTAGAGTGGTGGGGGGCTACATCTAGAGTGGTGGGGGGCTACATGTAGAGTGGTGGGGGCTACATGTAGAGTGGTGGGGGCTACATGTAGAGTGGTGGGGGGCTACATGTAGAGTGGTGGGGGACTACATGTAGAGTGGGGGGGGCTACATGTAGAGTGGTGGGGGGCTACATGTAGAGTGGTGGGGGGCTACATCTAGAGTGGTGGGGGGCTACATGTAGAGTGGTGGGGGCTACATGTAGAGTGGTGGGGGGCTACATGTAGAGTGGTGGGGGGCTACATGTAGAGTGGTGGGGGCTACATGTAGAGTGGTGGGGGCTACATGTAGAGTGGTGGGGGGCTACATGTAGAGTGGTGGGGGGCTACATCTAGAGTGGTGGGGGGCTACATGTAGAGTGGTGGGGGCTACATGTAGAGTGGTGGGGGGCTACATGTAGAGTGGTGGGGGGCTACATCTAGAGTGGTGGGGGGCTACATGTAGAGTGGTGGGGGCTACATGTAGAGTGGTGGGGGGCTACATGTAGAGTGGTGGGGGCTACATGTAGAGTGGTGGGGGGCTACATGTAGAGTGGTGGGGGGCTACATCTAGAGTGGTGGGGGGCTACATGTAGAGTGGTGGGGGCTACATGTAGAGTGGTGGGGGGCTACATGTAGAGTGGTGGGGGGCTACATGTAGAGTGGTGGGGGCTACATATAGAGTGGTGGGGGCTACATGTAGAGTGGTGGGGGGCTACATGTAGAGTGGTGGGGGGCTACATCTAGAGTGGTGGGGGGCTACATGTAGAGTGGTGGGGGGCTACATGTAGAGTGGTGGGGGGCTACATGTAGAGTGGTGGGGGCTACATGTAGAGTGGTGGGGGCTACATGTAGAGTGGTGGGGGGCTACATGTAGAGTGGTGGGGGACTACATGTAGAGTGGGGGGGGCTACATGTAGAGTGGTGGGGGGCTACATGTAGAGTGGTGGGGGGCTACATCTAGAGTGGTGGGGGGCTACATGTAGAGTGGTGGGGGCTACATGTAGAGTGGTGGGGGGCTACATGTAGAGTGGTGGGGGGCTACATGTAGAGTGGTGGGGGCTACATGTAGAGTGGTGGGGGCTACATGTAGAGTGGTGGGGGGCTACATGTAGAGTGGTGGGGGGCTACATGTAGAGTGGTGGGGGGCTACATCTAGAGTGGTGGGGGGCTACATGTAGAGTGGTGGGGGCTACATGTAGAGTGGTGGGGGGCTACATGTAGAGTGGTGGGGGGCTACATGTAGAGTGGTGGGGGCTACATGTAGAGTGGTGGGGGCTACATGTAGAGTGGTGGGGGGCTACATCTAGAGTGGTGGGGGGCTACATGTAGAGTGGTGGGGGCTACATGTAGAGTGGTGGGGGCTACATGTAGAGTGGTGGGGGGCTACATGTAGAGTGGTGGGGGACTACATGTAGAGTGGGGGGGGCTACATGTAGAGTGGTGGGGGGCTACATGTAGAGTGGTGGGGGACTACATGTAGAGTGGGGGGGGCTACATGTAGAGTGGTGGGGGGCTACATGTAGAGTGGTGGGGGACTAGCTAGTACATGCATCACACACACCCACACACACACCTAGCTAGTTTTATGGCTTTTGTAGCAATCATTGTACAGCTGTAGTATGTTATTGAATATAGCTACATGTACATGCAATGTACATGTACATGTGTAATTGGCTACTTTGTTGTTGCATGACAGTCGACTGTTAATGATTGATAGCATGCTTTCATGTGTACTTGTTGGCCAATTGTGGGTGATTGAGTGCAGTATACATGTATAGAAATGATTTTGTTAATCTGTTGTCATGTTTTTGTCACTACTTGCACATGTACAAGGTGTACCTTGAATTTGTACATTCACATGTGTAGCGTAACATGCATGTAATCCTGATTTGATCACATGACAATTGATGCAAACATGCTGTGCATGTACATGTAGTCACTTGACCATTGATGCAAGTTTACATGCTGTGGTCATGTGATCCATTAGCAAAAAAAAAGGATGTGGTCACATGCTCTATTGGTACAAACATGCTGTTGTCACATGATCCACTTAAAAAAAACATGTTGTGGTCACATGATCCTTTAATGCAAAAATACTTAAATGTACATGTACATGTATACAGTGAACATGAACGGTAATCGCTTGATTCGTGTTTGCGAAATGCATCAGTTGCAGCCTTCCAGTTATTGTACCCTCTAGTCAGAAAGGCTTCCTTGGCATTTTTTGAAGTCATTTTGAAATCTCTGACAGCCTTAACGTAAGCATGACAGAATACCTTGTCATCCGACTGGGGGATGCGGTCTCAATGATGGAGACACTAAGAGGAGGGTTGTCTAAATAATGAGGCTGTTTGATGATGGCTAGGATCATTGATCTTATCTACATGTATAACAATGGGCAAGGTGGATGGGTGCAGGCTTTGGTCTACTAGGTTAACAGGGGGTAGCGTCTATCCTGACTATCCATGCCCACACACACCGCTCTCTTATTGTTCAAAAGCACAGGCTATCCAAGCAAAAAAATCGTGGATAGGCATTCTATCCCTTTTCAAACACGTCCATACGCACATTACCATTAATAGTTACCACGGCTCAAACCACAGTATAGTTCACACGCGTATACCATCGCAAAGAAAAAGTATGGCTACAGTTCCATACTATATGTTGTAAGTACCTTCTGTCTCCTTTTGTTCTGTGCTTCCATCTGGGGAGCAGAATTTGTCTGCGTGGTCGAAAAAGTACGTTGAAGTCGATGGGTTCGTCAAAAAATGGCCGCTTGTAGGAAGCAGTGGAGAGAAAACTAGGCCATGTGACATTGGCTACTAATAGAACAAAGGTACTTCATTCCATGTATGGCCTTTAAATGGCGACAAGTTCAAACATGTTAACACGTAGTGCAAAGTTTGTAAGGTTGTCGGTTGTCAAGGGTGGTTGCTAAGGCATTACGCCACTTTTTCAATATTTCTATAGGTATGCCTTTTGTCCACAAAATGTATGGCCGCATAGGGCTGTGCGCAATGCATTAATACAATTAACGAACGATAAATTAAATATTTAAAAAGTATTAATTAATATAACCTTAATATTAATAGTTATAAATTGCATCAACAGCCAAATCTGGTAGGGCTATAGCCCACCCAGCCCACCCGGTTCCGCCGGCCCTGACATGTAGTTGTCACATAAGAGGTTTGCATGCACTTGTGCATGCGGGAAAAAAACGTAGAACATGCCTGAAAACTGATCTTTTCTTCACTCCACAATGCAAGGCATATTTCACAACATGTACAGTACATGTATGTGTCACTTTTTTTTTTTAATTTTTTTAATTACCTCTGCTCCCCCTACTACACCTCTCCTCCTCCCCCTACCACACCTCTCCTCCTCCCCCTACCACACCTCTCCTCCTCCCCCTACCACACCTCTCCTCCTCCCCCTACCACACCTCTCCTCCTCCCCCTACCACACCTCTCCTCCTCCCCCTACCACACCTCTCCTCCTCCCTCTACCACCTCCCCCTACCACACCTCTCCTTCTCCCCCACCACACATATCCTCCTCCCCCACCACACCTCTCCTCCTCCTCCCCCACCACACCTCTCCTCCTCCTCCCCCTACCACACTTCTCTCCTTCATAATCCTGCTCCCCCTACCACACCTCTCCTCCTCCCCCTACCTTCATAGTGAGCTAGTGTCCTTCTCAACTTTGCCCATCCATTTTTTTTTTTTAATTTATCCCCTGGTCCAGGTAACTTTGTCCTTCTCCTGGACAATGGCGTTCGGTGGTGGGTGGCCGTCATTTTCAACGTAGGGTCGTCTCTCATGTTCTGCGCAGGACTGATTGCAGGCGCCATATTGGGGGACCAGTTCCATCAGTCAAACGTGTGGATCCTGTCAATCCTGTTTGGCGTGTACTCGTACATTGCATTAGTGAATCTGGTTAGTTTACTATTGTAATTGCAGTGAATGCAGGGGAATATATATATATATATATATGCATGCATATTTTTTGTTTGCATGCTTGCACGTATACAACATGTTAACGTATATTCACTACACATTTAGAGTTACATGTAGCAGTTTTTATATTACTGTTACTCCGTTTTTGTATCAAGCATAATTGTCATACAATACCTCTGTTAATAACAACGAATTCGAATGTTAACAATAACATTTCATTGTGGGAGGTTTGGGTGGTACATGATTTGTGTACAAAACCATACTAATCAAGATGACGTAACTTCCTACTTGTACTTTAAATATCTATATACATGTACATGTATATGTATGGAACATATATATATATATTTCTCCATGTGTGTACATATATTTGTACATACAGTGTGTATATATGTACAATGTACATACTACAAGTACATATGTGCATACTACAAACATATAAAGCAGATTTGGGCATACGATGTGCTTGTTAGGCATATGTTTATTCATGTCACATATGACCTGTGGAGCTAATGAGGTACAATGTAACTACAGTATATTTATCTCACTTCCTTGGTTACAAGGTTCCTGAACTGGTGAGTGTCCACGAGGGTCGCCTGCTTGCATTCATCATGACCAACATCGGGTTCTTCTTTGCCTTTGGAGTCCTCTACATCCCTGCCCACTACAGGGATCGCATCGAATCCCTGCTCGGCAGTAACGCTACTGACATTTTTCCAATATGATATAGGTTTTATATTTATTTTTTATAGAAAAAAAATTTAATTTTATTTTCATGTATATGTATACAGGTATTTGGGTGTTTTTAAAATCTATTTGTATGTCCTGAATGTTATATGGATGTGTGATCTACAATTATTTGCACATGTATGTCAGTCCTGAATGTACAAGTTACAATTGTTTAAATGCTTGGTTCATATGCATGCATGTACTGATGCATGGTTGTACATTTTTAAAGCAAAGCAGTCATGCACTGTGGTGTTGTCTGAGTTGTGCTATTTAAATCACCATGCACATTGCACTTGAAGAGTGTGTAGAGAGAATTTGAGAGAGAGAGAGAGAGAGAGAGAGAGAAAAGAACAACGTATGGCCAAATAAGGTCACGTGATGTGTATTGCTGTGTCATGAACGTGTCATCAATATGCACATGTAATCGAGATATCCCCCCTCCGCCCCCACCGGGAAAAAAATGACTCGTGTTTTACTTTAAACAAGCGTACATGTATCTGTTTAAACAGTTCTCAGAAAATAAAGGAGAAAGGCAAGAAGATAACAATAAACCTCCAAATCGTAAATCCACACACTTTTTTCTGAACAAAAACAATAACGTGGGTGTCCCCCCCTCGAACCGGTGACGCATTATCGGGTCATTAATCGAAAAGTTTTTTTAAACGCTATAACGCAAATAACATGAGATATTGTAATAATATGGGTCTGGGACCGAGATACCGGTAGATAAAATCAATAAATAAAAAAGTTTAACACTGGCGGCCGGCCGCGCGGCCCGCCGGGCGCAATTAACATGTACGGCAGCAGGCCAGGCGGAATTCGAGCCACGTACATGCAGGGTCTGAAAAATATATTCACAACTGGGTGAGGGGCGTGCCCCTACCGTGCACGTGACAGCAAGGGGGTCTGGGGGAGCGCTGATGCAGGGGCAGATCCAGGATTTAATTTTGGGAAAGGGGGGCTGAAAAATATATTCACAACTGGTTGAGGGGCGTGCCCCATCCCGGGACAGCAAAGGGGTCTGGGGGAGCGCTGATATAGCTCCCCCAATGGGGTCTGGGGCGAAGTCCCATGCAGCCGCTTTTTTACTTTATAGCATGAAATTCACATTGACATCCATACATACATCACGCGATATCCGGATTACTAACCTAGAGCCTACATCCATGGATAGCGACGAGAATTAGAGAAACTCTTCATTCTTCACAATGCTATGTATAGCATGCAGGCCGGCTAAGCCTGACCTTATATCTTTACATATAGTGATCGAGGGAGAATGCTCGGGCTTTCCTTGAAAGACCCTTCTGGCCTAAAGCTATAGCTAATTAAACTGAACTATTATATAATGCTTGCTGGTGTGTTCAGTGTCATGTATATACATGTGTATTATTATTATACTGTACACCTTCTGTGACGTTATAGCGTTGAGGTAAGGCTGGGTACGAGGGTACGTCCCACACGTCACCTTAACCACATCCTCTTCAGGTACTAGCTACAGTCCCACACAACCACATTACCATATAGACCATGCATGGCCTCCCTGGGAGCATGCCAAGTCACCTTGCATGATGCTATACTTATAGTATAGGCATGCACATTTGTCGAGTGAGCCCGCGGCCGTTTTGGGTGTGTTTTATTTTCGTGCTCATTAGTGCACTAGCTGAATTAGAAAGATGAGTGAGTTGTAAATGTTCCCAATGCCTAGATGTTGTACAATTACCATCATCATCTATACATGCACATGCATGTAGGGCTGGGATGCATGTGGCATGCATGTGGCATGCATGTTTTCTTCACCGCGTGGGTTTCCTTTAAACGAATTATGGTTTCCTTTACACGTCACTACAGACGTTGTAAACAGTAGTTTTCACTTCGTATACCGCTACACGTATAAGCATACGTTGATGTGATACAAAATTTTTGCAATTCTCCAGACTTCAAAGCAGCATTATACATATGCATATTATTATACTAGATGATAATATATACATAATAATATAATATATTATTGTTGCACCAAAGATCTCTGTCTGGCAAAATTGAGGATCAAGATTTATGTGTGTTACTTGACAATGTCCCTTTGCCTGACAAAGCACGTCTGCTATCCATTTCTTCGCCACATGCAGCTGCTTGGCTCTCTGTGATTCCTTCCCTAAGGCTCAATCTCCATCTTGAACCTGCTGAGTTTCAGATTGCTGTAAAGTGGTGGTTAGGCATTGCTGTTACTGATATTCCTGTTTGCTCCTTTTGCTCATCCCAAGCTTTGGACCCTTTAGGCCACCATGCCTTAACATGCAAGCACGGAGGAGATGTGGTGTCGCGGCATAACAGGCTCAGGGATGTCCTTTTAGAATCTTGCCGACGGGCTTGTTTGGGTCCTCAAGTTGAAGCAGGAAGTGGTTTGGGGCATGAAGGACATAGAACTCGGCCAGCAGACATTCTTATCCCTCATTGGGATTTGGGCAAACCAGCAGCTCTAGATCTGACTGTCACATCTACGCTAAATTCAAGTACGTTAATGGAAGCGGGTGTGACAAATGGGTCTGCAGCTCTGGCAGCTGAGGTGCGCAAGCACAATGCTAATGATGCCAAGTGCTCTGAGCTAGGCTGGTCATGTATCCCCATAGCAGTGGAGACTTATGGGTGCTGGGGTACAGAAGCCATGCAAATGTTATCACGCCTTGCCTCTCGCCTAGCCACCAGGGGAAATTGCTCCAAGTCCCAAGCTATACCTATCTATTGTATGGCAGGCTTAGCCTGACTTTGATACGAGCCAACGCACGGGCACTCCTGTCTCGAGCAGGATCATCTGTGGAAGATCCATAGAACTTCTTGTAATATTAGTCCTTTTGTTTGTAATGTATATGTGTATTATGTATCCTGTTTAAATAGAATAGGCATAATATTAATTAAAATAGCAAAAATATTATTGTTGTTATTATGTCTTCCGTGTCGTCCAATGCAATCATCATATTTACAATCAGCCTATTGCAACTGAGTACCGCATTTCTATTCAAATCTTTCTATGATTACTCAGCGGTCATCAGTTATTAAACGTATATACACGAATGGAAGTCAGAAAAACGTGCGAAATGCATGCATACAAATTAAAGTCACACTTGTATGCTGATATACATGCGGCCGTAACTATAGTTGTTAGTCCTGCTCAAAATCAATTCAAACGTGCAGTCACGCAATCGCCAGACCTGTATCCCGTTCCAACACCTGTAGCTCTGCAGGAACGCGAGCTCACGAGAGGTTCCTTATCGTCCCGTGACGCGGTTTTTGATGTTGATTGCGAGAGTTCTGTGTGGCTGTATGGACCGTCGTCATTGACACAGATCCTGCGTCGGAATGACACGCGTAAGCTGACGCTGTGCCTCATCCTAGAGTTCAGAAGAAGCGACAGAGGGAGTGAGAGTATAAATGTTTGGAGTAAGCCAATCACGACGATCTCACTGGTGTAAGCATCTCGTTCATCCGAGCCGTTCATCACAACATCAATTATACTCTTTGTGCCACTCAAAATGCTTAGGATGGAGTAGATAAAAGGATAGATCGTTAGGGGTAGGACTTCATTCAGAGCTACCCGGTATGGGGATTGAAGGGCTCCATCGGTGACAAAGAAACCTTTACAGAACTTGACAACGGATGCGAACACCAATATGATGCTGATCACGTGAAGGAGGGTTACGAACCCGTGCGCTATTCCAAGCTGGAAGGCAATTGTGACGTCATCAGAGGTAACCTTGATCCAGCACCATATTCCATCCACTCCGTACGATCCGTGAAGGAAAGGCATCCAGGCCATTAGGCCTGGTAGCGCGAATATGATTACCAAACCACCAATTTCGTATTTGAATTGTCTTAGCTGTTTTTGGTACACCGCTACCACATAAACATAGATGCATATCCAGAGGGTACAGAACGCCTTCGACAGACCAAAATGTTGAGCGATGTAACCAATAGCAACGCAGGCGTCACCCCACGAATCGTTCGACACCGTCACGGTATCATTGGCGCCAACAGTTATCGGCATAGCCTCGAAGCCGAGAGCCCCTGCGAAGACGAAGCTGACTATGGCGAGGTAGAGCTGCAGCCGATGTACGTACTGGAGGTACGCCCTGGAGATCAGGATTAGCAGCACGGCGGACAGGGCGGCCAGACATCCGATGACGGCGAAGGCCGTATTCAGGTCGATCAGCAGCGTAAGGCTAGTCATGGATTATGTATACGAAATAATCATGCCTCCGGGCTGTCCCGCATATTTAGGCAGGTATTTAATTATGTTGCCCGCTGCTTGTCACTAATTACATCATGCGGCGCATGTGCTAAATTCGACACCTAAAAAATGCACATACAACTCATCGTCTAGCACTCCAGGCCAACATCGTAATACCCTATTCTTATCCCTCAGAGCAAGCCGGTGATAGAAATAGCATGCACCTCTTCTACGTACATATTTGTGTCATGTGTGAATGAGCATATTGGTCTGGGTACGAGACTAAATACATGTACATGTAGTTCTAATTCAACCGATGTATACAATACTAGCGTTACGTGTAACTACATGCATGCATGCAAGACCACCTTCAATTAAGGTAAGTGGTTTGCTCCAATTGAATGCAATGTAGAAGCAAAAACAAAAACAAAACTTGAAATGGAAATTGT
Organism: Spongilla lacustris; assembly: GCA_949361645.1. Taxonomy (NCBI): domain Eukaryota; kingdom Metazoa; phylum Porifera; class Demospongiae; order Spongillida; family Spongillidae; genus Spongilla; species Spongilla lacustris. The sequence continues at coordinate 13,338,469 of OX442416.1, read as the reverse complement.
TATGTGCATTAGACACCATGGCCAGTATCATATACCGGGGTACTGCAAACTGATCTATAAATAATCAGCCACTGGCTAGCCAAATGATTTTGAATTTGCTCATGATCAATACTGACAACCTGAATATTTCATAGGCTAGAATGCATATCATGAAAGCCGAAAAAAAAAAGTTGTCATTGAATGAGTCTGATGAACTTTGCATAGTGTTCTACACGTGTCGCAGTTCTCCATGAATGACTCGTGCTCCTCTGTCTGAAGAATGGTGTGGCTGATGTTGTGGTTTTGACGTAGGAGCGTTGTGGCCTCGCAGAGCAATGACTGGAGAGATGCTCCAGCTAGTATCTGTAATGTACCATGACTAAAGTTAATATACATGTAGTTATAAAAATCACAAGGGAACATGGGTGCATGTGATGTAAGAAGGGAACATGGGTGTTCCACTTTTGAACATGGGAAGAGATATTGCACCATGCGCAATCTGTCCAATGCTGCCCTTATAAGGCATAAGTACAGCTGACAATGGCTCCTTCTACTTGTATAACTAGTTTTTATTTTTATACATTCTGATGAAAAAGGTCTTTTTTTTGGCAGGTTGAAATTAATCATCATTGCCAAATGGTTTTCTATTCAAATTATAATAACTAGGCTAAAATTCAAATGTATTAAAACGACTGAAGTGTTCAGCAGTTTTCGCATAGAGCATGTACAGGGACTTAAAATCACATTGCACTACAAATCATCAGTTGTTTGAACGGTCTGCACAGCTGTCAGACTTCCATATCAACAAAGGAAAGACAAATCTTAGACAGGTAATATAGCAGACACCGGCCATATTTTGGTTGTTAACATTTCTATCTGGATGACTTAATGATGATTTATTTATTTATATTCAAAAACACAATCATACTGGCCCATGTACTTTGCAAACATGGGGTACCTGACAGTGAAGTTATTACATGTTCAATATTTATAGACACGAGATCGCCTACCACGTAGATATTATTTTAATTCAGTTCTGGTGATTTATGCAATTTTCAAGGGCCCAATCTCCACCTCCCACACAACCCTCCAACCTTCCCATCACATTACCCACACAACCTCCATGTTATATTAACCCTCCTATCAAGTTAACCCACCAATCCCACATCACTTTAACCCTCCCATGCACTTCCATGAAAAAATTATAACCCTCCCATTCACCTCCCCATCACATTAACCCTACCACCTCTCACCAGCCACCATACCTTACCCTGGTTGTCACCATTTCAATTGCCAATAACTTCCCCGGAGCAGAAGGTCATGGCCAAATTAAGTTCCCTATGCTGCAGGTGCCGTCATGCTTCACTAACACATTCTTGCTCCTCAGGTCTCGATGGGTGATGGATGGCTTCACTGTCACCCCGTTGATGATGTGTGCAAGTGGGCGAGGCCACAGGTGGCAGAGATAGCGAGGTCACAGAGGGAGTGGAGGTTCAGGATGTGGGTCTTGAGGAAGTCGTAGAGGGAGCCATTTGGGTAGTACTCCATCACAAACCAGAGCTCTGAATCACTGCAACAAGAGCTTCTGCAAAGAGTACACCCTCATCACCACACATCCTCACCTTACATACCCTTATCCCCACACCCTCACCACACACACAAAGTAGCCATCTCTGCATGTGTTGTGTACATGTTGGCCATTGATCTAGTTCCTTTGTAGGCAAGGAGTGTGACCCAAAGTCAGCGACAGTTGGGTCATCTTCTTGTTACTGAAGTTGCAGCCAATCGGCATCAATTATGAGTTCCCTGGATACCAGGCAGCCATCACCCAATACTGGGTCAATCCACTATAAGCCAATCACTTTTGTGCGTCACATCTTCAGATATTGATGCAACTTCTCATATTTATTTACCTCAATATATGGATGTTAATTATGCCTCAATATATATCGTCCTGATTAATTGAAAATTGCAACTTGGAGGGCTCGTATCTTTGTCACTCTAGTGCAGATGCTGGTACATCAGGCATCAAATTGAAGCTCATTCTTAGCAATAAACCATAACTACAATAGTGCGGCAGCGAATAAGGCACAGTTTGGATAGCTGTGGTGGGATGGTGAAATAAAAAACATGGGCGACTTTAGGTTTATAGCTGTAGAGGTTACCGATACTCAAACTTTTTATATTTGGAGAACATTGGGACAATGAATGACGACAATATGGTGAAATCAAAACCTTGAGTATCAATAACCAAGTGACCTCTTTCTTTGTAATTATAAAGTACACTTTAAGTGAGTTCCATATTTAACCCTTTTACCACCCTGAAAAATGATTTACACCAGTCAGTTTTGCTAAGAGTACATACTGAGCTTCAATTTGATACCTAATTCTAACAGCATCTGCACTGTAGTGGCACAGATATGAGCCCTCCAAGTTGCAATTTTTGGTAAATATTCAGGAAGATATATTTTGCAAACCATTAAAGTTATTAATAGGCACAATTAACATCCATATCAAGGCAAACAAATATGAGAAGTTGCATCAAGATCTGAAAATGTGATGCAAACAAGTGATTTACTGATAGTGGATTTGACCCTCCTGCAAGATTCCTTCACACACACTGTCGACGAGGATGAAGACCTAAACTCAGTAATTGCATGAATTTACACAAGTAATGTTGCTGTGGGACATGTGTTTACATGATTGTGTGTGTGTGTGCAAAGAGTTCACTGTTCACTATCAGAAGCCATCTCCAGTCTTAGGCTACCTCAAGGGGTAACCTGTGCTGATTCATCCCTAGCCCCAGTTGGAGTATTCATCATGAGATTGATGTTGGGGACCTCACTCCATTCTGAGGGCACAGGGCTGGTGGTGAGGGTGGAGAGGCTTGAGAAGCTGGACAACAATTCATTGGTAAGGGTGGGCACACCTGCACCACACATCACCACCACACACATACAGGCACACACGTTAATGATATGTCCATACACCTTAGGAGCTCATACATGGTTTGGAGATGGCAGTTTGGTGGACTATGAGAGGGCAGTCCTTGTGAGCCATGAGGATGGACTTGAGCTGTTGCACCTCTGAGCGCAACATGATCAACTCCTGCTGCAGCATGCTGATCATCAGCTCTATGTCCTTGGACTTCCTCTCTAGGCTCTCCACCCACACCTTCTTGGCCCTAGATCTGCTGGCTGAATAACACACTTACACTTACACACTGATCTACACATAACACACTTATACGTGTACACATAACACGCTTACATATTATTATGTACACTTAACCCTTTGAATGCCAAGGGCATATTTATATATATATGCAGTTTAACGTCAGAAGTAGCTGTGGGAGCAGAGGAGTTTGATGCATGGCTGCTTGTTCCTGAGGCCTGACGCATGGATGCTAATTCCCCTATTGGCCCTCTAGTGTGATGGAAAATGCACAATGGGCAATTTCCCATAATCGCAGAGCTTGTAACTTTCCTCTCCCATCAACAAACGTGCACAAGAATTCCAATGATTTCTCTAATGTATCACGTACAAATAACAGGAATTTGTAGTGCACATCAGTAGTAATTATCTGGAAACTCTCTGCTGCACTTTATTTAAGTGGGTTACAAATTCCTACTGACTTAGAAGCATCAGTAGTACTTAGAAGAGGGAAGTTACCAAAATTCTACTTATAATAAGGTTACATACATGTATGTGCACATGTATCTCTTAACAGGGTTTATGATCAATACATTACTTAAAATCATAATCACATGACACATGAACATGTAGTACAAAGTCATGAGCATGGAATATGTATATAAATATGCCCTTGGCGTTCAAAGGGTTAACATACATGTACACGTGTACACATAATATACACATGTCCACATAACACACTTACACATTCTAGTGTCCAGCTGCGGAATTATAGATACTGATGCCATTGACATCACAGTAACATCACCACTAAGTCCCAAAGTTGTTTCCAAAGTGGAGGTTTCTGCTGGTGTGGCTGCAAAAGTTGCAGAATCACATAAAACATGAAAACAATGACACAAAGTGTTCAGAGCTTGCTTGGCAGTGCATTCCACTAGCAAATAAAACCTATGGAGCCTGGGGTGAAGAGGCATGCAACATTTTTTCCTATATAGCCTATCCTTGCAAGATCATTGCCAGTTACTGCTGACATAGATGCAATAGACTATTAATATGATCACTTTGTGTGTCACAGCCCTACTTACTTAAGGGCTGGCACCGTTCATTTATCATTAATTACGCGGCGCGCGCATGACGTCATCAAGGTATAGCAGTTTAACTACCATGCACCAGCGACGAGTAAATAGCTATCGTGTGACAACTTTTGAACAGAAGGAGTTTTGAATGGAGCTGTTTTCAAAATCGGCCTCAACAGTGGATACGCTACACGCTAATGCCAACCGATCGTTTGCAGGATATAGAAAAGGCAACTAGTGCTTGGATCAATTGGTTTGTTACAGGCGCCGTGGTTGATATGGACGCTGTCAAGCGGAATGACGAAAACTGTTGTTGCTTCTTTACAGAGTAAGTACCTGGGAGTTGAACTAAGGGTTAGGCAGTCTTATTGTGTACGCGGATTATGCAGAAGAGTGTTTTTTGCGGCACTGCCATTGTACGATTCAAAATGGATAATTCGTTTTAGAGCCACCTAAGGAAATGGGGGGAAATGACGGCGCAACTGTACATCGGGTCCCTATGCCCATTGTCAGCGAGGTTTATCCAGTGGAGAGGTAAGGCTGTTGTAGTTTTATGATAAAGTGAGTACTTTGGAGTTAGAATAAGTGTTAGAGAATTATTTTATCCTCGTGGATTGTGCAGAAGTGTGGTTTTTAAAGATGCTGTCTGTCTTGTGTGTACATAGTGTGTGTGTCTGCTTGTGTGTAAGGAGTAAGCAGCCCCTAGGAGACACCAACCCCACCCCTACATCTCTACATTGCCTGCTTCTGTGTGCCTTGTGTGAACTTGGTGTGTGTACATAGTGCAGTGCCTTGTGTGAACTTGGTGTGTGTACATAGTGCAGTGCCTTGTGTGAACTTGGTGTGTGTACATGCAGTGCCTTGTGTGAACTTGGTGTGTGTACATGTACATGTTGTGTGCCTTGTGTGAACTTGGTGTGTGTACATAGTGCAGTGCCTTGTGTGAACTTGGTGTGTGTACATAGTGCAGTGCCTTGTGTGAACTTGGTGTGTGTACATAGTGCAGTGCCTTGTGTGAACTTGGTGTGTGTACATGTACATGTTGTGTGCCTTGTGTGAACTTGGTGTGTGTACATAGTGCAGTGCCTTGTGTGAACTTGGTGTGAATACATGGTGTGTGCCTTGTGTGAACTTGGTATGTGTACATGTTGTGTGCCTTTGTGTGAACTTGGTGTGTGTACATGGTGTGTGCCTTGTGTGAACTTGGTGTGTGTACATGTTGTGTGCCTTGTGTGAACTTGGTGTGTGTACATTTTGGTGTGCCTTGTGTGAACTTGGTGTGTGTACATGGTGTGTGCCTTGTGTGAACTTGGTGTGTGTACATAGTGCAGTGCCTTGTGTGAACTTGGTGTGTGTACATGGTGTGTGCCTTGTGTGAACTTGGTGTGTGTACATGTTGTGTGCCTTGTGTGAACTTGGTGTGTGTACATGTTGTGTGCCCTGTGTGAACTTGGTGTGTGTACATGGTGTGTGCCTTGTGTGAACTTTGTGTGTGTACATGGTGTGTGCCTTGTGTGAACTTGGTGTGTGTACATAGCAGGGTTCGTACAGGTTTTGGATTCCTGGAAAAGTTTGTACTAATCGTTTTGATGTTTTCAAGGGCCCGGAAAAGTTTTGTAATCTGTTTATCGGTAAACATATTTTGGGATAGTTTTGACAAATGCCACTTCCGATCGATAAAAAGCTGCGCATGCGCATTTGTTCGTTACTGGCTTTATTTAGAGTGCAAGTTGTTTTTCGAGAAAAGAAAGTATGCAGGTATGACTACTAGTGATTAGTACGTACGTATGTGTAGGGATATGAAATAAATAAACTAATGTATGTTTGAATGTTCAGTACCGACTACGAAGTACTTGGGGGTGGGGGTAGGTAGACCAGATTACATCACTGCTAATCCATCCGCAACTGAGGCAATCAGGGTCTGGGGCCGAGAATAGGGATGCAAATTGCGAGTCGATCACCTGTACACTAGTCAGCACCGACATGCACACAAAAACACGAGTTCTCACACGCACACACGAGTGTAACACATTGTTCCATGCTAAGTTAGATTAGTTACGTTACTCGCGCATGCAACTACGTTGCGTTTTGCAACTGTCCCGTGAAATGGTAATTACCATATTTTTCCTAGATAATGCAGAACTTGCAAGCGTGCGACTAGAATGCCTGGGGTGTGTTCTTTTAATTATGCTTGGCTAACAGAAGATGATCTTAAGGATTGGGTTTGCAGGGATGGTAAAGACATGTAGCATTATGTAAAGTTTGCCACGAATCGATCAAATTGATGAGCAATGCAGCTCTAATTCTTAGTTATGCTGAGGGAGCAAAACATAAGCATCTTGCTTTAGCCTTAAAGTGAGCACAACTATAAGTATAGTTGACTTCCGTAGTGTTGAGGAACGCACTGTATTTGGAGCAGCTTCATTCAAGAAAGAAGAAAGTCAAAGAGTATAAAGTGTCAGTTGTGCTTGGCAGAGGTTGAACAGCTTCAACCAAGAAGATTCAGGTGGAGCAGACCAAGGAAGCATTACAAATATCTGCTGATGAGTTTGCTGAGAAAGCAGAGGCCTCATCAAAGGTTGCATACATATCGCAATCAAATGCAATGAGAAGACCAGGCAATGAGAAAGAAACAGAGATAAAAACCATCGAAATGGAACTGAACTCTAAGCAAATAGTTACTAGTCTTGTAATATATCTTTCAGATATTGTGTTTAAAACATAATTCCACTATTTGCATGAAGGAGTGGGTCTTGGAAACATTTGTGAATAATTATGGAAAAGTTTTGAAATTAATCACTAAAGGATCTGTACGAACCCTGACATAGTGCAGTGCCTTGTGTGAACTTGGTGTGTGTACATAGTGCAGTGCCTTGTGTGAACTTGGTGTGTGTACATGTTGTGTGCCTTGTGTGAACTTGGTGTGTGTACATGTTGTGTGCCTTGTGTGAACTTGGAGTGTGTACATGGTGTGTGCCTTGTGTGACCTTGGAGTGTGTACATAGTGCAGTGCCTTGTGTGTACATGGTGTGTGTACATGTTGTGTGCCTTGTGTGAACTTGGAGTGTGTACATAGTGCTGTGCCTTGTGTGTACATGGTGTGTGTACATGGTGTGTGCCTTGTGTGAACTTGGTGTGTGTACATGGTGTGTGCCTTGTGTGACCTTGGAGTGTGTACATAGTGCAGTGCCTTGTGTGTACATCGTGTGTGTACATGTTGTGTACCTTGTGTGAACTTGGAGTGTGTACATGGTGTGTGCCTTGTGTGAACTTGGTGTGTGTACATAGTGCAGTGCCCTTGGTTGGAAGGTTACATTTGTGTGTATAGAAAATGCATTTGCATTAATTGGTGCCATGTGCCTATCTTTGATCCCCTTTTTAAAAGAGAGATTTATACGTAAGACAGACTGAACACCACAATACTTAGATCCACCTAATATTTGCACCTATATTTACACACATGTATAGTACATGTAATATTTTACTGCATGTCGTATGCATTGTAAAGGATCTGTTGAAATGCTCTATGTTCTTCCCCCTTACAGACACTATTCAATACACAACAGAGCAAGACAGCATATGCATAACAGACCTGTACTACTCTGTATGCACAGCAGAACTGTACACCCAGCTGGTTGGTTGTTCTTAACTGGTCTGCGTGTAAACAACGGACAGGAAATGTAAAGCAAACTTGTAGATCGATAATGTTGATGCTCACATGTCCAATGAATAAACGGATGTTGAGTTGATTTTACCCACAGGTACGCATATATGCGTCACAGCTGCAAGAGTACCCGCTACCGCGAAAATATTTCACGTGATATGCAGCCGCATGAAATGGTGAATAATGAACATCACAATAGTTGTCTAAAAAGGCGAAGGTTTAAACCGCACTTTTTCTCATTAACAGTCCGATGAAAACTTCAGGCAGTGGTTACATTAATACGTGTGGGGTCCTGCTTGCGGAGAAAATGCATGTACCAGCCATAACAACTATAAATAGCAAATATACAATATCAGTTTCATATAATTAATTTACAACATTTCATCGACTAGTATCAAAACAGAAACTCAGTTCAACAAGCAGGACCCATAGCGACATAGTTCCGAAGTTGCTCTTCATAACAAGCCCTCTCCAGTGGTTATGCGACCATAGTGGTGTAATGCCTTAGCAACTACCCTTGACAACCAACAACCTTACAAACTTTGCACTACGTGTTAACATGTTTGAACTTGTCGCCTATTAAAGGCCATAGCCAATGTCACATGGACTAGTTTTCTCTCCACTGCTTCCTACAAGCGGCCATTTTTTGACGAACCCATCGACTTCAACGTACTTTTTCGACCACGCAGACAAATTCTGCTCCCCAAGTGGAAGCACAGAACAAAAGGAGACAGGAGGTACTTATAACATATAGTATGGAACTGTAGCCATACTTTTTCTTCGCGCTGGTATACGTGTGTAAAGTATACTGTGGTTTGAGCCGTGGTAACTATTAATAGTACATGTGTGTACACACATGTCATATGATAGTTTGAAAGGGATAGAATGCCTATCCACGATTTTGTTACTTTGTTTGGCGGTGGAGTTGCTTCCACAATCTGGGGTGTAATGGATAGCCTGTGCTCTTGAACAATACAGGGTGTGGACCTTGTTGTGGACATTGACAAGTTCTCTGTGTGGGCATGGATAGTCAGGATAGACTCTACCCCCTGTTAACCTAGGAGACCAAAGCCTGCATGCACCCATCCACCTTGCCCATTGTTATAGATATATAAATTCAATCAACTAGACTGCTCCTGTAGACCACAGTGTACAGACATTGTACACAGGTGGTGGTGCCCAAGAGAAGTGAGCAATATGTATGGTGTGTGGGATGGCTTGCATCACCATAATTAGCCTTAGGTTGAGCAGTGCTGTACAGGACATATGAGTCTGGGCCTCAGACACTGGCTCAGTCTTCTCTCCCAAAGGACTGGATCAATGTACTAGCCTCATCAAGCAGCCTCATGCGTCAGACAACCCTCATCTTAGTGTCTCCATCATTGAGACTGCATCCCCCGGTACACATCTCAGGTGTGCCTACCCACATTTGTGGGAAGGAAGTGACTACTATGCTGACCCCAATCCATTGGTCCTCCAGCTGTTCCTGTTCTCAGCATTCTAAGTGGAAATGGACTTAGGACAATTTTAACTTAATAAATGTGAAGCCATTAGTAGTAGCTTCACTTCTACTCCCCTCTACTCCCTCCCTTCTCCTCCCTCCCCTTCCCTCCTCCCTCTCCTCCTTCCTCTCCTTTCCCCCTTCCCTCCTCCCTCTCCTCCCTCTCCTTTCCCTCTCCCTCCCCTCTCCTCCATCCCTCTTTTCCCTCCCCTCCATCCCTCTTCTCTCCTCCTTCCCCTCTCCTCCCTAACTCACCTCCTCCCCTCTCCTCCCTCCCCTCTCCTCCCTCCCCTCTCCTCCCTCCCCTCTCCTCCCTCCCCTCTCCTCCCTCCCCTCTCCTCCCTCCCCTCTCCTCCCTCCCCTCCCTCCCCTCTCCTCCCTCCCCTCTCCTCCCTCCCTCTCCTCCTTCCCCTCTCCCTCCTCTCTCCTCCCTCCCTTTCCTATCCCTCTTCCCTCCCCTCCTCTCTCCTCCCTTCCCTCACCTCATCCCTCCATCCCCTCTCCTCCCTTTCCTATCCCTCCTATCTCCTCCCTTCCCTCCCTCCTCCCTCCCCTCCTATCCCATCCTCTCCCTTTTGTCTCCTCCCCTCCCTCCCCCTCACTCTCCTTCTCCCTCCCATTCTCCCTTTTTGTTACACTTTCCCTTCTATTTACTGTACTACACTAATGCCAGTCTGTTGGTTCTCCTTAATAATTCTGTTTACACTTATAACTACACTTAAGGTACTGCTCATACACATCACAAGCACCAAATGGCATGGTGTATACTTATGGTAACTCTGAACATAGATAGAATGCCCTCCTTTTCTTCTCTGTAGCCACCAAAAGGCTTCCATAGACTCTGCAACATTTCTGGACCTGGTGTCTGTGGTGTTCCATCTAGGCTATGTGACCGAACAAAGTAACTGAAGCCAAATTATTCATTACAACTTGAAGCAAAACCATTTATTGCGTGATGAAAAAAAAAGTATGGCTGCATCTGAATGGTGTTTCTGTACGTCTAATAGTGTGTAGTTTACGATGCGGCATACCATCTTGAGAATTTGTCTGTGCTTGGTGTTTTCATCCTAAAGCTACCCCACTCCCTTACGATATCCATATATAAATTGGCTGCATGTTATTAAGGATTGCGATATGAAGAGTGCGCATATGGTACATGTATAGTCCCAACTACAATGAACAAGATACAACTCTCTTCATTTTAATGAGGCCATGGTGATTCTAGTCGCAATGGATTTTTTGGTATAGGGCTGTGGTGTATATGATAAAATAGTAAATAGATTATTATACACAGATGTACACATAACACACCTACACATGTGCACATAACACACCTACACATGTACACATAACACACCTACACATGTACATGTACACATAACACACCTACACATGTACACATAACACACCTACACATGTGCATGTACACATAACACACCTACACATGTGCATGTACACATAACACACCTACACATGTACATGTACACATAACACACCTACGCTTGTATATTTTATTTTACACATACGATGTTATAAACGTGGCATACAAAATGTACAAACATGCATGCGCACACACACACACATACGTGAAGGCGATGCAGAAGGTACTGTCACATTTTCCACCACAGGTACAGTGATGGAGTCAGGACTGTTGCAGAAGTCCCCAGTACACAGGCACACATAGTACTGCTCATAGTGGTGTGTGGACTGCAGCACACACACAGGCCCAGGGCCAGGGGCATTTATGAAGCAGCCCCCAGTGGAGGGAAGGAGGGTCCCATTGGCCCCCAAGAAGTAGATGGAGGTGCAGTGCTGGGTCTTCAGGGACCCAGGGAGGCCACCAGGGAGAGGCAGTACTGCTCCTGGGTGAAGTCACATGGGGATATGGGCGTGGTCTGGCAATTGTACATGGAGCATTTCAGGCTGGCTGTGTGTACAAGGGATTACATCATCACCCTCACCTGCACACATCCTCAAACAAGCACACCATCACAGGAACACAGCACATGCACACACCACATGCACACACCCTCACATGCACACCCTCACATGCACACCCTCACATGCACACACCCTCACACCCACTCCCACTGACCTATGCAGGTGTAGCCATCAGGGGCTAGGAAGTACCCCAGGTCATTCCGACATGTGCACATGAAGCTACCTAGAGTGTTCACACACCCATCAGAGCAGCCGCCATTGTTTAGAGAGCACTCGTTGATATCTGGAGGTAAGACACATCATGTGCCTGTAATGTAGCCCCTCTCATCATCACATGACACATCATGTGCCCCTCCTCCCCCTTCCATACCAACACAGGTCCACTTATCAGCACCCAGCAAATAGCCTGTGGGGCACACACACCCTGGGTTGCCATTGAGAATGTACATGGTACCAACAGAGCCACAGTAGGACAGAAGTGGCACTGGAGAAGAGGGAAAGAGAAGGGAAAGAGGAGGGAAAGAGGAGGGAAAGAGGAGGGAAAGAGGAGGGAAAGAGAAGGGAAAGAGGAGGGAAAGAGGAGGGAGAGAGAAGGGAAAGAGAAGGGAAAGAGGAGGGAAAGAGGAGGGAAAGAGGAGGGAAAGAGAAGGGAAAGAGGAGGGAAAGAGGAGGGAAGAGAAGGGAAAGAGAAGGGAAAGAGGAGGGAAAGAGGAGGGAAAGAGGAGGGAAAGAGGAGGGAAAGAGGAGGGAAAGAGAAGGGAAAGAGGAGGGAAAGAGGAGGGAAAGAGGAGGGAAAGAGGAGGCATTGATAGGATGTGTATGGGTGTGGCAATGCATTCCTGTAGTTGAGGAGACACAGGCCTAGGGACAAGGTTTTGCCCCAGTTGGGCAGTTCAAAACAACAGTCTAAGCAGATCATATAACCATTTTAGTCAAGGGCTTTAAATAAGCTATCCATCCTAGACGGTGTTTTTTTAGTGTGATGTGTTTGGTTGTACATATGCATGCACAAGATATTAAAACATTCTCTCTTAGAAAATTGGTGGTATAGAGGATTTACAAGCGATTGGATATACGATAAACACAATATTCCTATATTTTTTTGTACCTCCAATCCCTTGTTTCCTTCTGTTTTACACCACCATTGCCTTCAAATCCTATATACCACTAACTTTGTCAGAGAGAATGGTTTTTTGTCTTATTTCATTTAGTACCCAGCTATATTGATAGAGCAAAATACATAGTTTGTATGACAAAAAACCAAACCATTATAATGTCATATTTATTATTGCCTAGCAACACAATGTTTACTGTTATGTCACCTTTGCAGCTGTTCTAGATCAAAACTTGTGCAACAAGCTTTTCAAAATGTTTCATGCATGTCATAAGGCAGTCTAGATTTTGCAATGGTTGCAATTTGTTGATCCGTACGTTTATATGCATGGGTATTGTCATGGGAACACTTGTTCAATATCAATTCATGCAATTACTACATGTAGGTATAATCTTTATGCCAAATCTGTTATTATGACCTCTAGGCGCAGTTGGTAAAGCTAGTGGTGTGTATGGTACACTGTAAAACTAATCCTGAGTTATTATTATCCATAAGTCTCCTAAAGCAAATGGTCTAGCGACTTGAACAAAACATGATAATGATGTACTTTGTCTTCTAGTCGGATAGCAATAAAGAGCTAATCTATCCATTTATCGTTACGCAGATACGTGGGTCACAGTTTTTAATGACTTCATTATGTGGCACAAATCCTATATGTAGGTTCCGACGCTAGTCGCTAGAGTGCATTCAATTGATATAATACCATTTACATGCATATCTTTACATGTTGAATACAAATGTACATAACATTCCAGGGGGTAAATATGTTATGCTGTCGGTACTTGCATGTACACACTGTAGAGCTGAACTATGAAGAAGGGCACCATGGTGATGGCATGATGCTATTGGACATTATGATAGTAAAGAACAAACATGTGTACCTGTTGTTAGTACCTCTGGTTGTGTAAAAGACAACCATACTAGCAAGAGACATAACCATTCACTACTTAAGATTAATTGGTTTTATGAGTAATTCTCTTACTATGCGTCACCATGACAACCATGACTTACCAAATGTCTGCACTTGGGCTCGCTGTGTGAAGGTCACATTGACGTTGCACTTGTCTCCATGGCAACAGCAGTTCACAGTGTCCGTCCCACTCCCCGTATTAACCACGCACTGTCCCTCGGCACACAGGGATGGGGAGGAGGGATAGACACACTGCTTAGAGGTGAGGGTGAACTTTCCTTTGGTGTTCTTCTGATAAACTGCCTGGCAGGTCCCGCTGTGGGACTGGGTACCAGGGCAGGCGGTGTAACCATGACTACAGAGTCTTTCATCAGTGCAAGTGAAGGTCTCACACAAGGGGATGTTTGCTGCAAGGGGGAGGAGGGGGTAACATGGGGTCAGGAGTACATAACATTGTACATGTACAAATGCACACAATCAATCCCTCACCACACAAAGAACACACCCTCATTACACACATAACACACCCTCACCAGGAAGGAGTGTGGCCATCACCATGGAGACATAGTTGCACAGCTCCCCAGTACAGCAGCAGCTGCTCACGCCCACCTCACTGATGCTGGCCGGGTCACATGACCAGGACATGCACCCACCAGCAGGGCTGTACGCACAGCGAAAGGAAATGGGCATGGCCATCCCTGTGAGGAGGTCCGTGGAGTAGAGGGCCAGGCTCTTGGTGAGGTTGGAGGGGCAGGTCTGGACACACCAGGGGATGGTGGGGTCATCCCCACAGCTGCTGGAGTAGCAGGAGGTGGTGTTGGTGGGCGGGGCTGACTGGGAGGTCACCTGATCCACCACAAGCAGTAGGAGAAGGTGCCTAGTGAGGAGGTGAAGGAGAACCATCCCTTTAAAGATGGACGCCAAACTGTGCTGTGGGAGGTGTTTACAAGTGTGCAGGGGTGGGGGGGGGGACCATAGTGTACATTGCAAAATGACCACAAGCCTTAGCACAATGCCCTCAGGGTAACCAGCTACAGGGGTGCCCAGACCTGCATAGTGGCTAACTGCAGTGAAAACTCTCTCTCTCTCTCTCTCTCTCGTACCCTAATTCTCACATGGTGAAGAGAGAAGGAGCATAAGAAGAGTACAAGTGTGCACAGGTGTCCTAACTACTCTGTGTATGGACAGAGGAGTGTGGAGTGGAAGTGAGGTTTACATGTACAAGGGCCAACTGGACCTGTGATCAGATAGCCCTGAGGCACTCACACCACATGTAGGAGGGCAAAGGACCCACATCACAAGGAAAGGACCATCCCTAGGGGCACAACCTCCCCCCTCCACCTGACCCCCTCCCTCTTGTTATGCACTGATCCTCCTCCTCCTCCTCCACCTCCTCCTCCTCCCAAGCCTGGTAAAGATCCCCCTTCCCTCATAAGAGTTCTCCTCCCCCTCCCCAATAAGGGTACCAGTCCCTTCACCTCCATTCCTCCCTGGTAAGAGTCCCTCCCCCTATATTAGGGGTGGAGTGGGGCGTACATACACACTCACACACATATGACATGAACACACACTCTTATGCACTTATCAATGGTAGCACAGGATATACTGGGTAGCCAATTCAAAACAGATCATTGAAATTGCACTCATCAATATATTATAATTAGTATCTGTAGAATGATAACTAGTAGCTGATGTCCCATTGCCTTCTATAGCTCCTTTATGTCACATGTATGCTTTAAAATGTACACACGTTTACTTTAAAACTTTATACTTTTTAGATAAGGGAAATTTTCAAATGAACAACGCAAATGAAACAATTTTCACATGGCAGCAATGAGAGCAGTTATACATATCTGATGTAAGACTAAAGTATATAATATGGCCATCACATGAGGATCAGTACGATATATTGCACGTGTCACATCAAAGGTCAGACACATCATCATCATACTTCAGCACACTACAATTTTTGTATGCAAGGATGCATGCAACCGGATCCCCTGTGCTGCTCCACAAGATCTGTATTTATTGACAACTATATTGATGTGGTCCAATCATTATATCATCTAAGAATTCGTCTTGCACAATTCTGAAAGGTATAGTATATGAAACAGCAGAGGGAGGCATGCATAATTGCACGCAGCTAGTATCCACAACGTTGAGTGCTATAGCCGTGCCCTTTGCAAACCCCTTTACAAGTTGGACCAGAAGTGCTTCCCCATGGTCTTTCAGGGTCTGATACAGGTAATGCAGGTGTGACTGTGGCATGGCAGGCATGGTGAAGGTGCCCCTGAACTTGAAGGCAGACCTTTACCCATATGCATGGACATTCCACACAACCTGCAAATGGGTTTTAAAAAGTACACATGCACAATATACATTTAACCTTTTCATTTTATAATATAAACAGTTACATATAGCATGTACATCCGTGCAACCTACTGTACAGCTAGGAGTTTGCTATGAAGACATTTTGTTGTTAATCTGTTTTTTTTTTTAATACAAGTAAGTACAAGTACACATGTACATTGTGGTCACGTATAGATTTATCTATGGGTAACCTAAAGACCTATCGCTAGATGTGGAATTTGCATGAATATTATTAGGGCTGTTACTATACAATGTACACGTATGCTACATGTACATGCACGCCATGACAAGATATACAAATATGGCCGCGGCTGTGGTCTTATCCAATCATTCAGGAATGGGCCCCATGCAGCATCATTTCAGTACCTGCATGATATGGCGAGCAGAACTATCTTTTTTTTTTTTTTTACTAGCTAACTTTTAAAGTCATTGCGCATTGCAACTGCAATAACTTTGTCTTTGGCCTCTAAACTTTGCCGCCGACGATATATCAATGGGCATGCGCAGTCCCTGCTCTGCACTTGAACATTTCGTAATTCTCCTGTTAATTTAGCCTGAGAACAATCTTCTCATGCGCCATATTCAAATCCCCTATCCTAGCTGTCAAACTGCCCCTACCTACGCACAGCAAGCGGGTCAAATATCGTCAAACTCCCTATACTATGTAATACCGGCATCGCCCGTACGGGTACCAGGTGGCATTGTACAATACCACACGCACACTTACATACAATTGATTCAAAGTGAGGGAACACAAGCTCTGATGAATAAATGAATACCTTGAATCGATGCTGCCTGTCACTGCAATCGCGATTCAGCGGCGGCGGAACCGGGGGGGTAGGGGGGGTATTTACCCCCCCAACTTTACCGAGTAGAATTATTACTAGCCGTAACTAACCGTGTTGTACATTATAACCAAAGAGAACTGGAATCGGATGATATTAAAGGTGTGAACCGTTAAGTAGCTACTCAACAAGCGGTTCATTTTCGCGTGCGCAACCAATCTACCACGCCCACTAATTATATATTCATAGACTTACCCCCCCACTTAAAAATACCTTCCGCCGCCCCTGCGATTGGGAGCGATAGATAATTGTCCGATAATCGAATATTAGATAATTATCGATAATTTTTTTGTTATTTTTTAAATAGACTATCGGTTTTGGTCACTTTGCCTACTAAATTATCTACTTGCTATTGGTGATGTTCGACATCGCGATCGTGCCGATCTCTATAAGGTTGGAACTGTAGTGCGGGAGGAAACATGCATGGGTGTACGCAGCCTTCGGGTAACTATTTACCGGAGGGTCGACTTTTATTAAAAGGTGACCTGTCATGACGTAAGGCTAAACTATGTTGTACCATAAATATTAGAGTAACCCTAATATCTATTGTACATGTATGAAATAGCAATAAACTTACCGCAAAGAAACGCACTACACTCCCTCCCATCCATTGTCCACAGCACGCCTGCCACCCTCACCTCCCCCTCCCATGACATTTGAATTGGTTTAGCGTCATTGTGCACGCCTGCAAACAACCACAACCACATAGACTGCATCGTCCTCGTACTCCTCTACGACTGCCCATCCCGAGTCCGACCGATCGGCGAATTTAATCATTTTCTGCCTGCGGGGAAGAAGTTTCATACCTTTTTCAAGATCTTCCTTGAGTTCGATGGGCTGCCCCGCTCTCGTCCGCTGCCGTCACTCTCTCCATCCGCGCTGTTGCCGAAGCCACCTGTTCCGTCACCTTGTCGATGAAAGCGGACTGTATTTCATTTCCCCTTCTTGAAGGTGTACGCCGGCTTCTTCCCCTTCGCGATGATTCGTGCGGACTCAATTTGGCTCTCCCGCACCATCCGCGCCGTCACGTCCTGGCCCTGCCGAACACTTTTCAATTCATTCTGCATGGTCTGTCACTGGAATTTTGGTCCTGAAAAATTTGGTCCCGGACGGAAATTTTCGCTGAAAATTTTGGTCCGCCCGGACCGATAATTTCGAAAAATACGGTCCGCCCTGAAATTTTAGGTCCGGACATTGTTTTCTAAGTCTATAATGAAGTTCACCACCATCTCCTTCGTAATCGCTGTAGTACATACATGTATGTAACTAGTCTCTTGACTTTATCGACGGGATTGAGTGGTAGGTGAATATAAATGTATAATCACTGATGCTCTCGTATCGATCTATTATATTACATGTAATCGGACCTATTAAAAGGGGCTTTGGGACTCCTTACTCTTTGTAGAAGACTACATGCCTATGTACTCTGATGGTAGACCAACCAAAACCTTTTGGCGTTTTCTATCAAGGCCACACAGTAGGTGATCTGCAATTGGCCCTGATGCGTCTGCTTAATTGTAGTAGTTCAGTTGTGCAACTCATTGTATATAAATACTCCACTCAGTAAAGGTAAAGTTCATTAACACACCAAGATTTATGTACAGAGTGAACAATTCCATTCTTCTGCACTTGATGGAAGAGAGTGGAGGCCAACACACTTGATGTGAAACCACTGTTCGCAAAGACCACACTGCACCATATCCCCATAGGTGTCAGGCATCTGACAGCTACAAAACACATCTATATTCATGATGAGGGTATGATGGGCTCTTTTCACTTTCTTGGTAGGAAAAGGAGTGAAGTTGCTTGTAGTGTAGCACTTTAAGAGGTGGTCTTGCATAGTTGCCTGGTCAAACTCGATTTCTTCTAGGCAGTGACCCAGGGCAGCATGCAATGCAAATGCTATTGCAAAAAACCCACAATCATCACTGCCACGCTGCTTTTGGACGGTAGCAACATTCACAGCTAAGAATGAATTCCCCGCACTCTCACATATTGATGTTCTGTACACCTGGCATAACTGATGGGTTAGGGTCGAAGAGATATGACTTCCAACCTTACGGCAGTCAAAAAGAGTGACTGTACCACCAAGTCGTGCTGACAATACCCAGTGGGAATCCGACACTATATGAATCTGAATGGCATCCATCTTGGCTTGAAGATATCCATTGTTCTGAGCTAGAAGAGTGCTCTGCCATCCATCATTGGTGGGGAACTGCATTCTGAGAAGCTCTTGTGCATAGAACATATGGTCATCAGTCAGCCATTCACCACCCACTACTTGTTTATTTCATTTCGCGTGTGAAAGGGCACTTTCTCTGTGAGAAAATAAATGGTAAATCTTCAGTTTACACACATAATGCAGAGTGCAATCCAAATCAAAATGAGCAGTTTGTACTATATAGGTAGTACATTCCTCTGCTATAAAAAGTAATTTACCTTACGAATGGTATCTCGTTTAACAGAAACTGAACAATCCTCCATTACAGTGCAACCACTGTCAATGCCACCGACTTCAACACAGTCATTTTGATGGGCACGATTACAGGGTGATGAATGGTCTATTGAAAATGTACCAAGTCTTATATTCTAAGAAAGTGAAAAAGGTTTAGATTGGCCTCCATTGTGCTGAATCATCTTCAGAAGAATGAGGGCTTGCCAGAGTACCAGAAGGAGTAAGAAGGAGTAACCTTTAAACAATGCATATTTTATGGTGGCTGAGAGTTGCATACACCCATGTATTTGTTAACATAATCAGCTGCAGACTGACAAGTATCTGATACATGTACTTACACACTAAAATTTTACTTACACAATCTCCTTGTGAAGAACTTTGATCTTCATCTTCATCGTCCATACAACATGCATCACTTGACATGTACATTTTTAAGTGGCTGCCAGTAGCACGAGTAGTCTTGCCTTCTTCATTGCGTATTTCATATATACCATTTGGCAGCACATTTATGATTGTGTATGGCCCAAGAAATCTTTCTGTAAGTTTTCCGCCCTTGACCTTTTTACGAGAGAAGTTTTTCAGCAATACCAACTGGTCACACTGAAATTGGCCTGGTTTGCAGTGCTTTTTATCATATGCTTCTTTCTGCCTCAACTGTGCAGCAATAATGTTGCCTTTGGCCTCTTCCAATATGCGTGCATGTTCTGAAAATACAGCAGGATAGGGATGTTCTTCAAGTTCCCAATATTTCTTGCAGTGATCTTCAGAACATTGCCGCTCAAGCTCCACATCAATTGGAAGGGTTGCTCGGCGACCAAACATTAACATGAATGGTGTGTATTTAGTAGAGTCGTGTCGGGAAGTGTTACATGCGAAGGCACAAGTGTCTAGGTAGTGACTCCACATATCCTTCTTTGAAGACACATATTTCACCAACATGTTTTGAAGCGTCTGATTGAAGTGCTCATCAAGATCATTGGCCTACAAGTTGAAGTTGAGAGAGATCGGATGACATCAGATTGTGTGCACGCATTTTTATATGTATACTACAGTACACAATAACATTCATGGAACAAACCTGAGGGTGGTAAGCTGTAGTTAGCCTCCTCTTAATTCCTAGCATCTCTGAAAGTTGGTCATTCAGTGCATCGCTGCCATTGTCTGAAAGCATGCAACACACGTGGTAGTCCCATTCGCATAAAGATCTGTAGTTAAAGTAAGGACACGACCATAAATATTTGGAGCTCACCAAAACATACTATCAGTTGCATGGTAAGAGCATGCTTTGTACCACAAAAATTATCAAACTAAAAGAACTAGTAAAGCCATGCACAGCTACATGTACAAATAACTGCATGCACATATAAATAATTGGTACACATGCTGAACTTAAACAGTGAACTTGCCATTGTAGATGCCATTTTGTTGACTGTATAGGTACCACCTCAACCCACTTTGTGAAGTAATCACTGATAGTGAGTATGTAACGACTTCCGTCCTTTGCAACTGGGCTCAGAGGGCCAATGAAATCAATGCCAACCATGTACCAGGGGGCTTTAACTGGAATGGGATGAAGCTCAGGCACTCCAGTAGTTAGCTTTCTGTTCATGCGTTGACACACATCACATTTTGATAGCTGCAGAAATATAACAGAACCAGGATTGAATTTGTAATATTAAAAAAAATAAAGGAGTACCACTGATGCAGTTAAATAAGGAGCTCACCAAGCTAACAATGTCTTTAACCATGCCATGCCACATGAATCGTTCCTTGATCCTGTACAGTGTCCTGGTCTTACCCATGTGACCAGAAGTGGAATCAATGTGACATGCCAGTAGGATCTTCTGGTGCTCTTTCAAACTCTGGATGTAACGCAACAGCACTTCCTTCTGCGTAAAAGATGGCTACTTTATTAGACACATACATACATACATGTCACTACCAAAAATATCAAAAACGATAATGGCAGTATTGATTAAACGCTACTTACCTTTTCCTTTCCCTGCTTGTGCTTATACAATAGCTCTTCTTCAACAGATATTGTCAACTTCGCCGCTTTCCTTCGTATCACCCTCTTTTTGGTCTCATTGACACATTCAGGATACTTCTTCGACACTAAATAGGCATAAGCCTCCTCGACAAGATCATCACAATCAGAACCATCGTCAACTGTTTCTTCAATCTCCGCCATCACTCGCAAACTGATATCAACCACGTGGACGTATAAAATAAATCTCCGGACCTTTTTTTTCGGACACGGACCTTTTTTTTCAGATAAAATTGGTCCGACCGGACCAAAATTTTCTGAAAATATTGGTCCGGGACCAAAATTTTCAGCGGACCGAAATTTCCGTGACAGGTCTGCAACCCAAGAAGTATACGCGAGACGACGTCCGTGCCCGATGTGCTGGCGCCTGACGTGCCCGCTGGAGTATCATTTCCCTGATCCATAGTAATGCAGAAAGTTCTCAGTGTGCAAAACGCTTAGACTGAATTGTTACGCCCCTTCCACCCTACATATACCCCCCACGTGGCCACCACGTGCTGTCTGACCAATCGCATTGGGAGGGAGCTTAGTTTCTGTCTATAATTTAACTCCGTATATCAATAGCGGCTCATTAATCAGACCACCCGGAAATAAGACCACTTAAAGATGGAGTTGCAGTATAAAAAGCGCTTCTATGGCACCTTCGGCTGCTTGGGTCAGATCACGGCATTTCATCACCAGCTAACAACTCTAGGTCTTATTTGAATGAAAGGGCAAGTTTGGAAATAAAATACTACTTTTTGAAGCTAATCTCGTCTTCTTACGACGTTCCTGTTGCGAGTTATACGTGATGAACGGACGACGGAGGATCGAGGAGGAGGAGATTAACAAAAATTAAATGGCGGAATTTTGGTACCGACTTGTCACTCCACGTAAACTGCTATGTTCAGCAAAGCTCACGTTATATGCGCATTAGCCGCCATATTTGCCATGTTTGTGATGGATTATACAGTATGCGTGAGCTGGCGAGTAATAACAACGCTTCGTTACCGTTTAAAACTCTCGATCGAAAACCACGCCCACGAAGCCAATCCTACATAGGATCCACTACCGTGGGTCCTGATGCACACATAACAATACAGATCACAACCCGTATATGTTTATATCAGTATACATGTATGTTTATTCAACTTTATTACCTAGTAATAACAATGTTTACAGTTATTTCACATTAGCAGCTATTCTCAATAGATCGAAACTCGAGCTCCAAGCGGTTGGATTCAACATTTGCATGCTAGCGTCACAAGCAGCTGCAGACGCCCGGATCCGCATTGCACCATAGATAATGATAGTACCAAACTCATGAAAATCGCATGTGGTAGCAAGTACCGCATTTAGCAATTTTAGCGTAAGTACACGTATACCTGGCCTGTACGGCTGTACCATATCCTTCGTACGATTAAGGATGAAAGTTATTTCGCGGCAACACTGCCCTCATCCCTCATCAGTGTTGCCGCGATATATCGCGAAAGGCGATATATCGCGATTAATCTTTAGTCATATCGCGAAATAAACGTGTACGGACGTAAACAAAGATATACAGAAATAAAATTTAGAAACGAGCAGAGAATAAGCACACATTTAGGTATATCAATGAAAATAATTTACTGTTACAGTTAAACCAGTTTAGTTTGAATTTTGCCTTAGAAATATACATTTGCCAATGCAGCCTTTCATGCAAGATGCCACGCCCCCACGGGCGCAACCTTTTCTTCTTTTTAATTTTTTTTAATTTTAAGCAATAAATATATTTATTAAAATACATGAACGAATGAATATAACATCACATTACTAATATTGTTACTAAATGCATAAAACCTTGGAACCCTAAAAGAGAGGCACTTCTGGCTTACAATCAAGTTGCCCTGGACAGGATGGCTCTGCAGTTGGCTCTCACTAAGGCTAGGCCTAGGCGGCTGTATATTCCAAAGATGGTCCTGGACTTGGGTTGGTTTAGCCTGGTGGAATGATGACCAGCAAGCTTAGAAAAAGCCACCACTGCTGCAGCATCCCAACACCCATAGGTTTCGACCACAAGTGGACCAACCCAGTTCCTCACACTTCCTGTCATTGCTGTTGTGCTTTCTGTTCTCAGCTGCAAGGGCTGCCGAACCTGCCATCACACTCGCTTCTAGCAAGACACTTGGCAATGAATGTAGCATGGACATGACGGACAAGTCAAAAGGCAGCAGGTTTGCCAAGGTCCCAGTTAGGGACAAGAACATCTGCTGGGCGGGATTGTGTAATGGTAAACCCAGCCCCGCATCCCGTCTCTAGACGTGGACCCAGGCAAGCACGTTGGCAGAAGTCTGAAAAAATGTCCCGGAGCTTATTATGGTGCGATACCACAAATTCAATGCTTACAACTGAGGGCGTGATGGCCAAAGTCATCCAATGCAAGTGAGGGCAACTTTGGCCTTGGACAACCGGGATACCCAACCACCACTTCAGTGCTACTTGAAATTCTGCTGGATCCAAGTGGAGGTTAAGTCGAGGGGAGGGAGTGACTGACAGCCAAGCAGAGGCATGAGGGGAAGAGATGGACAAAAGATGAGCCCTGTCAGTCAAGGTTGCACTTTGAAAAAGGTTATTGAACTGTTGGTCTTCAAGCTTGGAAGATAAGACCTTCTGTGAGAGATGGGAATTTTGTACCAACTCAAGGGTAAGGAAATCATGGGGGTCCACAAGACTGTTACAAAGGTCGACTGAAGAGGACAGATACTTACCTGACAATGAGGAGAGGCCTGAAGACTGAAATGAAGCTATGTATGCTGCAGGGGAATGGCAAGATAGGCGCCGAAGCCCTAAGCCCCCCGGGGCTCTTTAAGCTTAGTTGTGCCTGCTGCCAGGTGGAGGCAGAAGCATCCACTGCAGTACATTCCGAGAAGCATCGCTGTACACAATCATCAAACATGGCAAAGGCCACCTTAACTACATGTAGGGGAGGTGGAGTATTTCTAGATAGATGCACTAATCTAGATAGATGCACTAATCTACAAAAGCTTCCACATTGTTTAAGAAGAAGCAAGGCACAGCTTCCAATTGCTTAAGTAACTTGTAAAGCCTCAGACCGCTTTTGGACTACAAACTTTGCACAAAACACCTATGGGAGCCCCCAAGATCTCAAAGTGGGGTACATTGGATTGCTTCATCTCCTCTGGGAAGGTACTAAGATCGCTTACACTGTACAATTCACACTTGGCAGTGTTGATGTAAAGGCCAAGTGGTGGTCCAAGGTCTTGGATAATGGTGAGAACACGAGCAATGGCTGCAGTCGGGCCAGCAACAACACCATCATCAATGTACCATTGATGAAACAACAAGGATGCACAGTCAGCATCCTCCGCAATTGCTGACACTACCTGTTGCAGCACTAGACAAAAGAGAAGGGGACCTAAAGGATCGCCTTGTTGAACACCTGTCTCTGAGGAAATGGTACCCAATGGGTGCCACAAGGTAGGATGCTGACCATAGCACCAAGAGGACCATTGAAATAGTTCTGGGAAGTGCAGGCTGCAGGCATCAAGGACAGCCTGTCTGGATACCCAATTGAAAGCATTTTGCAAATCAATTTTCAGGACTGCAAAATCTTCATCCTGCCAATGTTCATCCACACAGCATCTCAGCATATATATAGGTTACATGTAGTGATAAAGACGGAAGGTGTACAGAAATTAATTTGTTTGCAATAAAATTGAATCATATTGCATACACTCGGTTTAGGTTGTCACATGACGTACATACATGTATACATATAATAATTCATTTCTTCCAGCAAGACTTTTGTATCGGGGTAATGTTTCTACACGCGTCGCAGTTCTCCATGAATGACTCGTGCTCCTCTGTCTGAAGAATGGTGTGGCTGATGTTGTAGCTTTGACGTAGTAGCGTTGTGGCCTCGCGGAGCACTGACTGGGGAGATGCTTCAGTATCTGTAATGTGCGAGTGGCATACATTAATGTATATATGTGCTATACATGTTGCTTAAAATCCGTTATACTCAGTTCAATGAACACAGTCCACATGCATGCAGGGAGATACTGCATGTTTTCTAATCCCTTGTTGGCTTGGTATCTTGTGCATGTAATGATTTGAATGCAAATAGTATCACATTGATATATTGTACATGTATGAAGCTGCAAAGCAATGACCATTCTAGCTCTAGCTGTATGTACATGTACCAATAGTTGATTCGGAATAAAAATTCGTGTGCACATCGACAAAGAGAATCTTATGATTTCAAGTCATTGCAACATTATAGATATTTGTGCACCAATAATGTTACAGTATTATCAAGCAGAAGTGGCAACATGACATGCAAACATACCCAACACAAGGTGGGCAGCGACTGCTGTCTTGTTCAACGTGAGAGACCATATGCCGAGGTTGTGGATGCTTTTAACTCCTCTCACAGCCAGCAGCGCATTCCGAATATCATCGAAGTCCACATCCATGGGTGTACCTGATATCAGCAATAGGCATATTGACATGGGGAGGAGCAACATTTGGTGCATTTCATGTTGCAATATGGTTTTATTTACATCTTCCCTGAACAACGTAAACAAAAAGTTGTATTTCAATACCTAACGTAGCCCGCAAGTCACATGCATACCTTTTTCGAATGATAGTGCATGCTTGAAAGTGAAATGGGGATGGATATAGTCTTCTAAGTTCTAACATGCATAGTGGCATTATTTTTAATTGTCGGTTTACATGTACGTTGGCCTGCTAGAAGCACGTGCGCACCACTCACCTTCCATCAGCACAAGGACAGCGTCCCTTAAGATATTGACAGTAGAAAAGAGAACGAGAATCGAGAACAGAAACGTGCAGGCTGGATCGGCCAGCTTCCACTCCGGCTGAAACAAAATTGATAATACTCTTATTTCCCACATTCAGGGAGACTCAGAGGAGAATATATAGCGGACGTCTAACCTTGAATTTTATAATGAAGGCAGCCAGGACCACACCCACACTCTGGACCATGTCTCCCAGCACGTGCAGCATGGCGGCCCGAAGGTTAATGTTCTCTCCGGACCCCGCCCCATTCGTCTGCCACTGCTTATCGTCGATGCCGCTGTCGGGGAGGGGCAATTTCGTCTCGTCCTCGGGATGCTTGGATATGCTGCCGCCTCTCTGCTGCGAGAGCTGGCCCTTCTCGGCATCGTGGCGCTTGCGTGCTTTCGACTGCTCTTTTTCATCGTCGTTCTCGTTGTGAAGTACGGAACACATTCTAAAAATATATATTTTTAAAAGCATTTTTGTATTAAATATATAACGGTATGTACATCAATACAACTAGTTAACCTATATAAGTATATTCCCCCCCCCCCCCCCCTTAAAGCGGCATGGGTGAATTATTTAAAAGTAAAACAGCAAAAATAACAGCATAAATAATACCAAGATAGGACTCGAGTTTTAGTGCATACACACGCATGCAATAGTTGTTCTGTTGCAAGAGGCAGTAAGTGTATTAACATCACGCTAAATGTACAAGGGGGTTTGCATCAATCCACGTTGCGGAATTGTATAATAATGCAGAAAATCCAGAGCATGGTCTAGCATTGTGTCTCGCAGACTTAGTGTTATAAAATACTCACAGGACGTTTAGGAACACCCCTGCACAGGATATAATGAGCATGACGTCAGCGTTGATCTCGTAATCCGTGTTTATCACTCGCAGTATGGCTTCGTACACGAGCACCGCTGTTAGCACCCATATTAGCAGCACTGACACGATTGCTCCTATGATCTCTGCAAGTGTGAGGGGAGGAAATAGGGAAAGAAAGGAACGGGGGGGGGGGGGGGGGGGGGGGGGGGGGGAAGGACATAGGGAGAGAGCTTGATCAATACAGTGCAAGACAGAATGCAGGAATAGGCGTGACATGCATGCAGAATTTGTAATTCAATGCTGAGTGAAGCATGATATCATTTATTTATTGTTTAGACATATCATATATAAAGCTAGAAGCAATATGCATGGAACATGAAATACATACAATTAGATGATATACTTAAGGACATTGTTTACTCAGCCTTGCAGCCATGAATCAGTCCGGCGTATAGGGTACAGAGCCTGGATCCAGCCAGGTATTTTATTTTGCGACAATTACAACTTGCATGTCATATTTAATAACTGCACCTGCTCTATGCCACCCGAAAGTCAACCTCTTCGTAGGAGGGCGCGCTGCCAACCATATTGCGAACAGGCTGACTAGGAATCCCGCCAAATCTGACATCATGTGAGCTGCGTCTGTAAGTATAGCCAAACTGTTGGAGAAATATCCGCCTGCACAGGGAAAGGATTTAACATCACGTACATGTAGGCCAGGCGCTCGCAAGCCAAAGGTACTACGTGTTAATTATTTAGACTAAACACACGCTTGGCACTGAACCAAATATACCGAGTCTAAGAGTAAATACGCGTGCAAGTGCTGCTTAGCTATATATATATATATATATATAATCGCACCAAGCCTTCCCATGCATGCTCGCACACAGACACATATAGACACCGACACGCTAGCTCACACATGCATGCAATAGTATACCTAGCATTTCTGCCAGCATGAATATGAAGGAGAGAACGGCCGCTATGATGAGCTTGTTTCTTGCCCGTTTTCGCACGCTATTTCCTTCACGAGGATGGCAATGGCACGCTAGGTCATTCTTCACCGTAGTGTGCTATATAATTGAAGACCATTACTTTCAATTGTGCAAGTCATATTATTTATAACCATTTGGCATACACAATTAAGCTACATTCACTTGTCATTTGACTCGGCAATGTAACACATGCATATATATACGGGGTAGATGGACATGCTTGGGTGCATGTCGTACATTCGTCGGTGTAAATATGAGGAACAAATTAAAATCTCACATGATCAGTGCCGTTAGGAGTAGTAGTTGATCCATATAGATGTGCCTTGTTCTCCGAACAGTCTGCAGACAAGTAATTAAATTGATACAGTCTTACATGTGTAGATACTTAAGTAAGATCTTGTGTATCCACTGGGTTTTGGAAAGCATCTGCGCATATTTAACATATAACTATAAGTATAAGTCACTCATCAGTATATTATTTATAAACAACAAGTATTTACCAGGTTATATGCAGGTTATATGCATGTCATGCAGCAATAAATGGTTCAGGTTCAAACTTACTGGTTTCCCCAAGTGTCGACCCTGCTGACCCTGCAGTGGCTAGCTCGGGTTTTGGATTTCTGAGGGGCAGCTCGTATCCCGGCTCCATTGAGTACAAGAGAGCTTTCGGCTGTTTAATAGTGTATACGCTAGTGTACTAAGGCTTTATTAGCCAGTCCACAACTCTATCAGTAGGTGTACGTGACATCCGGTAACGTGCACATGGTGTCGGCGATTGCATAACCTATGTATATTAATATGCTGATTGAATTGACTGCATGATTTCCGGAAGAGCAATCAGTATTCGTTCACAATGTATGACTGACTCTATTATGACTTGAAAGACAAACTCATGGCAAAACGTATATATAGTTATAGCAAATTTCAAATTTCCACGAAACATTTGTGTAAATCCGGAGTCACAGGAAAAATTGGCACTGAAAGCAATCCTGACTGCATGCATATGGATACTAAATAAAAAAGTGTACATGTATATGCCCTCGATCATTGTTCATTAGCAAATCTCTCTACTGAAATTTAAATTACATTCATCACATCATGCACTCTAATATCGTTAACAGAATTTGAATGGACGCTTTCTCATTTCCATAGCAGCACTGAACTAAGGCTTTGAATGAAATTCTCATGTCGCTTAACGAATTTGTACAATTAGCACTAAGTGTCTTAAGCTACTAGTTAACAATAGATGGAACTGTTCCTTTATGTCTTTGAGCATGCTGCTTAAATAAACCCTGTCAGTGAGCTCATGTATATAGCTGCGCATATTTGATTAGATCAATCATGTGACAATAATATCCTTTTACAGCTTCCTCTTTGAGGTCGATTTTACAAGTAACAATTTCTAAATACGTCGCTGAAAAAATTATAGTCAACAAATGCTCACATGAACATCTAGTTTCACTTTTTCACCATATCAAATTGCTTAAGATCTATGCTCTATGCTTTGATTTCAAGCCATGAAATAAATAAGATTATAAAATAAAAAAGAGATATATTTCAGTCATAGGCTTTGTTAATTCACATAGGCTACTGAAAAATGACCAAGATGGACACCATAAAAGAAGGGCGAGTTAACGTATATATCGCAGATGAATTTTAAGGATGACGAGATAACTAGAATGAACAGGGCACAACTAAGCCTCATGAGAAAGATTACTAGTTAGAAACGTATGGAGCTATTATTTGGTTCTTTCAGACAATTCACTTGATTGGGGATGCTATGATGATACTGTTTTTTGGTCAATATCAAAATTTTAACACAGACACGTACTTGTGATATACAATTTTATTCACACCCTTGCACTTAATACAACTTAACTTCTTGTTCAATAATACTGTATTTGTATGGTGTTTAAGAGTATACATACACATTGTACATGTATGCTTATTGCTGCACCTCTTACACCTGTTACAGCTATCCTGGCTGCGATATCAAGAGCTGCATTTTTTTTTGTCGCATTATGTGTTTTCACCGCCATTGACATTAGTTTCACTCAATCTCTCCTCACTACAACCAGGTTTGCTTAACGCTACGTATCTCAGTCTAATGTGTGCATGGCTATGGTTTTCCATCAGTACCCATATCATCATTCCTTTAAACATAAAGGATTTAACACTGTATCTGGTGGTTGTCCAAGGACCAACTGCATGACATTTTGTTATCAGTCCTAGTGCATCAGTGAGAGCATGCTAACTGTTCTAGCTGGAGTTGGCATGACTAATTTCAGTGGGCATACTTGGAACACCTACCATGAGCTACAGTGATTCAGTTGAAATTCCATAGGCCATATAAGGTAAACTGCCAGATTAGAACGGGTTGGCTTTATTGGAATGGGGGGTGGGGGTGGGGGTGGGGGTGGTCCAAAGTTGTAGAAGACTAGAGGTAGGGGTTTGAACCTCATTCTTCTTTGTGTACTGATACATAGGATGAGGTTCAAACCCCTACCTATAGTCTTTTACCACTTTGGTCCCCTTACCTTACTAAATGCAGGTGATAATCTCTTTGGTTATTAAAGCAGTGTGATGACACACTGGAGTTAATGACATGTGCTGAAGGCATTCTATCCAATTATACTATATAAACTGCTACGTATGGAAGCACGAAGCTGTTCAGGGTGTCATCTGTTGGTCCAACAATGCATTGCGTGGTTTTATTAATAGGTGTGGAGAATTCAGTCTCATTTACCGATAAGGTGCATGTACATGGACATGTGAAATTACATGCCACAGACCGGCACACTCAAACTTGTACATGTACATGCATGGTACTAGTACCATTAACAATTATTTTAGTCAGCCCCCCACGTGACATCCTGGCTATCAGTTATTTCCTCCACATCCCTAGCTCTCCATCTTGACCCAATTGAATTCAGGGTAGTTGTCAAGTGGTGGCTGGGCCTAGATACCTCCCAGGGTTCTCAGTGTGCGTTCTGCCCTGCCCACAGTCTGGACCCTCTTGGACACCATGCATTAACATGCAAATGTGGGGATGATGTTATTACACGCCATAATGCTCTCAGGGACACTGTAGCGCTCTTCCTTCACCGTGCACATGCTTCAATCGAAGTTGAAGCTGGTGCTGGGCTCTTTCCTGACCATTCACGGTCACGGCCTGCTAATATTCTCGGGAAGCATTGGAATCATGGAAGGCCCATTGCCCTGGACATCTCCATTGTCTCACCGCTAAATCCTTCAACTTTAGCTGAAGCGGGAGCAACGGTTGGAGCAGTCCTTGAGGCAACGGAGAGCAGGAAACACCAGGCCAATGATGCCAAGTGTTCAGCTTTAGGGTGGGTCTCAACCCCTCTAGTAGTTGACTCCTATGGGGCTAGGGGTAACGAAGCTTCAAGATTTCTGGCTCAGATCATTACTATAGGCTTGCGATTCACAAGTCTCTGCCAAAGGCACAGATATCTTTTGAGCTTTTCGCAAACTTGAGCATTTGCTTAAAACATCAGCGAATGCCAGAGCCATCTTCCATAGAATCCCATTTTAACTGTAGCGTGTTTTATATATAGCAAGTGTTGTGTCTATTATATCCTATATTGTCATATCATGTATATTATTATATAAATTATACATATAATTATAATTATTAGAAAGGAAAACAAAAATTCAAATCGTATATTTTTAAAAAGTTACTAATTATCAATATCATGCTAATCAAACGCAGTTACGGGTTCAGTTTGCATGCATGTATATGGTGCCTAAAAAACAAAAGTACTAAACAAACCTTATTATATAATCTAATGATCAATGATTCCAAATTAATTATTGCATGAAAGCATAAATGTATAACATTCTTTCAACATTGTTCTTTTTTTTTCTTCATGTACATGGATTGCCTGGTCTTGTAGCACAGTGTGCTCCTCAAGTCAAGGATGTTGTTTTCTTAGTGTGAATTCTGCATCATTGGTACATGTATGAGAGGGTGTGACAACCACACCTCTTTTGTATGCTGGACCTTTTGTCAATGAGATGTGGACAATGAGAACAAGACCTGAAGTCATAGTCCAAAGGGAAAAGCACACAGAGGAGGCCAAGTACAAACCAAAGGGACACGAGGCAGTTTCCATGGCTTCATACACGTGGAATATGAATGGAGGTGTAACAAAGATGCAAAACAGTACTGGGAAAGCGGCCAACGGAAGGAGCTGTTTAAGTGCATTCATGAACTGGTCACCATCACTAATCTGTTCATAATTTAACCTCCAACGCACCCTATGAGATAATTTAAATACCATGACAACCATGGCAGTGGATGATGCTATTAGGACTATCAACGCAGGGCCATACCATAGTGTAAACGCCTCGATGTCTCCAACGTGGGTGGTACTATTTGTGTCTGCATCATATATCCAACATGTGGTAAACGGCGTAAGGTGGTAAGTACCGGTAATCAGAGGTACGGAAGCGATCACCGCTGGTACGAGTAGCGAGGTCACAACGTACAACACTTCAAGCTTCTTCAGGTTCTTGTGGAGGACGGCAAAACAAAAGAGATGGATGGTTACCCATGTTGTAAAGAGCAGCTTCGTCCACTGAGTGTACAACGAGAACCACCCGATGGCAGTGCACAGCTTGAAGTAGACTGTACTAGTACTAGGCCTATCAGGACTTGTGCCGAATACGACTTCCACCACGAACACGAGTGAAAATCCCAACGACGAGAGGACCTGATAAAGGGCCAGCCTGTAGACCGCCTTGGTGTACAGGTCGAGACAACATACCAAAATGGCTGCCAACAAACACACGAATACGGAGAATCCGTTGGTCGCAGCGATGACGATGCTGATGATTTTGGCTTCAGATGGGGAAAACGCCTCACAAGACGAGTTGCTCATGGTCGAATTGAAACGTCCGATCAGTCAGAGAGCAAACGGTGACTGTCAGTTGGTTGCCAATATGTAATGGTTGGGCGTAGCCCGACCGCAAAGGCATGTGCCGATGACAGATCATTGCATCATTCAAGTCATGACATTGCACGACGTCAACTTAATTTATTGTGCAACCTCCTGACCAAGGAGACATGCTCCATATATTTCTCTTACCGGGCCCTCTTCTTCTCCAGCTCATTTCATCGGTTTTTGCAGTGCATTGCATACAGGGAAATGAGGGAATCTATATGGGTCAAGTTGTTGCAATGCAAAGATGGATGGGTTTAATTTAACAACCCGTATACAAAAAAAAAAAAACACATTATTCACAACCGAAGCTGTGCAAGTCTGAAAAGCATTGGTCAGGGGTACATAAATGTACAAAGACGATATATATTGATCTCCTTATGCCTACCAGTTCATTAACTTCATTGTCAAGCTGAGCCGCTCTCTGATTTACCATGTTAGAATTAATCAATAATTTCCTGGAAGCGACAGAATTTCCGGTCGCTTATTTTAATTAAAGCAACATTATTTCATTAGGAAATATTGTCGCCGCGACAGAATTCCTAGCGACTGACAGAATTTCCCGTGACACCGGACAATTTTTCGTAGGCGGCATATATAGATAGCATTTCAACTTCTCAGGTAGGTAACAATATTTAAATATCAGAAACGTTCTTTTAGGCAGTGGTACGCGCGCGTACGGTGTTCTTTATTATGCAAAACTCTTGTAAGGATCTGAGTTCCGATAGACCAGTGCATGGCAGCTAGATCAAGAGCTGGTAAGAATAATGCACTTCACCATGCAGAAGGTCAATCGTCGCAACAGAGTGCTAGTGGTGTATGGTTCGATGCGATCACGACGTACTGCAGGGAAATAACTACATACATTGTACGCTTACTATAGCTAGTTGACTTATATTACTCCCAAACTAAGTAAATAATCAAAAGCATAATTAGCTGAACCTTTCGAGCAGCACATATCTTGGACGAGACATTTAATACTTTGGGATAAAAGTAGGATAAATAATTTATATACATGTAACAGTTTTATTTTTCTACACAATACGCCATGATATGGCTTTACTACATTACCTCTCTTAATTAACAGAGCTTTTGCATGATAATATAACGGTGTCGAACTCTGTATAGTAATAACCATTTAAATTCTATTGCTACCTTTACTATGTGTGCATGTACTGTGCATGCAAGTCAAGAATTGACATACATGCATATTCCTCTTGATAGGACCTTGGGGGTAACGCAATACATGAAAAACAGACAAATTTTGAATGTTGCATCATGCAAGTCACTGTCATTATGAATAATTATCTCAACAATTTCTTCACGTTTTTTGTTTCGACTGTATGGTCAAAATACTTGCCAAGTAGAACAATGGACCGCATCTCTATATATATTCTAGCACCATTAAAGACGCTAAGCATTAATTTACTATGGATCGGATTATTCAGTATAATTATTAATATATTAACAGCATAGGACATTCTATCCTCGGCACCTATGCCCCCCCCCCCCCCCCCCCCCCCCCCTCCCCATGGAGGCCAGGCTAGGATATTTATTTGGTATTCATAGGAGGTAATAGAGCCACCTCACTAGACCCTGGAATTCCCTTCCACATACATGTCAACCTCAATAAATCCTTAAAGATCTTGAGGAGTAACTTGCATGGTTTGTACTGGAACTACATGTGCATGTACTGTTTGACAAAGTATGACTAATTCTTGCCATGTACATGATGCAGAGCATGTCACACTGGTCCGTTTAACTTGCATACAGTAAGGCAGAATACTTATAATTATGGCTGGAGGTGTATGCCTCTAAAAGTAGAAACCTACTGCAATTGGGGGTGAGGCTCTTCCTCATTTCACAAAGCCAGGGTGATCAGTGACATGTTTTGAAAGCTAAATATCACCCTGGTTAGAGCCACAGCAAAGGCCATACTGGCTAGAAATGTGATCCCTACTGACTTTAATTAAATAATAATAATAATAATAATAACTTGTTTAGTTTAGCTACAAATTTGCCTTTAAGTAGTATTCTGCTTGCAAATTATTTGCTACACACTTCGCAAACTCTTTTAACGAATGTTCTTTCATTGTAAAGCTATCATAAATAGTAAATCGACATCTATATGGATAGTGTGTTTAAAGGTTTCAGATTTAATCTGACGTCATCATGGAGTGTGATATGCAATTAAATCCATAAGTGTTATTTCTACAGTGAGATAATCACAATGCATGTATTATCATTGAAATCATCATAACTACTTTTAATAATTAAACCATTACTAGTTAGTAAATCGAGATCCATATGGATAGTATGTTTACAGGTTTTAGATCTAATCTGACGTCATCATGGAGTATGATATCTATGTTACATATTTTTTCGCTTTTAAAAAGAGTGTTGTAATTTTAGCATGGCACAAATTATATATAATACACCAGCGTATAATAATTACACAATAAAAATAAACTAAATAATAAATATTAGCACACAAGAAACAACAAAATACTGTAAACTAGTGACGACCAATGAAGGTCCAGCTCTTGACAGCAGAGCTCTTGCACAGGACCTCCCCAAAGTGAGGCTGAGTCTGCCATAAATGGAAGCAGTGGCCTTGGACTTGGTGCACCTCATGGGTATGGCCAGACGTGTTTCCCTAGCCTCAGCACCCCAGCAGTCATAGGTCTTCACTGCTAGTGGTGTGCATTTCCAGCCCAACTCTGAGCACTTTGGGTCATTCAAATCATGCTTGCGACACTATTATAATAATTATAAATGAATAAAAAGGCAGCATGCATTCATGTGTGGTAAGGCAGGTATAATCTACATGACTGTGTATATGTTTCATGCATGTACATCCATGTACATGTAGATGTGGTGCGAGGGCGTTGAGAGGCAAGTTAATATTGTCATCTATGAACAACCTGCTTGATGTACATGTGTATCATGCAATCAGCCTTGTGGTTTCCGGACCAAAATTAGACCCGGATCGAAATACTTGCAACAGGCCTCCTGCATGTGCATTGGTGACATGTATTTACATGTAGTACATTATGCAACTTGTATTCATAGGAGAGTCAGTGTAACGTCACTTTGCTTAATCATTTGGACTTGATTTTAGATGACACATGGGTACCCGTAGCGTTTACCATGCAACATCAGCTACATGTACTCTTTTGATGTTTCAAGTAATTATAAATGCCCGTGTGACGTACTAAATTATTATATCATTTGTTCATTTTTACATCGTCATCCCATGGTCTGGTGACTCTGGTCAATAGACTTCTGTACGTAAGATATCGATGGCTGCGTTGCTTCGTAAGATCGTCCATTCGTTGATTCATAGTGTTGGCTTTTGGGTTCCCCCGGACCCAAAATGGGTAGAGAACAAGACCCACACATTAGTGACTCCTGACCGGCAAAATAGATGCGGACGCAAATATTCGTGCATGATATTAAATGCCAGTGTGACGTACAAATAATTATACGCATCATTTGTTCATGTTTACAAGTAAAGTTATTGGTGTTCTCTTCGTCATCGCAATGTCTGGTTAATAGGCTGCTTCATAAGATGGCTTCGTTGCTTCGTAAGGTCTTTCCTTCGTTCTTTCGTACGATGGCTTTGTTGCTACATGTACGTAAGATGGCTTCGGTGCTTCGTACGATGGCTTCGTTGCTTCGTAAGATCGTTCCTTCGTTGCTTCGTACGATGACTTCTGTACATAAGATGGCTTCGTTTCTTCATAAGATCGCTCCTTCGTTGCTTCGTACGATGACTTCTGTGCGTATGATGGCTTCGGTGCTTCGTAAGACGGCTACGTCGTTTGTTTAGTACAATGCACTCTTCAACGTTGGAGTGGCGGTGATAGTGCCCACAACCCACCGACCTCTGCTGATATCATTATAGTTCTACCGGCTTTGTACATGTAATGCGTTCTGATACTAGCTGTTATGTACATGTAAGCGTTATCTCTAATGCCAATTGGTAATGCAAATAACGTACGATAACGGTTGCGTTACGTTATTGGAACTTTTGACTTTTCATTTTATAATACTGAGTAAATCATTGTGAGATTAAGACCACCAATTCAGCACCTCAACCAGTAAAGTGAAGTAAATCTGTACACGTTCTGTCTATCCTTGGAATTTTAACGCTTACAAAGTTACCGACTGAGAATGTACGAATTTTCTTTCTTTTTGCCTTTGAGTACTTCAACTGCATTCGCTCTGCCTTTTGCCTGTACATTTTTTCCGCGCTTTCAAACGTAGTAGTTTGTGCTTCTCTGTGGTAGAAAGAGTAACTTTCTTCCCTATTATCCTGGTTCACTCCTGTTCTGTGACTAGGACTGCTTATTGTGCAACATTTGCTCTGCATGATCATCTCCTAAAAAGATGTGACTTTCTGACTCTTCATTCTCTGAATTCTAGCCTTCTCTTTGACATCTAGATCTTTTGTTGTGCTTGAGACTTCTCTACCTTTCTCTGTGGGTACCACCCTACCTGCATTGCATCTTTTTGGTTGTTCTCCACCATCTCCTTCACTGCAATTCTCATGGTCATCTCCACTACATCTTTCTTGACAAATCGTCAGTACATATTTTCGCTTCATTACACCTCGTTACTGAGGTCATTATGATTGGATTAAATCTCGTCACCATCACAGCATCTTTCTTCAAGTTGGCCATTGTCACCTGCCACATTCTCCAGTGGATGCCATTGCTCAATATCCACCATAATATCCTCTTGCCCTTTACCCAAGGATTGATCCTCCAAAACATTCACTTTTTCATCTTCCTTTACATGTATATGATATCCTCTACATATTCTTCCATTATGCTGGGATATTTGACTCCATGGAAAATTCCTTGTCGTCGAGGTGGTTTTCTTGCATGACACAAGAGACATAGTTATACAAACTTGTCCACCGCAGATCTTGGAATGCATTCATATAACTTTGATATCTTCTGAGTAGAGACTATGTAGTTTAAAAATCACCTACTTGCAGAGACGGTACAATTCACCTCCTGTATATATGGTCTTCTTACTACCGATGTGTCCCTTTTGCCTGCAGTGAACTCCTTCAATTATACCAAAGAATAAATATGAATGCTACTCGTCACTTGGCCATAACCGCTGTGTCATTAGTATTCTGCGAATTTAACACGTAAATATGTACATGTAAGTATGATGCATATCATGCAGATGTGACATGCGTGATTGATGTAACCGTACGTGCTTTGTCACGTTACTTGAGTTTTGGCTGGGAGACACAACACATCTTTAACTCCTAGTGCAAGGTGGTTAATCAGTTCAAAGCGTTTTGTCTTCATCTGTAAGTTACTGCTGATGGCACAATTCGTTGTCCTTTCTCTCTTGAAATAGTCTTACTCGTTTTGTCATCCCGTCTTTGAACAACAAAACGCAAAATCTGTCAAAAAGCTGCTTCTGATCGCACTGATCCATACTCGACGAAAGTGAAATGCATGCACGTGCACAGTTTTGAAAGTGCGCATGCGTATTGAAGTTACGCGATGTCGAAATTGGCTGGCAATTTTAAAATCCGAGGACAATTTCGAAATCGGTACGCAATTTTGAAATTTCCAAATTGCGCAAATTTACAAATCGCGCTGAACATTATCATTCATATTTTGTTAACACTATTCTTAGCAGATGGCTGCACTAGTATGCTGAGTTGAGCTTATATGCCGCATCAGTAGGCTCCACAAGGCACAGACGATTTGTATGTCAAAATTCAGTTGCTTACTACTTGCAGAAATCTGGCGTGGACCGGATCGAATAATAGCTATAGGACTGCGGGACTTCTGAAAGCAGGGGAGGGGGGGGGGGGGGGGGGGGGGGGGGGGGGGGGGGGATTCCCTCTTGCGTTTCGACAAATACGAGTACGGAGGGCCGCCAGCCCGCCACAGCTGGACACGAAAAGCGAGGGCGCTGTAAGCTTTGAGCCTGATGGAATTTTTTTTAGTAACTGGAGGGGCGGAAGCTGCGGAACTCACACATCAAAAATGGGCGGGATTCCGCCCCTGGTTACGGTCCTCATTGTATAAAATTTACATTTTTTTAATGACAGGGAAGTATATGTAGTGTATGTCTGATGACAAACCTAGCATTATGAGAGTAACAACAAATATGTAAATCATACAAACGGGCGCCGGTACGTAAAAAAATAACATGCACCTGAAAGTATTGACAATTAATTACCCGGAGGGGGGGGGGGGGGAGGGAGGGAGGGAGGACGTTGGACGACCCATTTGTCTAGGCTTGTGGGTTCCCCTGAACCCAAAATGGGGAGAGGAAAAGACCCACACGCTAGTGACTCCGGACCGGCCAAAATAGATGCGGACAATATGAAATGCAGTTATGACGTACTTATATATTTAAACACCACTAGGCACTACAGAGTAATATCAGTACACATCATTTGTTCATGTTTACAAATAAAGTTATTGGTGTTCTCTTCGTCATCCCAACGTCTGGTCAATAAGTTGCTTCATAAGATGGCTTCGTTGCTTCGTAAGATCGTTCCTTCGTTCTTTCGTAAGATGGCTTCGTTGCTTCGTTCCTTCGTTCTTTCGTAAGATGGCTTCGTTGCTTCGTAAGATCGTTCCTTCGTTCTTTCGTAAGATGGCTTCGTTGCTTCGTAAGATCGTTCCTTCGTTCTTTCGTAAGATGGCTTCGTTGCTTCGTAAGATCGTTCCTTCGTTCTTTCGTAAGATGGCTTCGTTGCTTCGTAAGATCGCTCCTTCGTTCTTTTGTAAGATGGCTTCGTTGCTTCGTAAGATCGCTCCTTCGTTGCTTCGTACGATGACTTCTGTGCGTAAGATGGCTTCGTTGCTTCGTACGATCGCTCCTTCGTTGCTTCGTACGATGACTTCTGTGCGTAAGATGGCTTCGTTGCTTCGTAAGATCGTTCCTTCGTTCCTTCGTAAGATGGCTTCGTTGCTTCGTAAGATCGCTCCTTCGTTGCTTCGTACGATGACTTCTGTACGTAAGATGGCTTCGTCTCTTCGTAAGATCGTTCCTTAGTTGCTTCGTACGATGACTTCTGTACGCAAGATGGCTTCGGTGCTTCGTAAGATCGTTCCTTAGTTGCTTTGTACGATGATTTCTGTGCGTAAGATGGCTTCGTTGCTTCGTAAGATCGCTCCTTCGTTGCTTCGTACGACGACTTCTGTACGTAAGATGGCTTCGTTGCTTCGTAAGATCGTTCATTAGTTGCTTCGTAGGATTCGTTGCTACGAAAGTTGGCTTCGTTGCTACGTAAGTTGGCTTCGTTGCTACGTAAGTTGGTTTCGTTGCTACGTATAAGTTGGCGTCGTTGCTTCGTAAGATCGCTCGTTCGTTGATTCATAGTGTGGTGCATGTACTTTCTTAATCTTGTGCTTGTTTTGTAACGCAGAAGCGAACGCGGTTATTCCCAGTAACAGGAAAACGGCTATAGCCATGAACTTCATTTCTTTCTGCGCGGTCGTCTTTTCGGAAGTGCGATACACCTATAAATGCTCAATACCGCTTTTATATACTTTTTTTTTTCCTGGTATAATTATATATATTGAAAGCAGACTACACAAATAGCTCCTTGCGTCCATGCATGTGGTCTGTGAGAGTCGTTTTTATTGTCAATATCACACGTAGATCTTGGATACGTCATTTGTTTATAAAACCAACACGCTTCAACGCCAGTTTACATGTAATTATACTTCTCTGTTGTCACAGCTATTTACATGTACTGCATCCTGTAAGCATTGTCACTTACCTGGATGACTCGAGTATTCAATGTGGTTAATGCTCTGCAGGTTATTGGATCTGCATGGGGTACGGTAATCACGCCCCCTAACTAACTCTCCTGACCCGCTCCATTTATGATACACATGCACATTTAACTTTCGCGTTGC
This sequence comes from Spongilla lacustris, assembly GCA_949361645.1. Classification (NCBI taxonomy): domain Eukaryota; kingdom Metazoa; phylum Porifera; class Demospongiae; order Spongillida; family Spongillidae; genus Spongilla; species Spongilla lacustris. Next base: position 13,297,931 of record OX442416.1, on the reverse strand, counting down.
ACCTTGGTACTCTCATATTCTGGTTTAAGATAAAATATTACACAATTGATTTTATGCTTGCGCATTATAAAACCACACCCACGTAAAACGTCTACATATAGAATATAGAATAGAATATTTATAGGTTTAAATTTAGACTCGACAATTACAATAAGCTGGTGTATAGGCATAGATAGGTATATATAATCTCTGCTATATACATAGGCCAACCGGTGTACAGCAAAAGGATTGCTTTTACAGAAATGCGTAGGATTCTTACTAGTGCTCGTTACTAAAGGTCACCGAGTCTGAGTTCTCATCCACGGGTACTTCTTTAGGTTCTATTAGCAAACTGAATGTGTCATTGAGGTACAAAAAAAAAAGCTTTATTGTTGGTTGAGGTCGTTGAGTGAGTTTTTAATTCAGAGACGCATGCATGATCGTCAATTTTCAGGGCCACAGCAAATCTCTGCACCTTATGCATGCATGCACACGCATAGCCACAGTTTTGACTATACGCGGAACTATATGTTTTAGAAGACGAAAAATGCTAAAAGAACGCTATAATCTTAGTCAAATCTTACATGTGTATGAGAGTTATCGAGAGTGATTCTCCTATTTTCAGGGGCTTTATTACGTACATATACATTCACTTGTGCGCGCATGTTGTCCATATAGATCTACAAGTATAGATGAGTAGCGGCGCGAATATTTATTGTGTCAATTAACGAAGATCATCGCCATGAATTCTAACGATCGCTTTATATACCGTATTACCATTTTCATGCGATAAATGTTATAGTCGTACGCGTCTGCCCTGGTACTGGACAAATTGCGCTGTGATGCTCTTACAAAACGTCATTCAAAGAACTTTTTAACAGAAAGTGTGCCACATTGGTTACTGAATGAGCATACATCGCTGTTAGTCAGAAATACATTATACAACATATACACAGCAAAAATTTTTTAGTGTATTTCACTCAAAACGCAAACTATATCACTCAGAATCCTGATTCAGAGTGATATAGTTTGCCGTTTTGAGTGAAATACACCAAACTGTTTTTGCTGTGTATTGTAGTTAGCGGTCTGAAGACGTAAGTTGTTACCTCATTCACCTCAGTTCATTGCTGCACGCATGTCAATATTATTAAACCCCCCCCCCCCCCCCCCCCCCCGCCATGTTCCATTTATATGTACAGAATGGCTTGGTGTGTGCTTGTATATTCAGTTGTGTGGTGCATACATGAAATAGACCATACGTACTCATATAATAACCACCACACCAAAGAATTGATCTTTTGTTCTTTGTCATGTGGAGGTGATGGTTTAGAAGCATGCAGCCGCCGTCATACAAATGATTCCACCATTGCAACTGCCTCATAGTTCTGTCTCTGGTATATCAATGAATTAAGCTATAGAGGCAGAACACTGAAGGAATTACTCATAGCATTGTTAAGGCTCAGAAGACTGATGCATGCAACCATGCAATGTTTCATGACATCATGATCATATACACTGATGATCGATACAACCGCTGGCACTGCTGTCTATCCATAGGATGCCTCTCACGCCTATAGGGTTGATGTTATGATACTGGGCCGACGTACGTCCAGTCCAATAAATACCGTACATTCGAAGCTGTGCATGGCCATGCGTGTGCATGCATGCGCAAGTTGCAGAGATTTACTGTGGCCCTGAAAATCATCAGTTGATCATGACTCCCCTATATTTAAAACTCACTCAACGGCCACATGCAACCAACGAATCGGATAAAGCATTTTATTTTGACCTCAATGACAATTGCGGCTAGAACGTGAAGAAATACGGATGAAAGGTCTGACTCGGTGACCTTTAGTAACGAGCATTAGTAACTATATACACAGCAAAAACAGTTTGGTGTATTTCACTCAAAACGGCAAACTATATCACTCTGAATCAGGATTCTGAGTGATATAGTTTGCGTTTTGAGTGAAATAAACTAAAAAAATTTTGCTGTGTAAAGTCATTTTGTTTATATCCTACTACGCATGTCTGTAAAAGCAATTATTTTGCTGTACAGACATTGCATGGTTGGCCTCAAAAATAAGCTTATCTCTGCCAATATACTACTAGTGATTAGTTTAAAATAAAACTTAAATATAAAAAGGTGACTATTCTATATGTAGACCTTTAACAGTACTACATGTACATGGGTGTGGATTTTTATAATGCGCAAGCACAAAATCAATCAGAGGTGGGCCATGGGTTGGGGGCACCTTAATCTCCTCCACTCCAAACGGCGTTGAAGAGTGTTGATTAAAAATAAAAATAAAAGACCGTCGTCTTCGAGATCTACGTGCGATATTGACATTAATAACGCAGACCACATGCATGGACGCAAGGAGCTATTTGTGTAGTCTGCTTTCAATATATATAATTATACCAGGGGAAAAAAAGTATATTAAAGCGGTATTCAGCATTTATAGGTGTATCGCACTTCCGAAAAGACGACTGCGCAGAAAGAAATGAAGTTCATGGCTATAGCCGTTTTCCTGTTACTGGGAATAACCGCGTTCGCTTCTGCGCTACAAAACAAGCACAAGATTAAGAATGTACCTGCAGCACACTACGAATCAGCAACGCAGCCATCTTATGAAGCAACGAAGGAACGATCTTACGAAGCAATGAAGCCAACTTACGTAGCAACGAAGCCAACTTACGTAGCAACGAAGCCAACTTACGTAGCAACGAAGCCAACTTACGTAGCAACGAAGCCAACTTACGTAGCAACGAAGCCAACTTACGTAGCAATGAAGCCAACTTACGTAGCAACGAAGCCAACTTACGTAGCAGCAACGAAGCCAACTTACGTAGCAACGAAGCCAACTTACGTAGCAACCGCGAAGCCAACTTACGTAGCAATGAAGCCAACTTACGTAGCAACGAAGCCAGCTTACGTAGCAACGAAGCCAACTTACGTAGCAACGAAGCCAACTTACGTAGCAACGAAGCCAACTTACGTAGCAACGAAGCCAAGGGCCGTTCATAAATTACGTCACACAAATTAAGGCTGTTTTGGACCCCCTCCCCCCCCCCCTCCGTCACGGAACCGTCACAATAATCCTCTTCCCCCCTCTTAATTACGTCACATTTGCTCCCCCCCCCCCCCCCCCCCCATCATGAATAATCAAAATAATCGCTTCGAGCGTGCATATTTGGCCAGTTTCGCGCCGTAATGCAAGCAAAGCTCAAAGAAACAGTTTTCGCATGCGGGCAACTCCGTTGAATTCGACCACACTACTGTCAATAATATATCATACATCGTCGCAAGCATGAATGTCTTCTTCATTCTAGGCCGCGGGGCTACCCGGCATAACTCCATTGAGGTCAAAGTGATCTTTACCAATCCAGACTGCCTAGCCTGTTTCAGGCAGTCAACTTTATCTCATCTCTGTGCCTCAGATAGGGCAGCAACTTGATGCGCGTGACTCTCGGTTTGGTCAAACGCGCCGGTAGTCAAGCAATGCCCAACTATAGCTAGTAGGCAGCAACTAGCTCTTATTTGGCTTGTCTTGCTGCAGTATCACGTTTAAAGCGAAATAGAGAGAGCAGATCTTGCACGACCGGTGTAATAGGATACCGTGTCCGCCGTATAGGCTGTCCGGCCGGACAATGTATCCTAGGATACATTGTCCGCCGGACTCCCTATCCTGGGATACGCTGTCCCTCTACGGACAATCTTTCCTAGGATTATCGGTCCGCTTTAGGATTACCTGTCCCCCCCCTCCCCTCAACACAGGCGATGCATGTATACACTCAGCGCCATATATGCACACGTGCACTCTTGTAAACAGTTGCTGAGCTAATACTAAACACTGCAGCATGCTGTTCACGGCATATATAAGTGAGCATATACAAAGAACGACTGACATTCGGAGCAATTATTAATATACGATTATCCGTGTCCATTAATTCAAACAGCGACCATTTCTTTTCTGAGTTGTTCCTTCTGAGTTGTTCCTTTCCAAACAAATATCCTTCCTGCGGGGTATATAGCTTTTTCGCAAGTCTGATGAAGTCATCATGCATGCAGGAAGAATATTCCATCCATTACAACATGCTTGATAGAAGTGATTTTGCTGACAGTTAACCAGTAGGTCAAGAGTGGTACATTTTTCACAAAAGCCACGACCCAGATCCAATATGCACACTTGAAAACATCCAAATCTCATTATCAGCTTGTGAAGAAAATTTGTTACTCCATCTGCACTCTTTGACGGTAGCCCACAAGCTTCCATTTGGAGAAGTAATCCGTGCAGGTTACCAGATACCTAAATATATTTGTGTAGCACAAGGAATACAGCAACTGCACTGAAAAGGTTGTCTTGCAATTAATTTTCCAGAAATGCAAGTCAGTTATGTAAACAAATAATACTTGGAGATTTCTTAAATTCACAACACAAACTATTAATGTAAAATCTAGGGTATCTGACCACTGTTATTTTTAAAAGTTATAAAAAATCAAACCAAGCCCTCTAAAGTTAGTATGAAGAGCAAAATCATTATTAAACTCAAGATATGTAATAATGAGATTTAATACATGAAGGGTAGTATTCAGGGTATGCAAGGAGCGAGGTCACTCATGACCTATACAGCAAGATGAATCTTACCTTGACGAGGTCCATTGCTTGAGCCATCCTAGTTAGGGGTCTTGGTGTGTGAACTTGTGCATGTATGTATCTTTGAAGTGCATATGATGTTAACAATGGGCTAATTAAGCATATAACTAAAACTTCACCATTTCAGGTTAAAAAATTTTTTCAATTGATTAATCACTTATCAATCAGAAGTCATAAATATTGCCAAGCTTTTGTAAGAGACCCTGTACAATACTCGTACCTGTTTCCCTTTCGCGTTTTTTAGTGGACCAGTAATATCATTCCCAATTTGGGTACCATATACTTCTGCCTTCACTGCAATTGGATGAAGCACGCAAGAAGCTTTGAACAGATGGTTTTGGGATTGCCGTTTTGACAGCTGCCGTCACAGGTCATATCGCGCCAGTAGAATCGCTCACAAATCTAAGCCTTATGCAAGGTCTTATCGCGACCGAAGTGATCATGACCCGGGCCACCTGCACGTAGAAAAGAAGAATATATGAGGTATAAGGTATACTCGTCGTGGCACGATCGCATGACCTTTAGCTGATTTTCCTCGTCCACTATCCATTGCTTTCCTTCTTTTATCAACTCGTCCTTTCGAAACAGTAGACCATCTTTTACAAAGAACAACGCAGCACTTCTTCTGATCATTCTCTTTTCATCCTTAATTTGTTGCTTCTTCGCGATACGCGCCCGGCTTCGAGTAAGTACTTATAAATGTCGTTGTACAACAGTGCCTCTTTTGCGATATTCTTGTCTCACTAACGCTCATCCTTGAATTGGCCTCTTCGACGCGACGACACGTGTTTGAACGGAAGTGATCCGTATTAAACGGAGTCACTTGTCGGCTAGTTATTGTAATCTGAACTGCCAGGCCTATGGAGAACTTCGGATCAAAGACACAAATATATATGCATGTGTCGATGGTGGGGGGGACAGTCTATCCTAAAGGGGGACAATGTATCCTAGGATACATTGTCCGTAGGCGGACAAGCTATCTGGGGGGACAGGCTATCCTGTTACACCGGCATCAATCCTTCCCGGTCACGGCCACGGCCAGCCGTTAGCAGCTTATCCGACACGGTCACGGCCAATTTTGACCGCCAAAACCGTCAAATTTCGAGTTTGGCGGTCACGGTCGGCGGTCAACCGTCAAGCCGGGTTGGGAATTAATTACCTGTACGAGCTTACATGCACGCGTAATCAGAAAAAGTATGCTGAACAGCTCTCTGAACAGCTTAATCATAGGTATAAACACCTAGGAAGGGTATAGGTTTTAAGTTTATACAACGTAACAGCAAAACTGTTTCTAGCCGGGCAGAGTCCATTCTCCATCTTTTGCGTTCAAATATTAGTTTAGTTCGCTCTGATATGGTGTACCTGATGCTGGAATAGCCAGATACTTCAGTGCCATTGTAGAGACTGTGGGGATATTGTGGGAATGTGGGAAATCTGGGAAAACTAGGGGAGTTGGCAGATGGATCAGTTTTCTTAGAATCGGGTTCTTTACTATCGTCGTGTCGGCCATAATACAGCGCGCTATACTATACGCGACGGTCAAATCTCTGTATTTCAAAACTACATACGACATGGCCTTAGGGGTCTATTAAAAACACTTTATGGGATGTAGCAGTGTGTTACACATGGGTTTATGTAAATAGCAAAGTATAATCTTAATAATTATGCCTGCTATAATTGCAGTTTTATTAAGAATTAATTAATCGTGACCGTCAAAGACCGGCTCATATGTTTGACGGTCAGCCGCCAAATATACGTACTTCCCGGCTCAGACGGCCAGTCATGTTGGCGGTTCACGATCACTGACGGTCGGCACAAAAATCGGCAATTTTTGACGGTTACCGGACGGCCACGCTGGTGTTCCTTTTCCCCCTTTTCACGGAGGGCCAGAGGGATTACAAGATAGTTTTCAATACAGGGACGGCAAACTATAACCTCGTACCACGCGGATCACCAAATCGATAGAAAAAAACGGAACCAACCTTGTTTGAAATTTTTGGCATTGAAAAGTGATCGCTGATAGTTCCTGAACTAACTCGCCTTTAGAGAACTTTGTGTCGCGTGATGTAATTGAACCAATATTGGACGATCGATCGTGTGATGTATATATTCATATTGCGGTCGAATAAGGTCTATATCATCCTCTTTGTATTAAAAACAAAAGAGACTGTTTTCGAGGAAGAGCAACATTAATGGTTTTGTCGGGAAGTACTTCGCGATAACGACGGTGGAGTGAAACGATAGTATACACGTACTTTGGAATATTTTGCGCTAACTGATGATATGCCATATAGGTTGTGACAGAAGGATGAACAATAAACGTTCTTGAAGGATATCATTGCGCTGAACTTAATGGTGTTCACTTTGGACAAGATAAGACGCTGTCCTATACATGTATAATGGAGAGGTTTTATTGGCGTGGAATGGTGCAAACTTGTGACAAGTGCCAAAGAGCAAACAGGTATATTTATGTACTGATGCTATTCTATTAACTGCAGCAGCATTTACGTGTTTGTTAAAATGAAATTGTCTTTCAAAGGTGAATTGTGGCAGAATCACTGGAGTACAGTGTAACCTGACAAGTGCATATCATCCTCAGGGTAGAGGTTTGGATGAGTGGTTCAACCAATTCAAACACTTCAGCATCAGTTCCAGAAAAGAAATTGAGACTGATCAATATCTTGATGCTATATACCTTTTTCATATCGTTTTTCTATTCAAAACTCAATTAACCAATTATTTCCCCTCCCCCTTTTTTGGTATATGGCATACATGCATGTTCATTTGCCCATTGAATTCAATATGAAATCAAGCTTGTATCCAGACTCTTATGATATGAACAGCAATCTTGAAATAGAATCCAGGTATTTATAAATGCTAGTATTTGTACATATTCACATGCAGTGAATGATAAGGGCATGATGCAGCAACAAAGAGAATTGCAGCTGATGGAAACTGTGTATCTCACTTATTGTAACAGGATCTGAGTCAAGAGTTTTATCAAGAACTGTGTCTACTTATAAACTACACGCACATAAATATATGAATCCTGCATGTGTTTTCCTCCATTGATGAGAGTATGGAGCAGTATACATGAAGCGATCTAGTGTTTTTAAAAATGTATTCTGATGTTCATATGTTTCGTTCTTAAGCTTATTACAAAGAGGATGATATAGGTTTGGTTACAGCAGAAAGCTAGCAGAATTGTACGTCGTATTCGGACCGACCCAAGTCGAGCGACAGTATTTCCTGACGACAGAATTTCCATAGGATATACGGTCGCTACGTTAATTGTGAGCGGCATAATTTCCTGAGGAAACACTGTCGCCGCGACACAATTTCCGGGCGACAGATTTTCCTGTGACACCGGATTAGACCCCTGACGGTCCCCGTCACGGCCACGGCCAGCCTATCGGACACGGTCACGGCCATTTCTGACCGCCAAAACCGTCAAATCTCGAGTTTGGCGGTCACGGTCGGCGGTCAACCGTCAATTAAGGGCTGGGATTTAATTACTTACGCTGACTTGTACAAGCTTACATGTACGCGTCATCAGTAAAATTGCATGTAAATACTAATGATGTTTGAATAATGAAAAAGTATGCTGAACAGCTTAATAATAGGTATAAACACCTGCAGCTACGGAAGGGTATATGCATGTTTAAAGTTTAAACACAACGTAACATCAAAACTCTTTCTAGCCGGGCAGAGTCCATTCTCCTTCTTTTGCGCCTGATGCTGGAATAGCCAGATGCTTCAATGCCATTTTAGATACTGTGGGGGAAATTATGGGAATGTGGCAGATGGATCAGTTTTCTTCCTCGATCCCAATATAATTAGAATCGGGTGAAAAACTGGTCTACGCGACGGTCAAATCTCTGTATTTCAAAACTCCAATCACTCCAAACACGTACATAACACACGCGCGAAAACAGACGATATCCCACAGGTGTTATATAGATGTAGTTCTTCTTAACAAGAGGCAGGAATGTGAGCCTGTGTGACAGGGGAAACTACATCTACCCACAAAACGAGCGGTCTATTCAAAATACTTTATGAGATGTAGCATGCATGTGGTTTATGTAACTGGCACAGTATAATCTTAGTAATGATGTCTGCTATAATTGCAGTTTAATTAAGAATTAATTAATCGTGACCATTAAAGACCGGCTCATATTTTTGACGGTCAGCCGCCAAATATATGACGGCCACCGCATGCACTTCCCTGATCAGACGGCCAGGCATGTTGGCGGTTCACGATCACTGACGGTCAGCACAAAAATCGGCAATATTTGACGGCCACCGGACAGCCACGGCTGGCCGCGTGTCGACGTAGTCGGTCCTATATGTATATCCGCGCGCGCGTGAGAGTAAAACTCTCACGCCGATATAGAGTTGCATGTGGTATAGCAGTAATAGCACCTCCTTTGCCGAAGCCGTAATATTATGATACTGCTTGGACCGACGTACATGTATACGTCGAGTCCAATAAATACCGTACATTCTAAGCTGTGGCCATGCGTGTGCATGCATGCACAAGGTGCAGAGATTTGCTGTGGCCCTGAACATTGATTATGACTCCCCTATGTCTCTTTGAATTTAAAACTCATTCAACGGCCACATGTAACCAACGATAAAGCATTTTTTTGGTACCTTAAAATGACAATTGCGGCTAGAACCTAAAGAAGTACATGTATGGATGAGAGCACTGACTCGGTGACCTTTAGTAAGTCATTTTGTTTAAATTCTACTACGCATGTCTCTAAAAGCAACGAATATTTTGGTGTACATGTACATGCACTGACACCGGACGTACAATAGACATTGCATGGTTGAGCTATATACCAGAAATAATATATACTTATCTCTGCCTATACAGCCTATTGTAATTATGGAGTCTAAAATTAAACCTAAATACATGTATATAAAGGTGACTATTCTATATGAGACCTTTTATAGTACGTGGGTGTGGTTTTATAATGCGCAAGCATAAAATCAATTGTGCAATATTTTATCTTCAACCAGAATATGAGAGTACCAAGGTGCAACGTGAAAGTTAAATGTGTATCCTAAATTGAGCGGGTCAGGAGAGTCTGGGAGGGGGCATGAACCCTTACCCCATACATGTATGCTTGGCAGTCATTGGCAGATCCAATAACCTGAGCATTAACCACATTGCTCGAGTCATCCACGTACATAAGTGATAATGCTTAAATAATAGTATCAGGATGCAGTACATGCATGTACATAGCTATGAGCCTATGACCACAGAGAATTATAATTACATGTATATCAACAATGGTGCATGTGGGCCTTGGGTTGGGGGCATCTTAATTCTCCTCCACTCCAAACGGCGTTGAAGAGTGTTGATTTTTAAACAAAGGACCGTCGTCTTCGAGATCTACGTGTGATATTGACATTAAAAACGACTTTCGCAGACCACATGCATGGACGCAAAGAGCTATTTGTGTAGTCTGCTTTCAAGACAAATGGAAGTGCGTACAATACCAAATATATAATTATACCAGGAAAAAAAGTATATAAAAGCGGTATTCAGCATCTATAGGTGTATTGCACTTCCGAAAAGACGACGCTTAAAGAAATGAAGTTCATGGCTACAGCCGTTATCCTGTTACTGGGAATAACCGCGTTCGCTTCTGCGCTACAAAACAAGCACAAGATTAAGAAAGTACATGCAGCACACTATGAATCAACGAATGGACGATCTTACGAAACAACGAAGCCAACTTACGTAGCAACGAAGCCAACTTACGTAGCAACGAAGCCAACTTACGTAGCAACGAAGCCAACTTACGTAGCAACGAAGCCAACTTACGTAGCAACGAAGCCAACTTACGTAGCAACGAAGCCAACTTACGTAGCAACGAAGCCAACTTACGTAGCAACGAAGCCAACTTACGTAGCAACGAAGCCAACTTACGTAGCAACGAAGCCAACTTACGTAGCAACGAAGCCAACTTACGTAGCAACGAAGCCAACTTACGTAGCAACGAAGCCATCTTACGTACAGAAGTCATCGTACGAAGCAACGAAGGAACGATCTTACGAAGAGACGAAGCCGTCTTACGAAGCACCGAAGCCATCTTACGTACAGAAGTCATCGTACGAAGCAACGAAGGAGCGATCTTATGAAGAAACGAAGCCATCTTACGTACAGAAGCCATCGTACGAAGCAACGAAGGAACGATCTTACGAAGCAACGAAGCCATCTTACGAAGCACCGAAGCCATCTTACGTACATGTAGCAACAAAGCCATCGTACGAAAGAACGAACGAAGCAACGAAGCCATCTTATGAAGCAACCTATTGACCAGACATTGGGATGACGAAGAGAACACCAATAACTTTATTTGTAAACATGAACAAATGATGCGTATATTACTCTGTAGTGGTGTTTGAATATAAATGTATATGGTACGTCACACTGGCATTGATTAAATATCACGAATATTTGCGTCCGCATCTATTTTGCCGATCCGGAGTCACTAAAGTGTGGGTATAGTGTTCTCTACCCATTTTGGGTCCGGGGGAACCCAAAAGCCTAGGCAACTGGGTCGTCCTTGGTCCCCTCTCCCCCCGCCCCCGCGGTAATTTATTGTACTTTCAGGCCAACCGAGATTACTGATGCATTTTTTAAGCACCGGCGCCAGTTTATATGATTTACATATTTATTGTGACCTCATTTCCCATTCACCTTCAATGCTGCACGCATGTCATTATATTTTTAACAACCACCCCCTCTTGTTCCACTTATATGTCTCGTTTATTTGTGTGGTGCATACATGAAATAGACCATACGTACTCATGTAATAACCACCACACCAAAGAATTGATCTTTTGTTCTTTGTCATATGGAGGTAATGGTTTAGAAGCAGCCGCCACCACACAAATGATTCCGCCATTGCAACTGCCTCATAGTTCTTCTCTTTGTTAATTGTCTCTGGTATCTCAATGGATTAGGCAGAACACTGAAGGAAATACTCATAGCATTGATGCTTGCATGAAGATGAGACTGGCCCTGAAGACCGTGCAACCAATGTTTCATGACATCATGATCATGTACTGATGAGCTAGAGCACATACAACCGTTGGCACTGCTGTCTATCCACAGGATGCATATGCTACTCGGGACGGGTCCACGCATGGCTGAAACGAACACCAGACAGATAGCACCACGTTATCAAATTCCCTAATGAATATAGCTAAGTATTTGGCGCACCTGAAAAAGAGAATCACTAACGCAACTCTCGATCGATAACTCTCATGTACGATATTCAACCCGATTATGAAATCAAGAAATATATATAGATAGGTAGTTGGATAAATCGCGTAAGTGGGTCCGTAAATCAATGATCTAAAACTATACGTCGAAAATTGGACACGTATTTCGTAAAGTTGGAAAATGTCTTATAGATACGAAGAAAGTTGTTCGATTATCTGCGAGGTTGGTCCGACTGCATAGCTTGATTTAGTAAGCCGATTTGTTGTAGAATGAAACGCCATTGCCTAATTTCGAGCTGCATGGTTCTTGATCTTTTTATTTTTTACGCATTGAATTCGTAGTATAATTTTCGGAATGAATCTTGACTCTGATTATGAACCAACTATCACAGGATATATATTGTTATTTAAGTTAGGCATCGAATCGTCATATTACAAAGTATGAGGACGTTTGGATGATGCCCAAGGGGTGCTTTAACTAGCCAGGCGTTTTGTGTTGCATGAAAAAAGGACACACATGTTTATATAAATGTATCTTTATATATGAACTAAGTAGATTAACTTGGATTCTTTGTCTACAAAGCATAAGCACATAACCATTCCTTACAATGAAATGTTTTGTGACTACCCTATTTATTGCACACCCCATTCTTCAATCAACTAAGTTGTAAATGAAATTAGTTTGAAGACTTAACAAATCATTTTATTTCTATTGTTGTAACTTTGTAATTCGATGATGCCCAAGCACTGTTCTTTTCAAGCCAAGTATTCATGTTTAATTAGATTGCATGCATCCATACGAGCATTATATGTATGAATGATGCGCATGTGCGCAACCATTGCTTCTTTGCTATTTAGAATGAAGACAGATATTGATCTAAGGAGGCTCATTAATTATTATAAAAGGGTGTGAGTGAGCATGGATCCCTTTTAGCTCCTGAAATAAGAAATGGCTTGGTGTTGTACATCAACTCCAACCTCCAAACCTATGGAAAAAGCCAAGATAGTGGCAAAACTAGCACCAGGACAAGATGTGAACATCAATGCATTGTGCACTTCCATTAAGCTTGTACTTCAAACTACTAATGATATGAAGAAGCATCTTACTAGAACCTGGGAAAATATTGTTTTTTTATTTTATCTTAATCTGAAATTTGAATTGCCTTGAAATGAATCCCAAACAAATACATTCAAAAATCCACTTTCATCAGTCAGTGCTCTGCACACTAGTCAAACGGGCACCTCCTGCTCCATACCAATAAACCTTAGATCTAGCTGCGCTGAATTTGGGGAAAGAAAAAGTTCTTTAAGGAAGTTAATGACATCAAATGAGGTTCTAAAAACAAAGCTTCGAGTACTTGCTAGTGTTAAAATGCAAAACCGCTATTTTCAAAAAGCATTAAATAGAAAGTCAAATATTAAAATAACACTCCGTTCTAAATTGCTAAGTGCCAAAAATAATAATAATAAAAACAAATCATTGATTAAGAAGTTGACGCAGGAAAAAATGTCATTAAAGCAAGGAAGCCATCACAGTGAAGCAAAACAGTTAACCTACTGGAAAACTGATGAAGCTGAAGAAGATGGGGGAATATGATCAATACTAGGGTTTGCGATATATTAGAGGCAATCGGGCTATTTTGTCATGGCTTTCTAAATTTATTTGCACTTTAATCCGCCACCCCATGCAGGATGGTCCCCAGCACTAGGGGCTTAGCGCGGGACATGCGTGGGGCTAAAAGTAATAAATCCTTGCGCAACCGACGTAGTCGGTCCTATATCCACGCGAGAGTAGAATTCAGTCTCACGCCGATAGGGTTGGGGTATAGCACTTCCGTTGCTGAGGCCATAATATTATGATACTGGGCCGACGTACGTCCAGTCCAATAAATACCGTACATCAGTTCGAAGCTGTGGCCATGCAAAAGGTGCAGAGATTTGCTATGGCCCTGAAAATTGACTATGACTCCTCTACGTCTCTTCGAATTTAAAACTCACTCAACGGCCACATGTAACCAACGATCAGTAAAGCATTCTTTTTACCTCAATGACATGCACATTCAGTTTGCGGCTAGAACCTAAAGACGTACGGATGAGGGCTCAGACTCGGTGCATGACCTTTAGTAGCGAGCACTAGTAAGAATCCTATCTGTAAAGCAATATTTAATTATGTTGCTGTACACCGGCGCCGGGTGTACAATAGACATTGCATGGTTGGCCTACATAATATACTTATCTCTGCCAATATACTAGCCTATTGTAATTAGTGTAAAATTAAACTGACCTAAATATATAACGGCGACTATTCTATTGCAGACCTTTTACAATACGCGGGTGTGGTTTTATAATGCGCAAGCATAAAATCAATTGCCTGTGTAATATTTTATCTTAAACCAGAATATGAGAGTACCGAGGTGCAACGTGAAAGTTAAATGTGTATCCTTAAATGGAGCGGGTCAGGAGAGTCTGGGAGGGGGCATGAACCCATACTCCATACATGTATGCATGCATGGCGATAATGCTTACATAATAGTATCAGGATGCAGTACATGTACATATAGCAGTGACAACAGAGATTTTTACATCAAGATCAGTGTATGTCAACAGAACGAGGTGGACCATGGGTTGGGGGCACCTTCTCCTCCACTCCAACCGGCGTTGAAGGATGTTGGGTTTTTAAACAAAAGACTTCGAGATCTGCGTGTGATATTGACATTAAAAACGACTCTCACAGACGACATGCATGGACGCAAGGAGCTATTTGTGTAGTCTGCTTTCAAGACAAATGGAAGTGCGTACGTATATACAATACCAAATATAATTATACCAGGAAAAAAGGTATATAAAAGCGGTATTCAGCATCTATAGGTGTATCGCACTTCCAAAAAGACGACGCAGAAAGAAATGAAGTTCATGGCTACAGCCGTTTTCCTGTTACTGGGAATAACTACGTTCGCTTCTGCGCTACAAAACAAGCACAAGATTAAGAAAGTACATGCAGCACACTATGAATCAACGAACGAACGATCTTACGAAACAACGCAGCCATCTTATGAAGCACCGAAGGAACGATCTTACGAAGCAACGAAGCCAACTTACGTAGCAACGAAGCCAACTTACGTAGCAACGAAGCCAACTTACGTAGCAACGAAGCCAACGTACGTAGCAACGAAGCCAACGTACGTAGCAACGAAGCCAACTTACGTAGCAACGAAGCCATCGTACGAAGCAACGAAGGAACAATCTTACGAAGCAACGAAGTCATCTTATGTACAGAAGTCATCGTATGAAGCAACGAAGGAACGATCTTACGAAGAGACGAAGCCGTCTTACGAAGCACCGAAGCCATCTTACGCACAGAAGTCATCGTACGAAGCAACGAAGGAGCGATCTTATGAAGAAACGAAGCCATCTTACGTACAGAAGTCATCGTACGAAGCAACGAAGGAACGATCTTACGAAGCAACGAAACCATCTTACGAAGCACCGAAGCCATCTTACGTACATGTAGCAACAAAGCCATCGTACGAAAGAACGAACGAAGCAACAAAGCCATCTTATGAAGCAACCTATTGACCAGACATTGGGATGACGAAGAGAACACCAATAACTTTATTTGTAAACATGAACAAATGATGCGTATATTACTCTGTAGTGGTGTTTGAATATAAATGTATATGGTACGTCACACTGGCATTTATTAAATATCACGAATATTTGCGTCCGCATCTATTTTGCCGGTCCGGAGTCACTAAAGTGTGGGTAGTGTTCTCTACCCATTTTGGGTCCGGGGGAACCCAAAAGCCTAGGCAACTGGGTCGTCCCTGGTCCCCTCTCCCCCCGCCCCCGCGGTAATTTATTGTACTTTCAGGCCGACCGATCGAGATTACTGATGCATTTTTTAAGCACCGGTGCCAGTTTACATGATTTACATATTTATTGTGACCTCATTTCCCATTCACCTTCATTGCTGCACACATGTCATTATATTTTTAACCACGACCCCCTCGTGTTCCACTTATATGTCTGGTATATTTGTGAGGTGCATACATGAAATAGACCATACGTACTCATGTAATAACCACCACACCAAAGAATTGATCTTTTGTTCTTTGTCATGTGGAGGTGATGGTTTAGAAGCAGCCGCCGCCATACAAATGATTCCGCCATTGCAACTGCCTCATAGTTCTTCTCTTTGTTAATTGTCTCTGGCATCTCAATGGATTAGGCATGCAGAACACTGAAGGAAATACTCATAGCATTGATGCTTGCATGAAGATGAGACTGGCCCTGAAGACCATGCAACCAATGCTTCATGACATCATGATCATGTACTGATGAGCTATAGTAATATACAACCGCTGGCACTGCTGTCTATCCACAGGATGCATATGCCTCTCGGGACGGGTCCACGCATGGCTGAAACGAACACCAGACAGATAGCACCACGTTATCAAATTCCCTAATGAATGGCTAAGAATTTGGCGCACCTGAAAAAGAGAATCACTAACGCAACTCTCGATAACTCTCATGTACGATTCAACCCGATTATGAAATCATGAAATATATATAGATAGGTAGTTGGCGTAAGTGGGTCCGTAAATCAATGATCTAAAACTACGTCGAAAATTGGACACGTATTTCGTAAAGTTGGAAAAGGTCTTATAGAAGCGAAGAAAGTTGTTCGATTATCTGCGAGGTTGGTCCGACTGCATAGCTCAATTCAGTAAGCCGATTTGTTGTAGAATGAAACGCCATTGCCTAATTTCGAGCTGGTTCTTGATCTTTTTTTTTTTTACGCATTGAATTCGTAGTGTAATTTTCGGAATGAATCTTGACTCTGATTATGAACCAACTATCACAGGATATATATTGTTATTTAAGTTAGGCATCGAATCGTCATATTACAAAGTATGAGGACGTTTGGATGATGCCCAAGGGGTGCTTTAACTAGCCAGGCGTTTTGTGTTGGTCTGCATGAAAAAAGGACACACATGTTTATATAAATGTATCTTTATATATGAACTAAGTAGGTTAACTTGGATTCTTTGTCTACAAAGCATAAGCACATAACCATCCCTTACAATGAAATGTTTTGTGACTACCCTATTTATTGCACACCCCATTCTTCAATCAACTAAGTTGTAAACGAAATTAATTTGAAGACTTAACAAATCATTTTATTTCTATTGTTGTAACTTTGTAATTCGATGATTCCCAAGCACTGTTCTTTTCAAGCCAAGTATTCATGTTTAATTAGATGCATGCATCCATACGAGCATTACATGTATGAATAATGCGCATGTGCGCAACCATTGCTTTTTTGCTATTTAGAATGAAGGCAGTTATTGATCTAAGGAGGCTCATTCATGATTATAAAAGGATGTGAGTGAGCATGGATCCCTTTTAGCTCCTGAAATAAGAAATGGCTTAGTGTTGTACATCAACTCCAACCTCCAAACCTATGGAAAAAGCCAAGATAGTGGCAAAACTAGCACCAGGACAAGATGTGAACATCAATGCATTGTGCACTTCCATTAAGCATGTACTTCAAACTATTAATGATATGAAGAAGCATCTTACTAGATCCTGGGAAAATATTTTTTTTTATCTTAATCTGAAATTTGAATTGCCTTGAAATGAATCCCAAACAAATACATTCAAAAATCCACTTTCATCAGTCAGTGCACTGCACACTAGTCAAACGGGCACCTCCTGCTCCATACCAATAAACCTTAGATCTAGCTGCACTGAATTTGGGGAAAGAAAAAGTTCTTTAAGGAAGTTAATGACATCAAGTGAGGTTCTCAAAGCAAAGCTTCGAGTACTTGCTAGACTAAGTGTTAAAATGCAAAACCGCTATTTTCAAAAAGCATTAAATAGAAAGTCAAATATTGAAATAACACTCCGTTCTAAATTGCTAAGTGCAAAAAATAATAATAATAAAAACAATTCAATGATTAAGAAGTTGACGCAGGAAAAATTGTCATTAAAGCAAGGAAGCCATCACAGTGAAGCGAAACAGTTAACCTACTGGAAAACTGATGAAGCTGAAGAAGATGGGGAGAATGTTACAATGACAATATATGGGTTGTTAGCAGATTACATTGCTGGGGATCTTAATTTAAGTGAACTGAATACATAAATACGCTTGATTGTACATAATGTAGTGTGTTTGATATGTTTTTTTGTTTGCATTGAAAATTGTACTGGCAGTTTGATTTGTGATTTCATCAGTTAGTACCATAATTCAGTATGTATAGTGATGTGTACTATTTGGCAGAATAACCTTTCTTCTTATAATGACCAATAGTAAGTGTTAGTTACTTATTGAAGCAAAATCCAAATCATCTCTATGTGTGATATTAGTGATATTATGTATTTTAAAGTTTTGATTGAGGCTGCACACTTATTTATATCTCTGTACTGATTATAAACTCAACCGGGACAGTTTTTGTTTCGCGTACCCTATTAATCACGTACATTTGCGAACATTTCATTTTTGATCTTTCGAGTAGCGTGGTGCTCGCACCTAAACGCATAGCCATGAGAACAAGGTATTTTTGAAATGTAAAATTTTTACTCTTTCCAACGATATATAATATGGGGCTGAAATCACAATTTGAAAAAAATATCCAACTACCTAATATAAAGTTTTTTTTCTTCTTCTAAAAGATATATGCTCGAAATCCTTCATTTACGTATCAATACTAGGGTTTGCGATATACTAGAGGCAATCGGGCTATTTTGTCATGGCTTTCTAGAACCTAAAGAAGTACGGATGAGGGCTCAGACTCGGTGACCTTTAGTAGCGAGCACTAGTAAGAATCCTACGCATGTCTGTAAAGCAATATTTAATTATTTTGCTGTACACCGGCGCCGGGTGTACAATAGACATTGCATGGTTGGCCTATATAATGTACTTATCTCTGCCAATATACTAGCCTATTGTAATTAGTGTAAAATTAAACTGACCTAAATATATAACGGCGACTATTCTATATGCAGACCTTTTACAATACATGGGTGTGGTTTTAAAATGTGCAAGCATAAAATCAATTGTGTAATATTTTATCTTAAACCAGAATATGAGAGTACCGAGGTGCAACGTGAAAGTTAAATGTGTATCCTTAAATGGAGCGGGTCAGGAGAGTCTGGGAGGGGGCATGAACCCATACCCCATACATGTATGCATGGCAGATCCAATAACCTGAGCATTAGCCACATTACTCGAGTCATCCACGTTCATAGGTGATAATGCTTACATAATAGTATCAGGATGCAGTACATGTACATATAGCTGTGACAACAGAGATTTATAATTACATCAGTGTACCATGGGTTGGGGGCACCTTGATCTCCTGCACTCCAACCGGCATTGAAGGATGTTGGTTTTTTAAACAAAAGATGTCTAAGACTTCGAGATCTGCGTGTAATATTGATTTTAAAAACGACTCTCACAGATGCATGGACGCAAGGAGCTATTTGTGTAGTCTGCTTTCAAGACAAATGGAAGTGCGTACGTATACAATACCAAATATAATTAAACCATGAAAAAAGGTATATAAAAGCGGTATTCAGCATCTATAGGTGTATCGCACTTCCAAAAAGACGACGCAGAAAGAAATGAAATTCATGGCTACAGCCGTTTTCCTGTTACTGGGAATAACCACGTTCGCTTCTGCGCTACAAAACAAGCACAAGATTAAGAAAGTACATGCAGCACACTATGAATCAACGAACGAACGATCTTGCGAAGCAACGCAGCCATCTTATGAAGCACCGAAGGAACGATCTTACGAAGCAACGAAGCCAACTTACGTAGCAACGAAACCAACTTACGTAGCAACGAAGCCAACTTACGTAGCAACGAAGCCAACTAACGTAGCAACGAAGCCAACTTACGTAGCAACGAAGCCATCTTACGTAGCAACGAAGCCAACTTACGTAGCAACGAAGCCATCGTACGAAGCAACGAAGGAACAATCTTACGAAGCAACGAAGTCATCTTATGTACAGAAGTCATCGTATGAAGCAACGAAGGAACTATCGATCTTACGAAGAGACGAAGCCGTCTTACGAAGCACCGAAGCCATCTGACGCACAGAAGTCATCGTACGAAGCAACGAAGGAGCGATCTTATGAAGAAACGAAGCCATCTTACGTACAGAAGTCATCGTACGAAGCAACGAAGGAACGATCTTACGAAACAACGAAGCCATCTTACGAAGCACCGAAGCCATCTTACGTACATGTAGCAACAAAGCCATCGTACGAAAGAACGAACGAAGCAACGAAGCCATCTTATGAAGCAACCTATTGACCAGACATTGGGATGACGAAGAGAACACCAATAACTTTATTTGTAAACATGAACAAATGATGCGTATATTACTCTGTAGTGGTGTTTGAATATAAATGTATATGGTACGTCACACTGGCATTGATTAATAATAATAATAATAATAATAATAATAATAATAATAATAATTTCATGTGCATGTAATATACACATAGGCAAGTAATGGCATAAATTAGATATGCACTTGTATACTGCCCCTAAAATGCGTAGCATTTACAAAAAATAGATAAATCAACATTGTTCAGCAATAAATATCACGAGTATTTGCGTCCGCATCTATTTTGCCGGTCCGGAGTCACTAAAGTGTGGGTAGTGTTCTCTACCCATTTTGGGTCCGGGGGAACCCAAAAGCCTAGGCAACTGGGTCGTCCCTGGTCCCCTCTCCCCCCGCCCCCGCGGTAATTTATTGTACTTTCAGGCCGACCGAGCTTATACTGATGCGTTTTTTAAGCAGACCGGCGCCAGTTTACATGATTTACATATTTATTGTGACCTCATTTCCCATTCACCTTCATTGCTGCACGCATGTCATTATATTTTTAACCACCACCCCCTCGTGTTCCACTTATATGTCTCGTATATTTGTGAGGTGCATACATAAAATAGACCATTCGCACTCATGTAATAACCACCACACCAAAGAATTGATCTTTTGTTCTTTGTCATGTGGAGGTGATGGTTTAGAAGCAGCCGCCGCCATACAAATGATTCCGCCATTGCAACTGCCTCATATAGTTCTTCTCTTTGGTAATTGTCTCTGGTATCTCAATGGATTAGGCAGAACACTGAAGGAAATACTCATAGCATTGATGCTTGCATGAAGATGAGACTGACCCTGAAGACCGTGCAACCAATGTTTCATGACATCATGATCATGCACTGATGAGCTAGAGCATATACAACCGCTGGCACTGCTGTCTATCCACAGGATGCATATGCCTCTCGGGCCAGACAGATAGCACCACGTTATCAAATTCCCTAATGAATAGCTAAGTATTTGGCGCACCTGAAAAAGAGAATCACTAACGCAACTCTCGATAACTCTCATGTACGATTCAACCCAATTATGAAATCATGAAATATATATAGATAAGTAGTTGGCGTAAGTGGGTCCGTAAATCAATGATCTAAAACTATACGTCGAAAATTGGACACGTATTTCGTAAAGTTGGAAAATGTCTTATAGAAGCGAAGAAAGTTGTTCGATTATCTGCGAGGTTGGTGCGACTGCATAGCTTGATTTATTAAGCCGAATTGTTGTAGAATGAAACGCCATTGCCTAATTTCGAGCTGGTTCTTGATCTTTTTTTTTTTACGCATTGAATACGTAGTATAATTTTCGGAATGAATCTTGACTCTGATTATGAACCAACTATCACAGGATATATATTGTTATTTAAGTTAGGCATCGAATCATCATATTACAAAGTATGAGGACGTTTGGATGATGCTCAGGGGTGCTTTAACTAGCCAGGGGTTTTGTGTTGATCTGCATGAAAAAAGGACACATGTTTATATAAATGTATCTTTATACATGAACTAAGTAGGTTAACTTGGATTCTTTGTCTACAAAGCATAAGCACATAACCATTCCTTACAATGAAATGTTTTGTGACTACTCTATTTATTGCACACCCCATTCTTCAATCAACTAAGTTGTAAATGAAATTAATTTGAAGACTTAACAAATCATTTTATTTCAATTGTTGTAACTTTGTAATTTGATAATGCCCACGCACTGTTTTTTTCAAGCCAAATATTCATGTTTAATTAGATGCATGCATCCATACGAAAATAACATGTATGAATGATGCGCATGTGCGCAACCATTGCTTTTTTGCTATTTAGAATGAAGACAGTTATTGATCTAAGGAGGCTCAGTCATGATTATAAAAGGGTGAAAGTGAGCATGGATCCCTTCTAGCTCCTGAAATAAGAAATGGCTTAGTGTTGTACATCAACTCCAACCTCCAAACCTATGGAAAAAGCCAAGATAGTGGCAAAACTAGCACCAGGACAAGATGTGAACATTAATGCATTGTGCACTTCCATTAAGCATGTACTTCAAACTATCAATGATATGAAGAAGCATCTTACTAGAACCTGGCAAGATATTGTTTTTTATCTTAATCTGAAATTTGAATTGCCTTGAAATGAATCCCAAACAAATACATTCAAAAATCCACTTTCATCAGTCAGTGCACTGCACACTAGTCAAACGGGCACCTCCTGCTCCATACCAATAAACCTTAGATGTAGCTGCACTGAATTTGGGGAAAGAAATAGTTCTTTAAGGAAGTTAATGACATCAAATGAGGTTCTCAAAGCAAAGCTTCGAGTACTTGCTAGACTAAGTGGTAAAATGCAAAACGGCTATTTTCAAAAAGCATGAAATAGAAAGTCAAATATTGAAATAACACTCCGTTCTAAATTGCTAAGTGCAAAAAATAATAATAATAAAAACAATTCAATGATTAAGAAGTTGACGCAGGAAAAATTGTCATTAAAGCAAGGAAGCCATCACAGTGAAGCAAAACAGTTAACCTACTGGAAAATTGATGAAGCTGAAGAAGATGGGGAGAATGCTACAATGACAATATATGGGCTGTTAGCAGATTACATTGCTGGGGATCTTAATTTAAGTGAACTGAATACATAAATACGCTTGATTGTACATAATGCAGTGTGTTTGATATGTTTTTTTTTTTGCATTGAAAATTGTACTGGCAGTTTGATTTGTGTAGATTTTATCAGTTTGTACCATAATTCAGTACGTATAGTGATGTGTAAAATTTGGCAGAATAACCTTTCTTCTTATCATGACCAATAGTAAGTGTAAGTTACTTATTCCAATGCATCTCTATGTGTGATATTAGTGATACTATGTATTTTAAAGTTTTGATTGAGGCTGCACATATCTCTGTACTGATTATAAACTCAACCGGGACAGTTTTTGTTTCGCGTACCCTATTAATCACGTACATTCGCGATCATTTCATATTTGATCTTTCGAGTAGCGTGGTGCTCGCACCAAAACGCATAGCAATGAGTATAAGGTATTTTTGGAATGTAGAATTTTTACTCTTTCCAACGATATATAATATGGGGCTGAAATCACAATTTGAAAAAAATATCCAACTACAAAGGGTTTTTTCTTCTTCTAAAAGATATATGCTCGAAATCCTTCATTTACGTATCAATACTAGGGTTTGCGATATATTAGAGGCAATCGAGCTATTTTGTCATGGCTTTCTAAATTTATTTGCGCTTTATACCGCCACCCCATGCAGGGTGGTCCCCGGTACTAGGGGCTTAGCGCGGGACATGCGTGGGGCCTAAAGTAATAAATCCTTATGCAACCGACGTAGTCGGTCCTATATCCACGCGAGAGTAGAATTCAGTCTCACGCCGATAGGGTTGGGGTATAGCACCTCCGTTGCTGAGGCCGTAATATTATGATACTGGGCCGACGTACATGTACGTCCAGTCCAATAAATACCGTACATCAGTTCGAAGCTGTTGCAATCCGTGCACATGCATGCAAAAGGTGCAGAGATTTGCTGTGGCCCTGAAAATTGATTATGACTCCTCTACATCTCTTCGAATTTAAAACTCACTGAACGGCCACATGTAACCAACGATCAGTAATTTAAAGCATTTTTTTTTACCTCAATGACATATTCAGTTTGCGGCAAGAACCTAAAGACGTACGGATGAGGGCTCATGCAGACTCTGTCACAGCATATTCTATCCCCCCGAATATTTTATCCGGGGGGATAATATGTCCTAGTATTTATTATCCGGTCGGATAGTATATTTTAACCTACCCTAGGATACTTTATCCGCCATAACACGTGGTGTTTTTTTTTTTTTTTTGGCGTAAAATGTGTAGTACGCATATTGACGAGAAGCGGTACAGCGTGTTGGTGGATTATCTCGCATCTTGTGAAGAGAGTAACCTTGGGTATTCACGTGTGTATCCACTTGGAGTTACAGAAAATGAGAAACGTGGAATACGCCAGCAAGCTCCTTTGTTTGTTCTAAAAGAACGAGTGCTGTACTACCGAACAACTGATACGATGGCTCAGATATGTCTCAAAAGGGTGATTGCTAATGAAAAGGAAAGAACAAAGATTATTCGTGCCTGCCATGATGGTGTTGATGGCTGCCACTACGGCAGGGACAAAACACGAGCGAAGGTACGTTACTGAGTTAGTGAATGTCGCGTAGTAATGTAGGGAGTTATACATGTATCTGGATATCTAGCTCTTCTTTTGTATCTGCAAGCTGCTGTAGCCAAAAATTTGTCTTGTACAAACATCGCCCCAAATTTTACGTGTACATTGTTAAGGTATACTCATGCAGTGTATTGACGGTCTTTGTGTTTGCGTGTACATGTACAGTATACATCAATTAATTAGCTCATGTACTTCTGTGTTTCTTATGTTGTTACAGATCGGACAAACGTACTGGTGGAAAGGACTGAACAAAGATGTAAACGAGTACTGCAGACGATGTGATGTGTGTCAGCGGGTCAACGCAAAACTGGAAGGAAAGAAACCTGAACTTCACCCCATTCCAGTTCCAAGCCAAGTTTGGAGTCAGATTGGCATTGATCTGATAGGTATGTACATTTAGATATCACGAATAATTTTCTCTGTAGTCCAGCCACACTGTGTATATATTTTAGGTCCATTACCAGTAACATGTAGGAACAACAAGTACATAGTAACAGCCACAGATTATTTCTCCAAGTGGCCCGAAGCTGCTCCTTTGAAAGACAAGACAGCAGTTGGAGTTGCGGATTTTTTATTTTCAACTTTTTGTCGTCATAGCTGGCCTGAAATCATAATATCAGATCAAGGACGAGAATTTGTGAATCGACTTACAAGGTAACATACTATTGTTTTATGTGTTAGAACCATTATTGATTTTTATCCTTTAATAGCTGTTTGTTTAAGCTGACAGGAATTGAACATCGGATAAGCAGTCCCTATCACCCTCAAACAAATGGTTTGGACGAGCGCACCCAATCAAACACTGACCAGGGCTTTAAGAAAGTTTGCAGAGGCTGAAGATAACTGGGATGAAAATATTGATGCAGCGTTGTATGCTTATCGCATAGCAAAGCAGGATTCTTCAAAGTTTAGCCCTTTCTTCATTATGTACAATCGTAACCCTCGTAAGGGAATCGATCATGAATTCATCAGCAAAGAAACCACCACTAATGTCGCAGGAGAGAACACATGTACGGAAGAAACATATGGTCATCTGCTAGCAATCAGGAAGAAATACCATCAGAAGGTTCTCAAAAACATTGCACGAGCTCAGGAACGTCAAAAGACACAGTACGATGCAAAGCATGGCACTCTACATGTATGGAATAATTATGGTTTATTGTGTTTGACAATTTCTAATCTTGCAGAGTTTCATCACTGGCACAATGGTTTTGCTGAAGAACATGCGAAACTCACATAGAATGGGAGGAAAACTGGAGAAAAAGTGGCTAGGTCCTTATGAAGTAGTTGAAAGCCTAAGCAAAGGACGTTACACATTGAAGTCATCAGATGGTTCTATTTTGAAAAAAGCGTACAATGGTGTTCTTCTTAAAGAATATCTTCAACCATTTGTGGTGGGCATATTTACATGTAGGCGTATACATTACTTTGTCCTTTATCCCCCAAATTTAGGATGGAGCACAAGAAATCAGTGAGTACAATTTCATTTTGTAACGCAACATGCATGCATGTAGCTATAGGTTAATACATTATTCTTGCCAGATAATGAGGAAAATGATGACATTAGTGATGGTGAAAAGTCTTATTGCGATGATGTGTGTGGTGATGAAGAACTTAAGGAAGAAGATACAAATGATGATGCTGATGATCGAAAGGCATTGCTGGATGATAAAGCTGGGCAGATTGGTGATAGGCACTCTCAAGATGCATTGCAATACAATGAAGAATCACTTCATGAGCAGCTACATTCTACACAACTGTTGCGCTTATTGCGATCGGGAGCAGATAGATTGTGCTACAGAGCAGAGGAAGATGAAGAGTTTGAAGTAAGTTTCTATAAGAAATGTACAGGCATGTACGTCTAGATAAATAATTTCAACACATTTCATGTTATCAACAGTGGGAATCACTTGGATTGCATCATGATGAATTTGCACTCAGCAAAGATACAACAGTTTCAGTTTGGATTGATTTCAGAGAATTTTATGGAGAAGATTCACTGAGAGAGGTGTGCAACGGAGATTTTGTAGTTGTTAATGAATGCCTCCACTCTGAGTTTGACAAGTTCAGACAGAAGTTATTCTCCATCCTTAATGGACGTACACCGATTAAGGCCACTGCCCTTATGAACATTTGGATGAAAGCCTGCAATCTATCACTGAAGTTCGTAAATGTCCTTGGTGGAATCTATTACCTGATATCCCCATCTGAAATAGATGATTTCTGTCAATGGATATATGATGCCAGAGACCGATGTTTTGATGGTGGAGTTACAATGGAAAAGTTGCTGTCATCGCAAGCCCACGGAAATTCAATAGAGATAGTTGATGCTAATCATACAGGTTCCATACTATTTCAACCTACTTGCAGTGCATGGCAACAAGAGAAGTGTCGAATACTTGGATTATCTTTCATTCGCAGTAACTACATCAAACGTACTGAATGTGTAAAGATTGGAATAGAACAGGCTCCTTCAGCAACATACAGAATAAAAGGAGATGGTAACTGTTTCTTTCAAAGCCTTTCTCAAGTTCTTACAGGGTCGCAAGATGTCCATGAGGAAGTTCGTTTGCTTGTAACATCTTTTATGGAACACAATGCTACAATTCCTGAATTTGCTGGCATGCTTGTCTCAAATGAATCGATGGAACAATATCTGAAGCGAACGAAGATGCAGTCTCTGAATACCTGGGCAACAGAAATGGAGATTATGTCAGCTGTGGCCATGCTGAATACTACAATTTACTGTTTTTCACCATGTGGGTTAACCTACAAGTGGCTAAGACACTCTCCAAAAGTTGTATCAAACAGAATGAGTGAAGAAGAATGCATTTATTTAACAAACATAAACAGTCATTTTGAAATTGTTAGGAAAATATAATTTTGTATTTAAAGAACATGTACATTTTTTATGCCTTAAAAGATGTTGATTATATCATGTAGGATAGACAAATTCTGTAGTAAATAGTGGTAGGGTAAAGCATCCTAGGATAATTTTAACTAGCACAGTTTATCCTAGGGTAGGATAATATGTACTAGGGAAGGATAAAACGTACTAGGGCATATTATCCTAGGGTAAGATAATATGTACTAGGGTAGGATAAAACGTACTAGGGCATATTATCCGGCCGGATAAAATATCCTAGCATGAATTATCCAGGCGGATAAAATATACCGGGATAAACTGTACCGTGACACCGGCGCCGGGTGTACAATATACATTGCATGGTTGGCCTATATAATATACTTATCTCTGCCAATGCAATATACTAGCCTATTGTAATTAGTGTAAAATTAAACTGACCTAAATATATAACGGCGACTATTCTATATGCAGACCTTTTACAATACGTGGGTGTGGTTTTATAATGCGAAAGCATAAAATCAATTGTGTAATATTTTATCTTAAACCAGAATATGAGAGTACCGAGGTGCAACGTGAAAGTTAAATGTGTATCCTTAAATGGAGCGGGTCAGGAGAGTCTGGGAGGGGGCATGAACCCATACCCCATACATGTATATGCATGGCAGATCCAATAACCTGAGCATTAGCCACATTACTCGAGTCATCCACGTACATAGGTGATAATGCTTACATAATAGTATCAGGATGCAGTACATGTACATATAGCAGTGACAACAGAGATTTATAGTTACATCAGTGTATGTCAACAGAACGAGGTGGACCATGGGTTGGGGGCACCTTCTCCTCCACTCCAACCGGCGTTGAAGGATGTTGGTTTATTAAACAAAAGACGACTAAGACTTCGAGATCTGCGTGTGATATTGACATTAAAAACGACTTTCACAGACCACATGCATGGACGCAAGGAGCTATTTGTGTAGTCTGCTTTCAAGACAAATGGAAGTGCGTACGTATACAATACCAAATGTAATTATACCAGGAAAAAAGGTATATAAAAGCGGTATTCAGCATCTATAGGTGTATCGCACTTCTAAAAAGACGACGCAGCCGGAAAGAAATGAAGTTCATGGCTACAGCCGTTTTCCTGTTACTGGGAATAACCGCGTTCGCTTCTGCGCTACAAAACAAGCACAAGATTAAGAAAGTACATGCAGCACACTATGAATCAACGAACGAACGATCTTACGAAGCAACGCAGCCATCTTATGAAGCACCGAAGGAACGATCTTACGAAGCAACGAAGCCAACTTACGCAGGAACGAAACCAACTTACGTAGCAACGAAGCCAACTTACGTAGCAACGAAGCCAACTTACGTAGCTACGAAGCCAACTTACGTAGCAACGAAGCCAACTTACGTAGCAACGAAGCCATCGTACGAAGCAACGAAGGAACAATCTTACGAAGCAACGAAGTCATCTTATGTACAGAAGTCATCGTATGAAGCAACGAAGGAACGATCTTACGAAGAGACGAAGCCGTCTTACGAAGCACCGAAGCCATCTTACGCACAGAAGTCATCGTACGAAGCAACGAAGGAGCGATCTTATGAAGAAACGAAGCCATCTTACGTACAGAAGTCATCGTACGAAGCAACGAAGGAACGATCTTACGAAGCAACGAAGCCATCTTACGAAGCACCGAAGCCATCTTACGTACATGTAGCAACAAAGCCATCGTACGAAAGAACGAACGAAGCAACGAAGCCATCTTATGAAGCAACCTATTGACCAGACATTGGGATGACGAAGAGAACACCAATAACTTTATTTGTACACATGAACAAATGATGCGTATTTTACTCTGTGGTGGTGTTTGAATATAAATGTATATGGTACGTCACACTGGCATTTATTAAATATCACGAATATTTGCGTCCGCATCTATTTTGCCGGTCCGGAGTCACTAAAGTGTGGGTAGTGTTCTCTACCCATTTTGGGTCCGGGGGAACCCAAAAGCCTATGCAACTGGGTCGTCCCTGGTCCCCTCTCGGCCTCTCCCCCCGCCCCCGCGGTAATTTATTGTACTTTCAGGCCGACCGAGCTTATACTGATGCATTTTTTAAGCAGGCCGGCGCCAGTTTACATGATTTACATATTTATTGTGACCTCATTTCCCATTCACCTTCATTGCTGCACGCATGTCATTATATTTTTAACCACCACCCCCTCTTGTTCCACTTATATGTCTCGTTTATTTGTGTGGTGCATACATGAAATAGACCATACGTACTCATGTAATAACCACCACACCAAAGAATTGATCTTTTGTTCTTTGTCATGTGGAGGTAATGGTTTAGAAGCTACCCGCCACCACACAAATGATTCCGCCATTGCAACTGCCTCATAGTTCTTCTCTTTGTTAATTGTCTCTGGTATCTCAATGGATTAGGCAGAACACTGAAGGAAATACTCATAGCATTGATTCTTGCATGAAGATGAGACTGGCCCTGAAGACCGTGCAACCAATGTTTCATGACATCATGATC
This sequence comes from Spongilla lacustris, assembly GCA_949361645.1. Lineage (NCBI taxonomy): Eukaryota > Metazoa > Porifera > Demospongiae > Spongillida > Spongillidae > Spongilla > Spongilla lacustris. Next base: position 13,268,039 of record OX442416.1, on the reverse strand, counting down.
ATGCACTGATGAGCTAGAGCATATACAACCGCTGGCACTGCTGTCTATCCACAGGATGCATATGCCTCTCGGGACGGGTCCACGCATGGCTGAAACGAACACCAGACAGATAGCACCACGTTATCAAATTCCCTAATGAATAGCTAAGTATTTGGCGCACCTGAAAAAGAGAATCACTAACGCAACTCTCGATAACTCTCATGACTGTACGATATTCAACCCGATTATGAAATCAAGAAATATATACAGATAGGTAGTTGGATAAATCGCGTAAGTGGGTCCGTAAATCAATGATCTAAAACTATACGTCGAAAATTGGACACGTATTTCGTAAAGTTGGAAACGGTCTTATTGTAGCAGCGAAGAAAGTTGTTCGATTATCTGCGAGGTTGGTCCGACTGCATAGCTTGATTTAGTAAGCCGATTTGTTGTAGAATGAAACGCCATTGCCTAATTTCGAGCTGGTTCTTGATCTTTTTTTTTTTACGCATTGAATTTGTAGTATAATTTTCGGAATAAATCTTGACTCTGATTATGAACCAACTACTCAATGTAGTTAAGGCATGGGACACAATTTTTGAATGGAGAAAATTAAGACCTCCAAGTGGCAACTTTCAACATCTACCACTTCAAGAATGAACAATCAAATGATTTGTTTGTCATGTTGTTGTCTTGTCATGTCATTTATACATCATGTAAACATATTATGTTGTCATAGCAATTACGCGCGCATCGCCACCTGCTGGTTTACGCAACTATTTCCTTAACATAACGTTATGCGAAAGGCCGCCGGTAAAAAGTGGGCTAATGTTCACGAAATATGGACTAGCGTATGCACCAAACTTTTGCCTAACTCGCAATGCTTGGGAAAAGAGTACATCATATTCTAGTTATCATGAACAATGCAAAAAACAGTGAGTCTGCGGCATTAATTTGTTTGTTTACTAATTTTTATTACAATATTGCGAGCCCATCCATTGTATGAATTACCAACCAGGTTGTTACCAGGACTTTATCTATTTGTGTTTTCGATTCGGCAAGTCGTTCTGAAATTAAGCACCATCATCTATGCGGCCAAAAAAGCGGCCATACAAGTGGGGTGACTGTGGTTATTACGTACATTTCTGCCAATCATCTTATTTGCAGCTGCTGTTACCGATGAAGGTCAATCTAGCTTGAATACGATCGATCAATCAGCCAAGTGTACAAGCCGCGCTAAGGTAGGTGTGTATATAAATACGTGTATGCAGTGCACGTACAATATCTTCTTTGCCGAAACTGTGTGCTTAACCTCAAAATGCCTCACATACACTCAGAGCCCGGACTCTTCTCTGCCACGGAAATGAGTATCTAACCTCAATATATAGCTTTAGATCTACGTTGCCTATTAAAATGCAGCTGGTGTTACCGATGAAGGTCAATCTAGCTTGCATATACGATCGACCAATCAACGGTAACTTCCAACCCAGCAACGAATTCTTGGGCAAGATTCCTGCCAAGAACTTGCCAAAAACTTGCCAGGAACTTGCCAAGAACTTGCCAAGAACTTGCCAAGAACTTGCCCAGGATGCCATGATTATGCCGGCCAAGTTCTCGCCAAGATCTTGCCAAGAACTTGCCCAAGATCTTGTCCAAGATGATCCCAAGATATGATGGCAAGATCTTGGCCAAGATGTTATAATATAATAAATTATATGTAGTTAATGTGATTGAATGAAGCACATTTTTAATAGCACATGCATGAAATGGGTGGCATTATACAATATGAGTGTTCGATCTGCATTTGTAATGCCCAAGGCCAGCAGGAATATAGATTGACATTAGCTAATAGAACAGTGCATGCCAATCATAATGTCACTGAATTGTGGCACACATTAATAAAATTGGGTTTTAATGCACAAGTATTTTACATGTAAATTTAGGGAAATACACAAATGGTAACTGACCTAAACTACCTCACATGACAGCTTAACAATTCAAACAAAAAACTCATCTACATAACTGTCCGGTTTCATAGTGCCCAATATGAAAGCAGCAATCCCTGTTGAACAGCAACCGACACTTCCTGAAGCAGAAAGAAAAATGAGCATCAGCATGAAAGGATTTATTTCATGCACTTACATGTACTTTATTTGTTCAGCTTTTTAAGCTTGTACATGTAACGACACTTTTGATTCAGTGAATCTCTGATTTTTTTCAGCAGCAATTCAGCCACTGTTCCTTTCCTTAACTTTTCTGTCTGTTATAGATGGCCATGGAAGATCAATAATATAACCTGTATTAGAATATATAGAATTGCACCTTCAATGAGCTTCACTCTAGCTGGTGACATACATGTTGTTTTTTTTGGCTGCATGCTGCTGCTGCTGGCTTTAGTTAACTCCTTATAGCAGCCTTTTCTTGGGAGAACATAGCATCCAGTAAGACCAGACTTACTTAATGCAAGTCAATCTTTAAAAACGATTGATTCACACCACTTTTCTGTTCAGATAAAATACATGTAAATACGTGCATCATGCAATACACTAACAGATACGACGTGGTTCTCATTCAGATTACCTGCTGAATGTTACAAACATACAGTTATAGAAGCATTATACTACTCAATATGTGATGTGCATGTGGTTTTTTGCAAACCTTCATCCTCTGCAGAATCTGGAAATTACATTCCCTATTGTATGAAATGAATCTCCAAAAGGCAATAAATTGTCTCAGCATTGTTGTTTCAATTTCCTTGAGTTGTGCAAGACCCTGCATGATAAAATCCTTCTGCATGTACCTAAATATCACATATATATACATGCATATATATACATTCATAAATTAAACAAACATCAAAACAGTTTTATACCTCTAGCTCAATTTTGTGTTTTCCAATTTTGAGATGGTTGCTGTTTATAACAAAAAAAAAGATATAATATGACTATGGGAATTGCAAATGTGAGTTGCTTATATTGATGTTTGCAATATGCATGGACTTTTTTATAAATAATGTAGCTAGGTTAATTAATAATAACAATAATCCCTTACTATTATTTATATTACTGCCGCACTAAGTCCACTTTCTTGCTTAGTGGCTTCTGTGCAAAATAACATTGCAAACAATAGATTACACTGTACATGTATGTAAAAAAATTGTTAATCTATCATACCTCACTTCTGCATTCAATTGTTGATCTCTTCTGAATTGATTCTCCCCGGCTTTCCCTCTCTTTTCCTTTTCCACACTTCTATTATCATGTTGATAGTATATTGTACATTAATGACTTTACACCAAGAGAAATATATACCTCTTCATCATTTTCACTGAGTGATTTCCATACTTAAGCTTTTCACAACTGTATTCAGAGGATGAGGACATAGTCTTGCAAGTGTATTGATGTTTTGCAAAACAAAGCACTACACACAGTTGGCTATACGTATGATGGTTGAATAAAGACACATACAATCTTGCTTATTGCTCGGTACCTCTTTTTCACTTTGATATATACTAATAATTATAAGGAATGGCATAAAAAAAGCGCATACATATGCACGTAGGATCTACACTTTTATCCATAGCCATGCCGCCAGACCATGCCTGATTCAAGCATATAACGATTTGCGTATGATATATAAAGGAATTAAGAAACTAAAAAAAGAGACCACCGTACGTTTATGTACACGATCGCGATCTCTCGAACAGTTGATCGATCGATCGATCGCGCACGCATGCATATATACGCCCGAATCATAGGTGGAGCCCAATTTTTTTTATATCTACACATGTAACGTTTGATCTAGCCTATATATAGCCAGCTATGTATGCACATTACTAGTAGTGTTTATCATTATACCATTGTAAAATATCCCCGGTTGATCCAACGTATGGGGGGTATCTTTATTTACAAGAACACTTACACGTTTAAGCCGTTTTGTCTTCGTTTCCAAGCAGTACATTGCCCTTGTGGTATCTAGACGGAGATTTTCCAAACGCGTATAAAATTTTGGGCGCCACGATCAGATCACGTGTTAACCGTTAATTGGAGAGAATTTTTTTTTTACGTTTGAGCAATTGAATTCGTGTTAACGTTATATCCCAACTACATGGCCAAGCTTGATTTAGCAAATGCAGCAGTGGATATGTCCTTCGTAAATGTATCTGATTATTTCTATAGTAACTACCAAATGCAAGTCATCAAACATATCCCCTATAATCAAACATTCTACTACTGATCATGATATACATGTATAATATTTGATCTAGCTACCAAATGCTCTTGTATTGACAGATAAGAGTTGTGCTTTCATGTGTTACTTTTGCTTACACATATGTCTATACATTCAATTGATGTAATAGTGTATCAGCTATAGCTGGGCCTAATCTATATCACATCATAAAGATTGAATCTAGCTATACACACGTTATGTATTTGTTTACTTCATTGAACTTTCATATATTAAAATGAACATAATTTATTTTTGGTGACTTCATGGCCTCCTGGCAGGATCTTGGCAGGATCTTGTTCATCTTCTTGCCAAGATCCTGCCAGGATGCCAAGAATCTTGGCCAAGAACTTCTTGCTGGGCAAGCGTATGAGTACCTAGTAAAGCCGCGCTATAACTACTAATAGTATACATTGTATAAATACGTGCGTACAAATCTCTGTCGCCAATGGGCCACACCCTCAGGGCTTCTCACATACAGGTCACACCCACAAGGACTCTGCTCTGCCGTAGTGCGCTTAACCCTTCGCTGCCTCACATACAGGTCACACCCACAAGGAATCTGCACTGCCGCTGTGCGGTTAACCCTTTACTGCCTCACATACGGGTCACACCCACAAGGACTTTTCTCTGCTGCACCTTTCCTGCCTCACATACAGGTCCTCACATACAGGTCACACCCACAAGGACTCTACTCTGCCGCAGTGCGCTTAACCCTTTTCTGCCTCACATACAGGTCCTCACATACAGGTCACACCCACAAGGACTCTGCTCTGCCGCAGTGCGCTTAACCCTTTTCTGCCTCACATACAGGTCCTCACATACAGGTCACACCCACAAGGACTCTGCTCTGCCGCAGTGCGCTTAACCCTTTTCTGCCTCACATACAGGTCCTCACATACAGGTCACACCCACAAGGACTCTTCTCTGCCACAATGCGGTTAACCCTTTTCTGCCTCACATACAGGTAACACCCTCAAGGACTCTTCTCTGCCGCAGTGCGCTTAACCCTTTCCTGTCTCACATACAGGTCCCTACATACAGGTCACACCCACAAGGACTCTGCTTTGCCACAGTGCGCTTAACCCTTTTCTGCCTCACATACAGGTACATACAGGTCACCCCCACAAGGACTCGGCTCTGTCGCTGTGCGGTTAACCCTTCACTGCCTCACATACAGGTCACACCCACAAGGACTCTGCTCTGCCACAATGTGCTTAACCCTTTCCTGCCTCACATACAGGTCACACCCACAAGGACTCTGCTCTGCCGCAGTGCGCTTAACCCTTTCCTGCCTCACATACAGGTCACACCCACAAGGACTCTGCTTTGCCACAGTGCGCTTAACCCTTTTCTGCCTCACATACAGGTCTTCACATACAGGTCAAACCCACAAGGACTCTGCTCTGCCGCAGTGCGCTTAACTCTTTCCTGCCTCACATACAGGTCACACCCACAAGGACTCTTCTCTGCCACAATGCGGTTAACCCTTTTCTGCCTCACATACAGGTCACACCCACAAGGACTCTGCTCTGCCGCAGTGCGCTTAACCCTTTCCTGCCTCACATACAGGTCACACACACAAGGACTCTTCTCTGCCACATTGCGGTTAACCCTTTTCTGCCTCACATACAGGTAACACCCTCAAGGACTCTTCTCTGCCGCAGTGCGCTTAACCCTTTCCTGTCTCACATACAGGTCCCTACATACAGGTCACACCCACAAGGACTCTGCTTTGCCACAGTGCGCTTAACCCTTTTCTGCCTCACATACAGGTCTTCACATACAGGTCACACCCACAAGGACTCTGCTCTGCCGCAGTGCGCTTAACTCTTTCCTGCCTCACATACAGGTCACACCCACAAGGACTCTTCTCTGCCACAATGCGGTTAACCCTTTTCTGCCTCACATACAGGTCACACCCACAAGGACTCTGCTCTGCCGCAGTGTGCTTAACCCTTTCCTGCCTCACATACAGGTCCCCACATACAGATCACACCCACAAGGACTCTGCTTTGCCACAGTGCGCTTAGCCCTTTTCTGCCTCACATACAGGTACATACAGGTCACCCCCACAAGGACTCGGCTCTGTCGCTGTGCGGTTAACCCTTTACTGCCTCACATACAGGTCACACCCACAAGGACTCTGCTCTGCCGCAATGTGCTTAACCCTTTCCTGCCTCACATACAGGTCACACCCACAAGGACTCTGCTTTGCCACAGTGCGCTTAACCCTTTTCTGCCTCACATACAGGTCTTCACATACAGGTCACACCCACAAGGACTCTGCTCTGCCGCAGTGCGTTTAACTCTTTCCTGCCTCACATACAGGTCACACCCACAAGGACTCTTCTCTGCCACAATGCGGTTAACCCTTTTCTGCCTCACATACAGGTCACACTCACAAGGACTCTACCCTGCCGCAGTGCGCTTAACCCTTTCCTGCCTCACATACAGGTCACACACACAAGGACTCGTCTCTGCCACAATGCGGTTAACTCTTTTCTGCCTCACATACAGGGCACACCCTGAAGGACTCTTCTCAGCCGCAGTGCGCTTAACACTTTCCTGCCTCACATACAGGTCCCCACATACAGGTCACACCCACAAGGACTCTGCTTTGCCACAGTGCGCTTAACCCTTTTCTGCCTCACATACAGGTACATACAGGTCACACCCACAAGGACTCGGCTCTGTCGCTGTGCGGTTAACCCTTTACTGCCTCACATACAGGTTACACCCACAAGGACTCTGCTCTGCCACAATGTGCTTAACCCTCTCCTGCCTCACGTACAGGCCACACCCACAAGGACTCTGCTCTGCCGCAGTGCGCTTAACCCTTTCCTGCCTCACATACAGGTCACACCCACAAAGGACTCTGCTCTGCTGCAGTGTGCTTAACCCTCTCCTGCCTCACATACAGGTACATACAGGTCACACCCACAAGAACTCTGCGTAGTGCGTTTAATCCTCTCCTGCCTCACATACAGGTCACACACACAAGGACTCTGCTCTGCTGCAGTGCTTTCCTGCCTCACATACAGGTTGCACACACAAGGACTCTGCTCTGCCGCAGTGCGCGTAACCCTTTCCTGCCATACAGGTCACCCCCACAAGGACTCTTCTCTGCCACAATGCGGTTAACCCTTTTCAGCCTCACATACAGGTCACACCCTCAAGGACTCTTCTCTGCCGCAGTGCGCTTAACCCTTTACTGCCTCACATACAGGTCACACCCACAAAGGACTCTGCTCTGCCGCAGTGCGCTTAACCCTTTCCTGCCTCACATACAGGTCACACCCACAAGGACTCTGCTCTGCTGCAGTGCAATTAACCCTTTTCTGCCTCACATACAGGTCCTACCCACAAGGACTCTGCTCTGCCGCAGTGCACTTAACCCTTTTCTGCCTCACACCCACAAGGACTCTGCTCTGCCGCTGTGTAGTTAACCCTTTCCTACCTCACATACAGGTCACACCCACAAGGACTCTGCATAGTGCGTTTAATCCTCTCCTGCCTCACATACAGGTCACACCCACAAGGACTCTGCTCTGCCGCAGTGCAATTAACCCTTTTCTGCCTCACATACAGGTCACACCCACAAAGGACTCTGCTCTGCCGCAGTGCACTTAACCCTTTCCTGCCTCACATACAGGTCACACCCACAAGGACTCTGCTCTGCTGCAGTGCAATTAACCCTTTTCTGCCTCACATACAGGTCCTACCCACATAGACTCTGCTCTGCCGCAGTGCACTTAACCCTTTTCTGCCTCACACCCACAAGGACTCTGCTCTGCCGGTGTGGTTAACCCTTTCCTACCTCACATACAGGTCACATCCACAAGGACTCTGCGTAGTGCGTTTAATCCTCTCCTGCCTCACATACAGGTCACACCCACAAGGACTCTGCTCTGCCGCAGTGCAATTAACCCTTTTCTGCCTCACATGCAGGTCACACCCACAAGGACTCTGCTCTGCCGCAGTGCACTTAACCCTTTTCTGCCTCACATACAGGTCACACCCACAAGGACTCTGCTCTGCCGCAGTGCACTTAACCCTTTTCTGCCTCACACCCACAAGGACTCTGCTCTGCCGCTGTGTGGTTAACCCTTTCCTACCTCACATACAGGTCACACCCACAAGGGACTCTGCTCTGCCGCTGTGCGCTGAACCCTTTTCTGCCTCTGATACTGATAAGTATATTATATAGGCCAACCATGCAATGTCTATATTGTACACCCGATGCCGGTGTATACAGCAAAATATTTGCTTTTACAGACATGCGTAGGATTCTTACTAGTGCTCGTTACTAAAGGTCATCTCATCCGTACTACTTAAAAGGTTCTAGCCGCAAACAGAATATGTCATTGAGGTAAATAGAAAAAAAAATCTTTGCACCTTTTGCATGCATGCGCACGCATAAGCGGCATATCCACAGCTTCGAATGTACGGTATTTATTAGACTCAACGTACGTCGGTCCAGTATCGTAATATTACTATGATTGCCGCAGGATCTGCCATGCATTCATGTATGGGGTATGGGTTCATGCTTCTCCCTGACTCTCCTGACCCTTTCCGTTTAAGGATACACATTTAACTTTCACATTTAACTTTCACGTTGCACCTCGGTACTCTCATATTCTGGTTTAAGATAAAATATTACACGATTGATTTTATGTTTGCGCATTATAAAACCATTTAGGTTTAATTTTTACACTAATTACAATAGGCTAGTATATTGGCAGAGATAAACCCCGAGTGCCGGGGGTCATATCCTGGGGTGGATTAAAGCGCAAATAAAATTAAGAAAGCCATGCATCATAAACAAAATAGCCCCATTGCCTCTAATGTATCGCAAACCCTATTACTGCATACGAAAATGAAGGATTTCAAGCATATATGTTTTAGAAGATGAAAAAAGACTAGATATATATTTCATGATTTCATTTTCGGTTGTATATACTCTAGCTCAGCAGTGCATGATCATGATGTCATGAAACATTGGTTGCATGGTCTTCAGGGCCAGATTCATCTTCATGCATGCATCGAGTATTTCCTTCAGTGTTCTGCCTCTATAGCTTAATTCATTGAGATACCAGAGACAATTAACAAAGAGAATAACAATGAGGCAGCTGCAATGGCGGAATAATTTGTATGACGGTGTCACGATACAGATTATCCCCCGTAATAAATTATCCCCCGGATAATCTATTCCGGAATAGTTTATCCCCCAGATAAAGTATTCTGGAATAGTTTATCCCCCTTCGGAATAGATTATCCCCCCCCGTTCCTTCTTCTTCCTCTCCCTCTCCCCCATGCCCCACCCCCACCTCTCTCTCTCTCTCTCTCTCTCTCTCTCTCTCTCTCTCTCTCTCTCTCTCTCTCTCTCTCTCTCTCTCTCTCTCTCTCTCTCTCTCTCTCTCTCTCTCTCTCTCTCTCTCTCTCTCTCTCTCTCTCTCTCTCTCTCTCTCTCTCTCTCTCTCTCTCTCTCTCTCTCTCTCTCTCTCTCTCTCTCTCTCTCTCTCTCTCTCTCTCTCTCTCTCTCTCTCCCTCTCTCTCTCGTGAACTTATATGTACGTGCCTGTGTATACTGGGTATGCTATACACGTGTGTACCACTGATATCAGAAGTAAAACATAATCTGGAGACAACATGGACTCTTATCTATCACACTATTCCATTTCCATTGACACGTTTATTACGGCTCAGCTATATATCATGTATAGAGCACTGCTGGTGCATCGCACTTCGCTCCGTGTGTGAGTTAAAGTACTCCACATAATTTTTTTATCTGCGCATGTGATAATAAATGGCTTCTTGCATGGAATTACTGCATATTATTCAAGGTTCAATAATAATCCAAGCTTTCAGTTCAAAAGGTTGTCCACATAATACAATACTGCTTCTTCATAATTCATTTCTTTGCTCTTGGAAATAATTGAAATCATCATCTATAAGTGACAGAAACATTAAATTAAAAGCATTATGTATAATAAACATCTGAATAGATTACCTCTGGGTACAGAACATCCCAGGCAAGGATGTTTGCTCTGTTGCCTCCATATCCCTCATCAATGGCAATCCCATATAAAAAGTGCTGAACTGCATCAACCTTCATGAAGAATTTAACAGTTTCTAATTGATAAATGCATAACTACATGCAGCATACCACTTTGCAGTTAATGATGGGCCACTTTCTAAAAAGAGAGTTAAGCTCAGTAGGTTTTATTGAGCTAAACACTCCATCACGCTTTCCTTGAATTTAAACATCAAAGAAGCCTGACTTCACAAGGTTTTTGCAAATCAGCCGCAGATGTTCCTAACAAGTGAACAGATGTGCATGTTAGTAACAGTACATATACACATTCTAACCTCATAATCATGGCAAGATTGTACAAGATCTTCAAAGGACTAGTGCTGATCCCTGGTGATGTTCAGCCGGCTGTGATCAATATGTTATGTATTTCAATTTTTAACGTTTACCTGTCTATGAATGCTGGAAGTGGTTAAATTCTTAGCATGTTTAAAAGCACCTTTCGGGTAAAGGATCAACTGACTAATTTCCTCAGGCAATGGTGCATTGAACTTTGGCACTAGACCTTTGTATGTGTATGTCTTCACTGTGTAGATTCCTTTCACGCCATAAACAAATTCAAATGGAGAGTATAACGTAGATGACTGAATGGATGAGCGATAACCCAGCAAAATCAGATCCAAATCGTCTTCCCAATTGAGCTTACCACCATCAGAAAACTTACTTAAACAACCACAAATCGTTTGATTGAAACGCTCTGTAAGACCATTACTTTGAGGATGATACACTGTACAGATTCTTCTTGAGATACCAAAGCGTTTGCAAAAATTGTCATTCAACTCATTACAAAATTCACACCCCTGGTCTGATATGATTGTCTCTGGAACTCCAAACTGACCTCCCAATCACCTTTTTGAGGCATTTGAACACAGTTGTTGCTTGTTCATTAGGTATAGGATACACTTCAGCCCACTTTGTTTGATATTCTGTTAGAACCATGAGAAAACATTCATTTGCACCAGAGAGTCGACCCACCAGGTCCATTCCCCATTGAGCAAATGCATGGTTTGGGACACCTGCCCAACAGGATGCAGTTCTGAAGTTTTTTCGCATCTTGTTCTGCCTTTGACACACTTAGTCTAGACAAGTGCTGCAATAGTTAGCAAAATCTGAGGCCATTCAGTCCTTTCCAATAGTAACGTTCAGCCACCTTTTCTTGCCTATACATACATGCATGTATGAAGTGAAGAAACACATCAGAACGTAATTACCAGCGATTGCTTCAAATTAAAAGAAAGGCAATGTAGTGAATTCCTATGCTGCTATACAACTGAGTGCATAGATAAATCAAATGACAATCTTTAATAGGATCTATCTCATGAATTTACATGCTAGTAGAAGGTTATACATGTATATAGTGAAACCAATTCACAACGTATAATACAACGTACGTTTTATGAACTCCAAAGTGACCGCCTGCTGGATCTTTGTGAACGGTGTCAAGCAGTCTAACCTTCTCGTCTACCGTAACAACAATTTCGTCGTATTCTTTTACATCCATCCGTTATAATGGACACGAGTGAGCGTTTTATGAAGGGGGTTAATCTATTCCAAGGGATGATAAACTATTGCGGAATAATTTATCCTAGGGGGATAATCTATTCCAGAATAGATTAACCGGGGGATGAATTTTTTGGGGGGATAATCTATTCCGTGACAACGGCAGCTGCTTCTAAACCATCACCTTCCACATGACAAAGAACAAAAGATCCTTTCTTTTGTGTAGTGGTCATTTGAGTACGTATGGTCTATTTCATGTATGCACCACACAAATATACGAGACATATAAATGGAACACGGCGGCCCCCGGGTGGAAAAAATCGCGATAATATCGCGATTATTGGCGATTCTGGCGATTAATCGCCGGACAGAAATGACGTCAACGTGTCAAGTAAATTGTCATGACAACCATTCTATGACGATATGATATCCAATTACATGTATTTGGACGATGGTAAATTTGTTATTTTAGCTGTAGGTCATATTATCTCTGGGAATATTCCGCCTATTAATATACACATGTTAATGTTTATCCCATGGAGAGGATGTGACAGCTACTATTAAACGAGGGAGCGGACGTACTGAGTACTACGTGTAATCAGGAAACGTAGCCGTAGCACATATCGATGGTGGCTGGGTTCGCGCTACGTATGTAGACCTTCTCTGTATAGAAGACAAGCGGTAAGCGAACAGGCATAGTATTAATTGCGTCGATCTGTGTATCATGTGTCATAGCGAAGCCGCAATGTCTCTCCTGTGCTTGAGGTGGTGCGCTACTACCTGCATGAAAGCAAACACTCTTTCAGTCTGGACAGACCGCGAAAAGGCGCGATCGAGATAAAAAATAGGTAGTAATTTTGTCACGTGGGCCAAGTGAAATGATTTGCATACACACAAGAAGGGTGGTGAGTTTGATCATTTACATGTACTGTATGTTGTCTACCAGGCAGCTGCTTGTCCACAACAGCACCCTGAATGTGACTATTGGAAATCTCAAAATACATGTGTAACACTACAAAATGTATTCCCTGTCCTCATCTTCATCAGGACTGTAAGTCACCCAAATACCTATGCAGGGTACAGTGTTTGTATATGTAGGTGAGGTGTACAATTCAGACATTATGCTGATATGAATCCAAACTTATTATGATGCCTTGATACTTCAACCTTCTCCCCAACTCAACCCTTCCGCACTGCAAAGGAAGGGGGAGGGAGGGATGTATTGGAAGGGTATAGGCACAGATAAGTCATTAAACATTTTCTGTACTTTTCTGCTAATCTGCACTGCAGGAAAGTGGAGAGGTACATGTTTGTGTGTTCCCTGAGCCCTATGATCCCCCATCAGTGGACCCATTGTGTCTCAGTGGTTTGTATTGGTCCAATGACCTCAGCTTACTTGGGGTTGCCTTTTGCTAACTAGTGTGTGTGTTTTTGTGCATGTGTGTGTTTGTGTTATCTTATGCCCTTAGCTTACTCTGAGGTACACATATGCACATCGCGAGGTACGCGAAACAAAGCGTTCTGTTGTTTTAGCACTGTAGTGAAGCTCAACTGTGTATAAGTCCTTACCTGTTGGGCCAAAACTTTGAGGGCCTAATACCTTTCACTGCTCTTACAGCAACTAGCCACAATGAAGGTACACTGTACAGTGAATGTACACTGTAATTTAAAAGTAGTAATAACTTGTGTACCAGAAGCTTCGTGTGCCTGCTGTAAGAGCAGCAAGAGGTATTAGGCCCTCAAAGCTTTGGCCGAAACAGATAAGGACGTATACAATGTGGCAAAACAGTTGAACTTCACTAGAATGCTAAACCATACCTGCACCTCAGAGCAAGCCCAGGACATTAGACATTAATGTGTGTATGTGTGTGTGTGTGATTGTGTTGCCCATGCCACTAATGTTGTATTATCAGCTTTTGTGCCATTTCATTTACCCACCTAATAGATTATCATCAAATATGACCTTTTTAATGCCCACCTGGGGTTGTGGTTAATGACATAGAGGGTTTTATAAGGTTAACTGACTGTTTGGCTGGAGTATCAGGCTTCAGCCAGCCATTTTGAGGGCAGATTGCACTGCCATGGTAACCAGTTTTATCACGCCTTATCCCCTGGTTCATTCCCAGCAACTGTAGTGACTGCCTGACAAGCTGCCACCATCTCCTCATGGAGTCCATCCAAAAAGCAACCCATGAACTCCTCGGCGTCAACACAGCTAGGGTGATGGTACCCTTCTCTCCACACGAAGCACCCTTCTCCTCCCACATAGCACCCTACTCCCACACATAGCACTCTCTCCACACAGCACCCTTCTCCCCGCACTCTCCACACAGCACCTTTCTCCCCGCACATAGCACTCTCTCCACACGAAGCACCCTTCTCCCCCACATAGCACTCTCTCCACACGAAGCACCCTTCTCCCCCACATAGCACTCTCTCCACACGAAGCACCCTTCCCCACATAGCACCCTTCTCCCCCCACATAGCACCCTACTCCCACACACAGCACTCTCTCCACACGAAGCACCCTTCTCCCCCCACATAGCACCCTTCTCCCCCCACATAGCACCCTTCTCCCCCCACATAGCACCCTTCTCCCCCCACATAGCACCCTTCTCCCCCACATAGCACCCTTCTCCCTCCACACACAGCACTCTCTCCACACAGCACCCTTCTGCCCGCACAGCACCCATCTCCCCACACAGCACCCATCTCCCCACACAACACCCTTCTCTCACCACACAGCACCCTGGAGTAGAACTGTGTACTTGATGGACAACTTATTGTGCGAACATCCATTTATGATTGTATTTTTATTTATTTGAATGATCCTTTGTTACCTAATTACAAAGGTAGGAAGTCCCTAGCCAGATGGCCCTGGAGATCAATCAGACCAGTGTTATGTTCAACACCCTGTATGTATGTGAACTCTGGACAGGCTCACAGCAATAGTGGGAAGCCAATCTTGATAAAGTGTCCTAGCTGGGCCCCAGCACCCTAATTCCTAGAGAAACTACTACTAAGCTACAATTTTGTACTGAGCAATCAAACTTTCTGAAATATGATCTCAGCATTTGTGGTTTACAATTCCAGCTGCATTTTGTCTAGTAAGCCGTATAAGGCAATAGTAGTCAACACCCATAGAACAGATTCATATCAGTAGGTGTGATGAATATTCAATTCTGGTTTTGGTGACTCGGAACTTCCCCCAATATATGTGCAGTGCACATGCACGCTCGGACCATAGATCTATTCTTCTTTGTAAAAGATAATTCCTTGTAAAAGCATTAAATACTGAACATAACTGATACAAAGTTAACAATTCATTACGGCATGTTTATGCATGTATTAATACACGCGAAGACTAGTACTATGAATTATTGACAATCCAAACAGGTCCCTACAAAACTACAATCATTTATATGATTGCACACTGACTTTTTACTCTAAACAACCGAAATATAATAGCGCGCAGCACAGTTGAACTCAAGGATGCTTCCTATAGCTAATCGCAGCGTACATGTAGGTTACAATGTATTGTGCCCCGCCCCCATTGCCGTCATGATCACGATGATAAGCGATCCTAGCAGGAATGGAGCATCTTGCAGGAAAGATAATCTTATAAGCTGCAGCTTACATTAGCTTTAATATTAACGAGGCATAGCCTTATATATTATGATATTGGATTTTGTGTTCATTGAATAATGATTGATCAAGTGCATGCATGTTTGGTTGTCAGTCATTACAGGTTGACATCCCATCAGTGATTCCCCTATGGCACTTATGTAAAACCATGCATAGCTGTTGGCCTAGTGTATCAGCACACTGAGCAAGTGGTCATGACATCAGGAGATGTGCGGTTTTCACTATAGGTTGATATCTAGCTTCCTCAAGAAATAGCCTGAGGACCAACTATGCCTTTGTGACACACTCTGAACCCAATGACACTTATGTAAAACCATGCATAACTGTTGGCCTAGTGTATCAGCACACTGAGCAAGTGGTCATGACATCAGGAGATGTGCAGTTTTCACTATAGGTTGATATCTAGCTTCCTCAAGAAAGGCCTGGGGACCAACTGTGCCTTTGTGACACACTCTGAACCCAATGACACTTATGTAAAACCATGCATAACTGTTGGCCTAGTGTATCAGCACACTGAGCAAGTGGTCATGACATCAGGAGATGTGCAGTTTTCACTATAGGTTGATATCTAGCTTCCTCAAGAAAGGCCTGGGGACCAACTGTGCCTTTGTGACACACTCTGAACCCAATGACACTTATGTAAAACCATGCATAACTGTTGGCCTAGTGTATCAGCACACTGAGCAAGTGGTCATGACATCAGGAGATGTGCGGTTTTCACTATAGGTTGATATCTAGCTTCCTCAAGAAAGGCCTGGGGACCAACTGTGCCTTTGTGACACACTCTGAACCCAATGACACTTATGTAAAACAATGCATAACTGTTGGCCTAGTGTATCAGCACACTGAGCAAGTGGTCATGACATCAGGAGATGTGTGGTTTTCACTATAGGTTGATATCTAGCTTCCTCAAGAAAGGCCTGGGGACCAACTGTGCCTTTGTGACACACTCTGAACCCAATGACACTTATGTAAAATCATGCATAACTGTTGGCCTAGTGTATCAGCACACTGAGCAAGTGGTCATGACATCAGGAGATGTGTGGTTTTCACTATAGGTTGATATCTAGCTTCCTCAAGAAATAGCCTGGGGACCAACTATGCCTTTGTGACACACTCTGAACCCAATGATACTTATGTAAAACCATGCATAACTGTTGGCCTAGTGTATCAGCACACTGAGCAAGTGGTCATGACATCCGGAGATGTGCGGTTTTCACTATAGGTTGATATCTAGCTTCCTCAAGAAAGGCCTGGGGACCAACTATGCCTTTGTGACACTCTGAACCCAATGACACTTATGTAAAACCATGCATAGCTGTTGGCCTAGTGTATCAGCACACTGAGCAAGTGGTCATGACATTGAGAGATGTGTGGTTTTCACTATAGGTTGATATCTAGCTTCCTCTACTAGTGACAGCCAACATTCCTAATTGCAATAAGAGATGCACATGAGAAACAATTAAATAAGTCAGACATGTCCTTCATTGGTATTCTTTCTTTTCTTTTGTCTTGCCCTCCTGCAGGCCAGACCAATAGCCTGAACAGTCTTTCCATCATTCACAATCCTCGAGTGTGTTTAGAGTCACGTGTTAGAGGCTCCTACATAAGAGGTGTGGCCTGCAGGTAAGTGGCTCACTATGTAGGGCACATGCACACACAGGTGATCCAGCATATATGGCTCTCTGTGTAGACGAACTTAGGTTTCACCAATCTATCATAATCAAACTTGTTTGATAGTACAACAAAATCTCTTTTTAAAAAACAATGCAACACATCGGACAGCCATGTGTAATACAACTACAATAACAAAAGCACCATCACACGAAGGCAACAAGAATCAAAGTACACTTTTCAGAATAATTTCATATAACTTCATATCACTCATTGAATGAGAAGGTCACATTGGAACCTACTGAGGGGGTAGGCAGCATAGAGTAAATGAAATGGCACATACAGACCACTAGCACAACACATACACATACACACATATGAAATGGACCATGTACCTAATGGATTAACTTAGCTAAAGAGTAATTCTTAATGGATCACAATGGCCCCTGCTGCCAACATAACATTAGTCTGGTCTGACTGCCCAAACGCCCCCCTCCCCCCTTACCCCCCAATCCACCCAAAGACACACCCACAACAAGCTGTGGCCTGTGGACCAGATCGAGATGCTGTCCACATGGCGCCCCTAGCATTTCTGGAAGGGGCCAGGATAGGGTAAGGGGGGGCCATACCAGACAGATTGGTTTAGCCACACTTGAGGATAAGCCCATAGCCAAAATATAATTTCCCCAAGAGTAGCATATAATACCTTAATCTCTAGTGACATGAACAGATCAAGTGCATAGTGTGAGCCTGGAGCAGGGGTAGGTGTAAAGGCCAGCATACATGGCGACTTCTAGTTGATTTGGACAAATCTGCAAACCATCAGTAAACTAAACAATTACAGAACTTGCATGCAACATGTAGGCAGTAGGCATGCAGGAAGTCCCATGTATACCAACCTTTAGGGTCACCATAAATCATATTCATTTAGGTGGTAGAACTATCATAAAAGTTATGAAAGCTGAAAAAAAAAATGCTATAGGTAACACCCTGGTGTGTGGCGTTTAATGCATATTTCTAGGTGCACAGTAGTATGGACACCTGAGAAAGAAAACAGTGATTAACAGGAACATCTCAAGCTTTAATATATACTCCATACTCCAGTGTAAACCTTGTGTCAGCTGCTATCATAATTTCCCACACCACAGGCATCTCAATCAGATTGCTGCACAGCTGCAATACACAGGTAGGCTGATATGGTGTACATTGGTCTAATAGTTGCACAATTCTGTTCTTTAATATTGTGCACTGAAAACAGCAAGTTACCCTAAGCTTATAGACACTATTGACAACAATCCAAGGCTTTAAAGTCAGTTAACTCAGTGGCTGACCACACCCCCAGGTGCAGCTATAAAACAGTGAACCCAATACACTCACAGTCAATAATCAGACTCCAAGAGAACTCTAGCCGTAATGCAGGCAATAGATGCTGGAGATCTAAAAGAACAAATAAAACAGTAATGTGCTGAGCTGCTGCATACCAGCATGGGATGCCTGCACATAAGCACTAATAATTATTATATAGGTCACAATACCTATAATTGCATACCTTCTGTACAGCTCCTGTTTGGTATTGGAGTGTCTTGGCTGAGATTCCATTAAAAAAAAATGCTGCGTATTTTTGACAAAACACTTGCATGTATAAATTAGCCACAATTGAAATGTGCTTACATGTCATTGTTGTTAAATTTCCTTCCTTGAACGATGTATCATATACTTTGACATTTGGTAAAGGCTACATGTGACAGAAAAAAAGTGTTGTGCCATGTGTGTATGTGTGTGCATGGATGTGCGTGTATTTGCATAAATATATATGTGTGAGTTTGTGTATGTGCTCTGTGTGTGCTGTGTTACAAGGTTTCTAGGTGCACAATTACTAGTTTCACATGCGTGCTAGGGCTTTGCCAATAGACAACAGCCCCCATCATCCACCCCTGGATAGTAGAAATGGGACTTCGGGATGAGTATATACATGTGTTCCAAATGTGGATGTTGATGTATGCATAGTCATGCATACACATGCATATCAGAACACTTTGTAGACCACACATACACCACACACACAGCTTACAGCTATACACAGCACACATGTACACAGCTTATTACATTGCACACAAGCACAACCACACACCTACACATACACACCCACACCAACACACAAGCACAACCACACACGTACACATACACACCCACACACACACACACAAACATAGCCAAAAATGACAAGGCTCACATACATAGACCTTTTGAAATACATGAAGACACAGCCCGCTGCTAACCTGTGTAGGTATACCCACACCACATGGATAGGTGTAAGGCCACTCCAAAGTCGACTTTAGTTTTCCATCCCCAGCTGCATGCTAAAATATTTTTGAGGAAGGGTGGACAGGAAACTAAAGTGCAGTTCGGAGTGGCCTAATGCATCAGTTGCATGTAAGTCAAAAGTGCATGTTGGTGTCCACACACACACACAATACACAAATTCATCCATCCCAGCTAAATGTCACCGGTATAGAATTGCAATGGACACTTACATGTATACAAGTAGATCATAGTCTTTATTAGTTCCGTTTCATAGAAGAATGAACACCATTTGTCCTACGCACGCACTCATTATTTATTGCCAATATTGGTATTCTGCCATTTTATATTCGGTGTTCCATTATAGCACTGGTTCGAAGAAAAGCATTTAGCCATAGAACAAGACACGTAATCACAGACCATGCTGCATGCACCCAGAAGCAAAGAACAACGTATTGATACCTGTACA
The DNA here is from genome assembly GCA_949361645.1 of Spongilla lacustris. Classification (NCBI taxonomy): domain Eukaryota; kingdom Metazoa; phylum Porifera; class Demospongiae; order Spongillida; family Spongillidae; genus Spongilla; species Spongilla lacustris. Next base: position 13,248,210 of record OX442416.1, on the reverse strand, counting down.
CACACCACATATATTACAACAGTTGAGTACATGTAGACACGCGCGCGCGCGCACATGCACACACTAGTCTAACGTACTTATCGATCGAGCTAGCTCAAGTTGAACGACTGCATGCACTGTGCTACATGGATCTCGTGATTTAAAGAAAAATCATGTGATACACCCTCCTGGGGGGCGAGGCATTAATGACATACGGTATGATACGCCATCTTTACAGAACAGTGCTTGGGTTTAGCGCGATTAATGGGCGATTATCGCGATAATCGCCGCGATAATCGCGATAATCGCCGCGATAATCGCCGCGATCGCGATATTTTCCACCCGGGGGGGTGGTTACAAATTTATTGACATGCATGCAGTAAATGCATGGGAAATGAGGTCACAACAAATATGTAAATCATATAAACTGGCGCCGGTACGTAAAAAAATGCATCAGTAATCTAGGTCGGCCTGAAAGTACAATATAAATTACCCGTGGGGGATACGAAGCAACGAAGGAATGATCTTACGAAACAACGAAACCGTCTTATGAAGCAACATATTGACCAGACCATGGGATGACGAATAGGACATTATAATATTTGTAAAAATGAACAAATGATATGTATTAATTTAGTACGTCACACGCGCGGGCATTTATAATTAATACCGCGTCCGTGAAATTCGAATGTTTTTTGGCCTATTTTGTCGAACTCCCTTTTTGGAAAATTAGTCGGAAGGGTTCCAATAGCCACAAATAGCGGTGTACCTAGTAGTTCAACTCCCTAGGCGATGTTTGGAGCTTGTAACCACTTCCGCCGAGGACCTGCGTTTGTTTAGAGTTGAGAGGGTAAGACTCTTACCGGAAAAGGGACACTTTTCTCTGACAAGGTTTCGGAATTTAAAAACAACATAGACATGCTCAACTGGATCGGATAGGTAGCGCTTGAACAAATTCTGGCAATAGCCTATCGTGTTAGCGTCTTTTGGATCTCGTCTCCGGACCTAAACGCCTAATTTTGGCCATACGTAATGTAATTTTACGTGTTGATTGACGTCACGCGAATCTGATGTTGAGCTGATGTTGGTAAACGTTACTGGTACCATGTGCCATCTAAAATCAAGACCAAATGACTCAGCAAAGTGACGTAACACTGACTCTCCTATGAGCAGTTGCAATATAAAGTTGCATAATTTACTACATGTAAATACAAGTCATATTCAAACACCACTACAGAGTAATATACGCATCATTTGTTCATGTTTACAAATTTGAAAAAGGTATTGATGTTCTCTTCGTCATCTCCAAAGTCTGGTCAATACGTTGCTTCATAAGATGGCTTCGTTGCTTCGTAAGATCGTTCCTTCGTTCTTTCATACGATGGCTTTGTTGCTACATGTACGTAAGATGGCTTCGGTGCTTCGTAAGATGGCTTCGTTGCTTCGTAAGACGGCTTCGTCTCTTCGTAAGATCGTTCCTTCGTTGCTTCGTACGATGATGCTTCGTAAGATGGTTTCGTTTCTTCGTAAGATCGTTCCTTCGTTGCTTCATACGATGACTTCTGTACATAAGATGACTTCGTTGCTTCGTAAGATTGTTCCTTCGTTGCTTCGTACGATGGCTTCGTTGCTACGTAAGTTGGCTTCGTTGCTACGTAAGATGGCTTCGTTGCTACGTAAGTTGGCTTCGTTGCTACGTAAGTTGGTTTCGTTGCTACGTAAGTTGACTTCGTTGCTTCGTAAGATCGTTCCTTCGGTGCTTCATAAGATGGCTGCGTTGCTTCGTAAGATCGTTCGTTCGTTGATTCATAGTGTGCTGCATGTACTTTCTTAATCTTGTGCTTGTTTTGTAGCGCAGAAGCGAACGTCGTTATTCCCAGTAACAGGAAAACGGCTGTAGCCGTGAACTTCATTTCTTTCTGCGTCGTCTTTTCGGAAGTGCGATACACCTATAGATGCTGAATACCGCTTTTATATACCTTTTTTCCTGGTATAATTATATTTGGTATTGTATACGTACGCACTTCCATTTGTCTTGAAAGCAGACTACACAAATAGCTCCTTGCGTCCATGCATGTGGTCTGTGAGAGTCGTTTTTAATGTCTATATCACACGCAGATCTCGAAGTCTTAGACGTCTTTTGTTTAATACACCAACATCCTTCAACGCCGGTTGGAGTGGAGGAGAAGGTGCCCCCAACCCATGGTCCACCTCGTTCTTTTGACATACACTGATGTAATTATAAATCTCTGTTGTTACTGCTATATGTACATGCACTGCATCCTGATACTATTATGTAAGCATTATCACCTATGTACGTGGATGACTCGAGTAATGTGGCTAATGCTCAGGTTATTGGATCTGCCATGCATACATGTATAGGATATGGGTTCATGCCCCCTCCCAGACTCTCCTGACCCGCTCCATTTAAGGATACACATTTAACTTTCACGTTGCACCTCGGTACTCTCATATTCTGGTTTATAATAAAATATTACACAATTGATTTTATGCTTTCGCATTATAAAACCACACCCATGTATTGTAAAAGGTCTGCATATAGAATAGTCGCCGTTATATATATTTAGGTTAGTTTAATTTTACACTAATTACAATAGGCTAGTATATTGGCAGAGATAAGTATATTATATAGGCCAACCATGCAATGTCTATTGTACACCCGGCGCCGGTGTACAGCAAAATAATTAAATATTGCTTTACAGACATGCGTAGCAGCGTAGGATTCTTACTAGTGCTCGTTACTAAAGGTCACTGAGTCTGAGCCCTCATCCGTACTTCTTTAGGTTCTAGCCGCAAACTGAATGTGTCATTGAGGTAAAAAAAATGCTTTAAATTACTGATCGTTGGTTACATGTGGCCGTTGAATGAGTTTTAAATTCGAAGAGACGTAGAGGAGTCATAATCAATTTTCAGGGCCACAGCAAATCTCTGCACCTTTTGCATGCATGCGCACGCATGGCCACAGCTTCGAACTGATGTACGGTATTTATTGGACTGGACGTAGGTCGGCCCAGTATCATAATATTACGGCCTCAGCAACGGAGGTGCTATACCCCAACCCTATCGGCGTGAGACTGAATTCTACTCTCGCGTGGATATAGGACCGACTACGTCGGTTGCATAAGGATTGATTAATTTAGGCCCCACGCATGTCCCGCGCTAAGCCCCTAGTGCTGGGGACCATCCTGCATGGGGTGGCGGATTAAAGCGCAAATAAATTTAGAAAGCCATGACAAAATAGCCCGATTGCCTCTAATATATCGCAAACCCTAGTATTGATACAAAGGATTTCGAGCATATATCTTTTAGAAGAAGAAAAAAAACTTTATATTAGGTAGTTGGATATTTTTTTCAAATTGTGATTTTAGCCCCATATTATATATCGTTGGAAAGAGTAAAAATTCTACATTCCAAAAATACTTTATGCTCATGGCTACGCGTTTTGGTGCGAGCACCACGCTACTCGAAAGATCAAAAATGAAATGATCGCGAATGTACAATGTACGTGATTAATAGGGTACGCGAAACAAAAACTGTCCCGGTTGAGTTTATAATCAGCACAGAGATATAAATAAGTGTGCAGCCTCAATCAAAACTTTAAAATACATAGTATCACTAATATCACACATAGAGATGCATTCGATTTTGCTTCAAGAAGTAACTATCACTTACTATTGGTCATTATAAGAAGAAAGGTTATTCTGCCAAATAGTACACATACGTACTGAATTTTGGTACTAACTGATGAAATCTACACAAATCAAACTGCCAGTACTATTTTCAATGCAAAAAAAACAAACATATCAAGCACACTACATTATGTACAATCAAGCGTATTTATGTATTCAGTTCACTTAAATTAAGATCCCCAGCAAAAATGTAGTCTGCTAACAGCCCATATATTGTCATTGTAACATTCTCCCCATCTTCTTCAGCTTCATCAGTTTTCCAGTAGGTTAACTGTTTTGCTTCACTGTGATGGCTTCCTTGCTTTAATGACAATTTTTCCTGCGTCAACTTCTTAATCATTGAATTGTTTTATTATTATTATTTTTTGCACTTAGCAATTTAGAACGGAGTGTTATTTCAATATTTGACTTTCTATTTAATGCTTTTTGAAAATAGCGGTTTTGCATTTTAACACTAGCCAGTACTCGAAGCTTTGCTTTGAGAACCTCATTTGATGTCATTAACTTCCTTAAAGAACTTTTTCTTTCCCCAAATTCAGTGCAGCTAGATCTAAGATTGATTGGTATGGAGCAGGAGGTGCCCGTTTGACTAGTGTGCAGGAATATATTTGTTTGGGATTCATTTCAAGGCAATTCAAATTTCAGATTAAGATAAAAAACAATATCTTGCCAGGTTCTAGTAAGATGCTTCTTCATATCATTGATAGTTTGAAGTCCATGCTTAATGGAAGTACACAATGCATTAATGTTCACATCTTGTCCTGGTGCTAGTTTTGCCACTATCTTGGCTTTTTCCATAGGTTTGGAGGTTGGAGTTGATGTACAACACTAAGCCATTTCTTATTTCAGGAGCTAGAAGGGATCCATGCTCACTCACACCCTTTTATAATCATGAATGAGCCTCCTTAGATCAATATCTGTCTTCATTCTAAATAGCAAAAAAGCAATGGTTGTGCACATGCGCATCATTCATACATGTAATGCTCGTATGGATGCATGCATGTAATTAAACATGAATACTTGGCTTGAAAAGAACAGTGCTTGAGCATCATCAAATTACAAAGTTACAACAGCAGAAATAAAATGATTTGTTAAGTCTTCAAATTAATTTCATTTACAACTTAGTTGATTGAAGAATGGGGTGTGCAATAAATAGGGTAGTCACAAAACATTTTTATTGTTAGGAATGGTTATGTGCTTATGCTTTGTAGACAAAGAATCCAAGTTAACCTACTTAGTTCATATATAAAGATACATTTATATAAACATGTGTGTCCTTTGTTCATGCAGACCAACACAAAACGCCTGGCTAGTTAAAGCACCCCTTGGGCATCATCCAAACGTCCTCATACTTTGTAATATGATGATTCGATGCCTAACTTAAATAACAATATATATCCTGTGATAGTTGGTTCATAATCAGAGTCAAGATTCATTCCGAAAATTATACTACGAATTCAATGCGTAAAAAAAAAAGATCAAGAACCAGCTCGAAATTAGGCAATGGCGTTTCATTCTATAACAAATCGGCTTACTAAATCAAGCTATGCAGTCGGACCAACCTCGCAGATAATCGAACAACTTTCTTCGCTGCTATAAGACCGTTTCCAACTTTACGAAATACGTGTCCAATTTTCGACGTAGTTTTAGATCATTGATTTACGGACCCACTTACGCGATTTATCCAACTACCTATCTATATATATTTCATGATTTCATAATCGGGTTGAATCGTACATGAGAGTTATCGAGAGTTGCGTTAGTTTTCAGGTGCGCCAAATACTTAGCTATTTATTAGGTAATTTGATAACGTGGTGCTATCTGTCTGGTGTTCGTTTCAGCCATGCGTGGACCCGTCCCGAGAGGCATATGCATCCTGTGGATAGACAGCAGTGCCAGCGGTTGTATATACTCTAGCTCATCAGTACATGATCATGATGTCATGAAACATTGGTTGCATGGTCTTCAGGGCCAGTCTCATCTTCGTGCAAGCATCAATGCTATGAGTATTTCCTTCAGTGTTCTGCCTAATCCATTGAGATACCAGAGACAATTAACAAAGAGAAGAACTACATGAGGCAGTTGCAATGGCGGAATCATTTGTATGGCGGCGGCTGCTTCTAAACCATCACCTCCACATGACAAAGAACAAAAGATCAATTCTTTGGTGTGGTGGTTATTACATGAGTACGTATGGTCTATTTCATGTATGCACCACACAAATATACGAGACATATAAGTGGAACAGGACGGGGTGGTGGTTAAAAATATAATGACATGCGTGCAGCAATGAAGGTGAATGGGAAATGAGGTCACAATAAATATGTAAATCATATAAACTGGCGCCGGTGCTTAAAAAATGTATCAGTAATCTCGATCGGTCGTCCTGAAAGTACAATAAATTACCGCGGGGGCGGGGGGAGAGGGGACCAGGGACGACCCAGTTGCCTAGGCTTTTGGGTTCCCCCGGACCCAAAATGGGTAGAGAACACTACCCACACTTTAGTGACTCCGGACCGGCAAAATAGATGCGGACGCAAATATTCGTGATATTTAATAAATGCCAGTGTGATGTACCATACATTTATATTCAAACACCACTACAGAGTAATATACGCATCATTTGTTCATGTTTACAAATAAAGTTATTGGTGTTCTCTTCGTCATCCCAATGTCTGGTCAATAGGTTGCTTCATAAGATGGCTTCGTTGCTTCGTTCGTTCTTTCGTACGATGGCTTTGTTTCTACATGTACGTAAGATGGCTTCGGTGCTTCGTAAGATGGCTTCGTTGCTTCGTAAGATCGTTCCTTCGTTGCTTCGTACGATGACTTCTGTACGTAAGATGGCTTCGTTTCTTCATAAGATCGCTCCTTCGTTGCTTCGTACGATGACTTCTGTGCGTAAGATGGCTTCGGTGCTTCGTAAGACGGCTTCGTCTCTTCGTAAGATCGTTCCTTCGTTGCTTCATACGATGACTTCTGTACATAAGATGACTTCGTTGCTTCGTAAGATTGTTCCTTCGTTGCTTCGTACGATGGCTTCGTTGCTACGTAAGTTGGCTTCGTTGCTACGTAAGTTGGCTTCGTTGCTACGTAAGTTGGCTTCGTTGCTACGTAAGTTGGCTTCGTTGCTACGTAAGTTGGCTTCGTTGCTTCGTAAGATCGTTCCTTCGTTGCTTCATAAGATGGCTGCGTTTCTTCGTAAGATCGTTCGTTCGTTGATTCATAGTGTGCTGCATGTACTTTCTTAATCTTGTGCTTGTTTTGTAGCGCAGAAGCGAACGTCGTTATTCCCAGTAACAGGAAAACGGCTGTAGCCATGAACTTCATTTCTTTCTGCGTCGTCTTTTTGGAAGTGCGATACACCTATAGATGCTGAATACCGCTTTTATATACCTTTTTTCCTGGTATAATTATATTTGGTATTGTATACGTACGCACTTCCATTTGTCTTGAAAGCAGACTACACAAATAGCTCCTTGCGTCCATGCATGTCGTCTGTGAGAGTCGTTTTTAATGTCAATATCACACGCAGATCTCGAAGTCTTAGACGTCTTTTGTTTAATAAACCAACATCTATCAACGCCGGTTGGAGTGGTGGAGAAGGTGCCCCCAACCCATGGTCCACCTCGTTCTGTTGACATACACTGATCTTGATGTAAAAATCTCTGTTGTCACTGCTATATGTACATGTACTGCATCCTGATACTATTATGTAAGCATTATCGCCATGCATACATGTATGGGGTATGGGTTCATGCCCCCTCCCAGACTCTCCTGACCCGCTCCATTTAAGGATACACATCTAACTTTCACGTTGCACCTCGGTACTCTCATATTCTGGTTTAAGATAAAATATTACACAATTGATTTTATGCTTGCGCATTATAAAACCACACCCATGTATTGTAAAAGGTCTGCAATAGAACAGTCGCCGTTATATAGCTAGGTCAGTTTAATTTTACACTAATTACAATAGGCTAGTATATTGGCAGAGATAAGTATATTATATAGGCCAACCATGCAATGTTTATTGTACACCCGGCGCCGGTGTACAGCAAAATAATTAAATATTAATTGCTTTACAGACATGCGTATAGGATTCTTACTAGTGCTCGCTACTAAAGGTCACCGAGTCTGAGCCCTCATCCGTACGTCTTTAGGTTCTAGCTGCAAACTGCAGCTGAATGTGTCATTGAGGTAAAAAAAATGCTTTACTGATCGTTGGTTACATGTGGCCGTTGAGTGAGTTTTAAATCAGGGCCACAGCAAATCTCTGCACCTTTTGCATGCATGCGCACGCATGGCCACAGCTTCGAACTGATGTACGGTATTTATTGGACTGGACGTACGTCGGCCCAGTATCATAATATTATGGCCTCAGCAACGGAGGTGCTATACCCCAACCCTATCGGCGTGAGACTGAATTCTACTCTCGCGTGGATATAGGACCGACTACGTCGGTTGCATAAGGATTTATTACTTTAGGCCCCACGCATGTCCCGCGCTAAGCCCCTAGTGCTGGGGACCATCCTGCATGGGGTGGCGGATTAAAGTGCAAATAAATTTAGAAAGCCATGACAAAATAGCCCGATTGCCTCTAATATATCGCAAACCCTAGTATTGATCATATTCCCCCATCTTCTTCAGCTTCATCAGTTTTCCAGTAGGTTAACTGTTTTGCTTCACTGTGATGGCTTCCTTGCTTTAATGACATTTTTTCCTGCGTCAACTTCTTAATCAATGATTTGTTTTTATTATTATTATTTTTTGCACTTAGCAATTTAGAACGGAGTGTTATTTCAATATTTGACTTTCTATTTAATGCTTTTTGAAAATAGCGGTTTTGCATTTTAACACTAGCAATTACTCGAAGCTTTGCTTTGAGAACCTCATTTGATATCATTAACTTCCTTAAAAGAACTTTTTCTTTCCCCAAATTCAGCGCAGCTAGATCTAAGGTTTATTGGTATGGAGCAGGAGGTGCCCGTTTTACTAGTGTGCAGAGCACTGACTGATGAAAGTGGATTTTTGAATGTATTTGTTTGGGATTCATTTCAAGGCAATTCAAATTTCAGATTAAGATTAAAAAAATAAAAAAAACAATATCTTGCCAGGTTCTAGTAAGATGCTTCTTCATATCATTGATAGTTTGAAGTACATGCTTAATGGAAGTGCACAATGCATTAATGTTCACATCTTGTCCTGGTGCTACTATCTTGGCTTTTTCCATAGGTTTGGAGGTTGGAGTTAATGTACAACACTAAGCCATTTCTTATTTCAGGAGCTAAAAGGGATCTAGGGTGTGTAACCGGTTATCAGGTTATTCGGGTTATTCGGATATTCGCAAAAACCTCACGGGTGTTTCATTGCATTGAAAAGATGGACATTAGGTCTCGTCCCCATACTTGGCGGTAGAAGATTTAATGGGGACCTCATTATAGCATAGCATTGGAATATGGGCTCTCTAGTACAATCCGTTTAAGGTAAGCTTTATACACATGAAAATATGGGTTAAGCATCCTTCGAGGATTACAGACATACCAGCGTTATGGTACTTGTATGCACGTACGCCACGATATCGAGCCTGGACTGATAGCGCTCCATTTGGAGTTATTATCTTCGAAAAATGTTTTTTCTTTTTTTTGCCTGACAAGTGATCTATAAACTTATACGAGTGTATACAACAGTGTTGCCTCTACGGATTCTTACTATCTCTGTTGTTAGACACATTTTCTGTGAGACGTACGAAGGCTCTGAATATGGCAGTTAATATTAACATGGCGGAGCGCTTCATTGATTCACTGATGAATCTACCGGTATCGTAACTAACATTAAATGAAATCAATGCCATGAGTACATCTTAACAAGGTTCAGTTCTAGTCTTCGCGCTTTCTTTTTATCGTTCTTATTTCAGGCTTAAGAGCATTAAGAGTACTGTTATAGGGCTCTTGCATGATGCGTTTTAGCCACTGCACTTTGCCATACAGCCATAACTTGTTTGAAATGGGCATGTATGGCTTCAGTGCCTTGTTCTCCCATTAGCCCAAGTCCAGCATTGTATGTACTCATCCACTCGATGATGTGCATTTCCAGTATATGCATTTTAATTGTCCTCTTTGTTTCAGGGAAAGCAAAGTTGGAGTAGCTAAAAAATAAAATTAAAAAAAATTTGGGCCTTTGTCACTCGCACTAAAGTCAATGGCTGTAAAAGATGATAAATGCCATAGCTAGCAGGCCTTAAATTGCCTACTGGACCATGTATGCTCTACAGGCCTTGCATACTAGGTGTGTGCTATGCTGGGTTTTTGCTCTGCAAGCCAAGTGCCTACTTGGTGGGTGCTCTGAAAGCCTTGCCTACTGGGTGTGTGCTCTGAAGGCCTAGCCTACTGGCATGGGTGCAACCATGCAGCTTTTCTGGAAGGGGGAGGGGGGCCAGGATAGGGCAAGGGGGTGCCATTTGACAGCTGTGAATACGTTGTCCGCTTTCAGCTGATTCAACCAGGGGGGGGGGGGGGGGGTTGCTGTCCCCTTTCAGCCCATTCCATCAGTGGGGGGTGGGGGGGGTGGGGGTGCTGTCCCTTTTCGGCCCATTCAATCAGTGGGGGGAGGGGGGTGTGCTGTCCCCTTTCGGCCTATTCAATCAGTGGGGATTGGGGGGGGGGGGCGCATGTATGTTAACTTTTATTACAAGAGTGCCATTCAGTCCCAAAGGGGGAGGGGGGGGGGGGGGGGAAGGGGGCATGACCCCCCCCCCCCCCCCCCCCCCCCGCCCCCTGGCTGCAGGCCTTGCCTACTTGGTGTGTGCTCTGCAGGTGCTCTGCAAGCCTTGCCTATGGTGCTAATGTAGGGTCCTTTTTACCATACATGATCTTTGGAGGTGCGATGGTCTTTATATGAAGAAGCAAAGCACTTATCGTGATGCCTGGTGGTCGCCCTGAAGTTCTTGCCTGATTTAAGTGGATCCATGAGTGTACACATGTATGGCTTATACATGTATGTGCATGTGCATGTATTTGTGTATGTGCATATATGATTAACCCTATGAGGTCATGTGAATATGTTTACCTGGACATTGTAGGGACCAATTGTATAGCTTTACCATTTTCATTTTGAAAACATGTCCTGAGCTCCACTAAAAAGGTAGCGCTGCTATATGTTGTCTCGTGATGACCAGCAGAGGTTTTTTTATCAATCTGTCTCCACATACGCTGCATAAAAGGTGTACTTTGGCATTGCGGAATATCCATCGCTGTACTGTTCATTCACGTGACTTCAATTATTCATGACTAAACAAACGAAAAGTAACCGTTGTGTTCTCTCACCAGAAAATGTGTCTAAGCATGAACTATACACGTATAGAATGTGCAGTGATTCCTCTTTACGGAAAGGTAAGTTTCATGCCCAACAGTCAGGCGTTTTTTCGAGAAAAATTGGTTGCCGTTCGAGCGTTTCAAAGTAAGCCATAATATGACTGTTACCTGCGCGGAGTTAGTAGGCAGGAAAATAACACGTCTCGACAGTGCGCACATATCTTATCCAGTACGGAAATGAATGTAGAAAAGCTAAACATAATAGCATTATTTATTGATAGCTATTTGTGATCAAAATAGATTTTAGAACATAAACCACATTTTAATGAGCTCCATCATTCGTCGGAACACTAAGAGTACCGTAAATATAATACATTTCTAATTAAAAACCTAATGTCCATCTCGAAACAGCCGTGACCTATCCGTTCGAATAGTAATTTAGCATTACTCGGAAAAATCGATTATTGTTTGTTCTATTCGAAATAACCGGTTTGTGAATCTCCATTCGGAGGTACTTAGGTATTCGTCGTCCGCATCGACAATTTGCCCATTATTCGAATACATTTTTATGACGATATCCGAATACGCGTTTACAATAATTAAACGTAAACGTAACGTCACTGTTGTTACTATAAATATATACGTGGGGACGAGCTCAAATACATGTATGAGCAGTAGCTAGACCTCCCTCTTCACGTGTCATGACGACGGACAGCTCCAGCTACAAGTAAAATTTAGTTCGCTTAGTGCATTTTGAACGAGCTGGTTTCTTGCATCGATCTCTCTGAGCTGATATCGCCGCGATCGCACTTAGTTACTAGTATTTTCAAAACTCGCGATGGTTAAATGGAAGCTGCATGGCTGGTGGTGCGTATACATCATCTGTTGTTCTATTTATTTGGCATCAAGTGCGATGTGTACATCTGTAGGTAGACCTCAGCGTGGCCACACTAACTTAGGTTGGGACACGCCGAACTAGGTATGTGGTTAGGCCAAGCGATTTAGGCCTATGGAGGTAGCTGTGGTTGTGTGCTGAGTGCATCTGGTGTGATGTGGGGTAGCTGTGGATGTATGCTGAGGGTACTGATCTGGTGTAATGTGGGTAGTTGTAGAAGGGTGTCTGGTGTGATGGGGGTTGCTATGGTTGTGTGCCTCATGAGGGCATCTGGTGTGATGGGAGTAGGTGTGTTTGTGTGCTGAGGTTATCTGGTGTGATGTAGGTAGGTGTGTTTGTGTGCTGAGGGCATCTGGTGTGATGGGGGAAGGTGTGTTTATGTGCTAAGGGTAGCTGTAGGAGGGTCTCTGGTGTGATTTGTACATTTAGGAGGCTCAGTTAGCAGAAAACCTGAATAACCTAGGTATTCGGCTGGCAAATTGTCAAAACCTATTCGCAAAAATCGATTTTCCTTTTTCAAGTATTCAGAAAAATCGATTTTCAGATCCAGAAAAACCTGAAAAATCGATTAGTGTTTTAAAAGTATTCGGAAAAATCGATTTTCATTATTCAGGCCTGGGGAGGTTACACACCCTAAAGGGATCCATGCTCACTCACACCCTTTTATAATCATGAATGAGCCTCCTTAGATCAATATCTGTCTTCATTCTAAATAGCAATAAAGCAATGGTTGCGCACATGCGCATCATTCATACATGTTATGCTCGTATGGATGCATGCAACTAATTAAACATGAATACTTGGCTTGTAAAGAACAGTGCTTTGGCATCATCGAATTACAAAGTTACAACAATAGAAATAAAATGATTTGTTAAGTCTTCAAATTAATTTCATTTACAACTTAGTTGATTGAAGAATGGGGTGTGCAATAAATAGGGTAGTCACAAAACATTTCATTGTAAGGAATGGATATGTGCTTATGCTTTGTAGACAAAGAATCCAAGTTAATCTACTTAGTTAATATATAAAGATACATTTATATAAACATGTGCGTCCTTTTTTCATGCAGACCAACACACAACGCCTGGCTAGTTAAAGCACCCCTTGGACATCATCCAAACGTCCTCATACTTTGTAATATGACGATTCGATGCCTAACTTAAATAACAATATATATCCTGTGATATAATTTTGTAGCCCCAATTTTGCTGCGACTGCACGGTGCATGACATGCAGTTTACTATATATACATGTTACAAACAAACACTTTTCATTTCGAGTGATTGATCACATAATGCTACATGCACAATCTGCATGGACGTTTTAAAATTTTTTTTAATTTTTTTCGAATTCAGTCTGCAATTCAGTTCCTTTTACTTTTTTATTACAGAGTACCCAGATCGCGAGCTCAGGAGTGGTTCTTCCTCACCCTCGGCCTGTATCATGTTTGCTGCATGATCAGAGACTTGTGTGAGCCTATCGCTGTCGGACGTCGTTGTGGCAGTAACGGGCAGCTCTAGAGGAGTCCGCCTTTTGACCAACGACCTGTACTGGCGAGCGAGTTCTCTCCTCACGCTTGGGTGCATGAGGAACGACAGGGGTAGGGCGAGAAGGAAGGTCTGGAGAAGGCAGACTACCACCATCTCGTCTATGTTCGAATCTTTGGGATTTTTGCCGTGTGTGGCAACGTCGAAGACGCTCTTTGTGGCGCTGGCGAGGTTAGCAATGGAGTAGATGGAAGGATATATGGTTAGCGGGAGTACCTCCATTAGGGCTGCCCTGTGCGGAGATTGGAGGTGACTTTGGTACAGGAACACTCCCCTGCACAGCTTGAACACCACTGCGGAGAGCAGTATGATGCTTGTCACGTGAAGAAGGATCTCAGACCCTTTGGACAGTCCCAATAGGAACACTTTTGTCACCTCGTCAGAGCTCACTTTAATCCAGCACCATATCCCGACCAGCCCGTACGTTCGTTTAAGGAGGGGCACCCAGGCAAATACAGCCGGCAGTGCGAACACTATCACCAGTCCAGTTACCTCGTACCTGGGCTGTTTCAGCTGCTTCTGGAACATAGCCAGCACGAAGACGTATACGCATATCCAAACGACGCAGTAGGCCTTTGAGAACCCAAAGTGCTGGGCGATGTAACCAATAGCAACACAGGCGTCATCCCAAGAACCGTTAGGCACAGCCACAGTACCATCGGCGCCAACGGTCACAGGTAGTGTCTCAAAGCCGATGGACATGGCAGAAACGAAGCTGACTATGGCGAGGTAGAGCTGCAGCCGATGTACGTACTGGAGGTACGCCCTGGCGATCAGGATTAGCACCACGGCGGACAGGGAAGATAGACACCCGATGACGGCAAACCCCGAATTGAGGTTAATGAACAGCCTAGCTGTCGTTGCATTCGTTGCATCCATGTGGTACTAGATTTTCATGCTATGATCATGACGCCTATCAATAAACAAAAGGATATTAATGTTATTCATATGCTATACAGATACACTCCCCCAAGTAGTGCGTATATGGGATATTGATCGTTTATCTCGCTTCCAGACCATCGTATGTCTGGGTACGAGACATAGTTTTGTTACATAATTACGTCGTATATGTAGTTGCTATTGTAACAGAACAAATACACACAGAAATAAGGAGTTAGCTATTTATATAATTATATGCATGTATGTTGCTATAAATACATGTATATGTACAGCGTGAGCGCATACTTTTCTCCGTGGTTCGTTTCCGTCCGGTTATTATTTATCTCGTACTCACGCGGTCAGTATATTTATAGCAACATTTAAAGTGTTGTAAGACGGGTGTGACGTTACGTCGTTAGGTACAACTCCTCTATTAAGTGGGCTAAGCCCTTTCTGAACTGCGATCATCCTCAGGAGCGGAAACGGGGTACTGCTTGAGGTGTCAGAGGCATATATGACTCCCAGGCATAAATGACTTCCCCGCTCATTTACGCCTAAGGTGTAAATGACTCCTCCTAGGCATATATGACTCCCTACGTGAATTGTGTATTAATTGTTAATCTGTATAAGTAGCAAACAGACTGTGATGTTATTTGTCTTTGTTAGTGTTCACACACTTTATTTGCTATCTCTGTCCAGAAATTATGTCCATGATGATGGAAAAACCGCCAACGGGGAGTTATTTATACCTAACGCTATAACCACTTCCCAAAGCCGCGGGAGTCAATTTTGTCTAGGCAGATAGCAGGAGAATCATATACGCATGTACGCCTTGGCAAGATTGACTGGGGAGTTAATTATGCCTTAGGTTATAATAACTCCGGGGAGTCACTTTTTGACTTTTATCAGGGGGGAGTCATATATGCCTAGGCGAGAATGACTAGGGAGTCATATATGCCTAGGTGTGAATGACTGGGGAGTCAAATACGCCTAGGCATATATGACCGGGGAGTCAAATACGCCTAGGCATATATGACCGGGAGTCATATATGCCTATAGGCGCGAATGACCGGGGAGTCAAAATTTAGGGGAGTCATTGGCGACTATGACACCGTTCTGGTTGGTACGGTACTTTTTTATCATAGCTCTGCTCTGTTTGCATACCTTAAAGACCTATGGTATGTGTGCGTGTGTGTGTGTGTGCGCGCGCGCGCGCATGAATGTGTGCGTACATGTGTGTGAGTGTATTATGTGGCCTGTCACGAATATTTCGGTCCGCGTCTTATTTTGGTCTGGTGTCACGATATAGATTATCCCCCGTAATAAACTATCCCCCTTCAGAATAGATTATCCCCCCCCCCCCCCCCCCGCGTTCCCTCTTCTTCCTCTCCCTCTCCCCTTATTGAGAAGTAAATTACCACACGTTTCATTTTTGTTGTATTTCACGATGAAGTTCTGTAAGGGATTTGTATGCAGCGAAACATTGTGGAAGTTGCTAATGAGACACGCGAAGTCGCGCTTTACGATTTTGGGGGGGGGGGGGGGGGGGGGGGGGGGGGCAACTTCCAGTAACTTGTGAGCGCTGCAACATTTGCACCGTAACTGGCGAAGTTACTTCATTTTGGAATGTAGTCAGGCATTCATTTACCATTAATTTCGTACTTGCTGTGTTTCTTCGTGAAGTTCCTATAAGGACTTATGTTGTGCCAAACACAACCATTTAATTTGTGACGTCAGAAGGCAAAAGGTCCATTACAACAATGTTGCATGTGGGCCATGGGTTGGGGGCACGTTAATTCTCCTCCACTCCAAACGGCGTTGAAGAGTGTTGATTTTTTTAAAACAATTAAAGGACCGTCTTCTTCGAGATCTACGTATGATGCAAAGAGCTATTTGTGTAGTCTGCTTTCGAGACAAATGGAAGTGCGTACAATACCAAGTATATAATAATACCAGGAAAAAAAGTATATAAAAGCGGTATTCAGCATCTATAGGTGTATCGCACTTCCGAAAAGACGACGCAGAAAGAAATGAAGTTCATGGCTACAGCCATTTTCCTGTTACT
Source organism: Spongilla lacustris (assembly GCA_949361645.1). Lineage (NCBI taxonomy): Eukaryota > Metazoa > Porifera > Demospongiae > Spongillida > Spongillidae > Spongilla > Spongilla lacustris. The sequence goes on along the minus strand of OX442416.1, from coordinate 13,231,822 downwards.
GGGAATAACCACGTTCGCTTCTGCGCTGCAAAACAAGCACAAGATTAAGAAAGTACATGCAGCACACTATGAATCAACGAACGAACGATCTTACGAAGCAACGCAGCCATCTTATGAAGCACCGAAGGAACGATCTTACGAAGCAACGAAGCCAACTTACGTAGCAACGAAGCCAACTTACGTAGCAACGAAGCCAACTTACGTAGCAACGAAGCCAACTTACGTACCAACGAAGCCAACTTACGTAGCAACGAAGCCAACTTACGTAGCAACGAAGCCATCGTACGAAGCAACGAAGGAACAATCTTACGAAGCAACGAAGTCATCTTATGTACAGAAGTCATCGTATGAAGCAACGAAGGAACGATCTTACGATAAGACTAAGCCGTCTTACGAAGCACCGAAGCCATCTTACGCACAGAAGTCATCGTACGAAGCAACGAAGGAGCGATCTTATGAAGAAACGAAGCCATCTTACGTACAGAAGTCATCGTACGAAGCAACGAAGGAACGATCTTACGAAGCAACGAAGCCATCTTACGAAGCACCGAAGCCATCTTACGTACATGTAGCAACAAAGCCATCGTACGAAAGAACGAACGAAGAAACGAAGCCATCTTATGAAGCAACCTATTGACCAGACATTGGGATGACGAAGACAACACCAATAACTTTAGTTGTAAACATGAACAAATGATGCGTATATTACTCTGTAGTGGTGTTTGAATATAAATGTATGGCACGTCACACTGGCATTCATTAAATATCCCGAATTTTTGCGTCCGCATCTATTTTGCCGGTCCGGAGTCACTAAAGTGTGGGTCTTGTTCTCTACCCATTTTGGGTCCGGGGGGGCAACTGGGTCATCCCTAGTCCCCTCTCTCCCCGCCCCTGCGGTAATTTTTTGTACTTTCAGGCCGACCGAGATTATACTGTATGATGCAGCAACGGCGCCAGTTTATATGATTTACATATTTATTGTGACCTCATTTCCCATTCACCTTAATTCATTGCTGCACGCATGTCATTATATTTTTAACCACCACCCCCTCTTGTTCCACTTATATGTCTCGTATATTTGTGTGGTGCATACATGAAATAGACCATACGTGCTCATGTAATAACCACCACACCAAAGAATTGATCTTCTGTTTTTTGTCATGTGGAGGTTATGGTTTAGAAGCAGCCGCCGCCATACAAATGATTCCGCCATTGCAACTGCCTCATAGTTTTCTCTTTGTTGTCTCTGGTATCTCAATGATATAAGCTATTGAGGCAGAACACTGAAGGAAATACTCATAGCATTGATGCATGCACGAAGATGAGACTGGCCCTGAAAACCATGCAACAAATGTTTCATGACATCATGATCATGTACTGATGAGCGAGAGTATATACAACCGCTGGCACTGCTGTCTATCCACAGGATGCATACACCAGACTTAGTAATTCGATAGCACCACGTTATCAAATTCCCTAATGAATAGCTAAGTATTTGGCGCACCTGAAAAAAAGAGAATCACTAACGCAACTCTCGATAAATCTCGAGCATGTACGATTCAACCCTATTATAAAATGGGACAGTCTCCGCGAAAACTGCCCTTCGCATATAAATATAAAATGTTATAAAAATGCTTCTCTTTTGAATCGATATATCTTCCGAACGGTTAAAGCTATCAACATCATATTTTCAACACTTCATACCACACCATTTCGCTATGGTAAAATACATTTTGGGGTCTTGCACTTGCTCCTTGCCAGTATTGCAACGTTCGATACCCCACCGGGTTCAAACCCGCCATAACTTTCTGTAGAAGTAATCAAATCGCCCGCCTCCCCATACATTGAGCGGAGCGTAATTTGCCCAAATCATTGGCGCGAAACGAGCGCGAAAATGTGCACGTAGTTTGTTCAACTATATCTCCGTAACGGATTGCATAAAAATTAGCGAACAGAACAAATAGATACATATAGGACCTCTCCACCTACAAACTGAATTTGAAGCGGGAATATTACATTGGCGCGAATCAAGCGGGAAAACGTGCACGTAGTTTGTTCAACTGTATCTCCGTAACGGATGGCATAAAAATTAACGAACAGGACAAATCGATAGGTATATGACCTCTCTACCTACAAACCGAATTTGAAGCGATTTGATTACTCCTACAGAAAGTTATGGTGGACTTGAACCCAGTGGGGTATCGAACGTTGCAATACTGGCAAGGAGCAATTGCAAGATCCCAAAAAGAACTCTACCATAGAGAAATGGTGTGGTATAAAGTGTTGAAAGTAGGATGTTGATAGCGTTAACCGTTCGGAAGATATAGCGATTCAAACGAGAAGCATTTATATAACATTTTATATATATATGCGAAGGGCAGTTTTCGCGGAGACTGTCCCATTCATCATGAAATATATTATAATTATAGATATAGGTAGTTGGATAAATCGCGTAAGTGGGTCCGTAAATCAATGATCTAAAACTACGTCGAAAATTGGACACGTATTTCGTAAAGTTGGAAAAGGTCTTATAAAGTTGTTCGATTATCTGCGAGGTTGGTCCGACTGCATAGCTTGATTTAGTGAGCCGATTTGTTGTAGAATGAAACGCCATTGCCTAATTTCGAGCTGGTTCTTGATCTTTTTTTTTTTACGCATTGAATTCGTAGTGTAATTTTCGGAATGAATCTTGACTCTGATTATGAACCAACTATCACAAGATATATATTGTTATTTAAGTTAGGCATCGAATCATCATATTACAAAGTATGAGGACGTTTGGATGATGTGCTTTAACTACCAAGGCATTTTGTGTTGGTCTGCATGAAAAAAGGACGCACATGTTTATATAAATGTATCTTTATACTTGAACTAAGTAGGTTAACTTGGATTCTTTGTCTACAAAGCATAAGCACATAATTATTCTTTACAATAAAATGTTTTGTGACTACCCTATTTATTGCACACCCCATTCTTCAATCAACTAAGTTGTAAATGAAATTAATTTGAAGACTTAACAAATCATTTTATTTCTATTGTTGTAACATTGTAATTCGATGATGCCCAAGCACTGTTCTTTTCAAGCCAAGTATTCATGTTTAATTAGATGCATGCATCCATACGGGCATTACGTGTATGAATGATGCAACCATTGCTTTTTTGCTATTTAGAATGAAGACAGTTATTGATCTAAGGAGGCTCATTAATGATTATAAAAGGGTCCGGTGTGAGTGAGCATGGATCCCTTCTAGCTCCTGAAATAAGAAATGGCTTAGTGTTGTACATCAACTCCAACCTCCAAACCTATGGAAAAAGCCAAGATAGTGGCAAAACTAGCACCAGGACAAGATGTGAACATTAATGCATTGTGCACTTCCATTAAGCATGTACTTCAAACTATTAATGATATGAAGAAGCATCTTACTAGAACCTGGCAAGATATTGTTTTTTATCTTAATCTGAAATTTGAATTGCCTTGAAATGAATCCTAAACAAATACATTCAAAAATCCACTTTCATCAGTCAGTGCTCTGCACACTAGTCAAACGAGCACCTCCTGCTCCATACCAATAAACCTTAGATCTAGCTGCACTGAATTTGGGGAAAGAAAAAGTTCTTTAAGGAAGTTAATGACATCAAATGAGGTTCTCAAAGCAAAGCTTCGAGTACTTGCTAGACTAAGTGTTAAAATGCAAAACCGCTATTTTCAAAAAGCATGAAATAGAAAGTCAAATATTGAAATAACACTCCGTTCTAAATTGCTAAGTGCAAAAAAATAAATTAATAAAAACATTTCAATGATTAAGAAGTTGACGCAGGAAAAATTGTCATTAAAGCAAGGAAGCCATCACAGTGAAGCAAAACAGTTAACCTACTGGAAAACTGATGAAGCTGAAGAAGATAGGGAGAACGTTACAATGACAATATATGGGCTGTTAGCAGATTACATTGCTGGGGATCTTAATTTAAGTGAACTGAATACATAAATACGCTTGATTGTACATAATGTAGTGTGTTTGATATGTTTTTTTTTTGCATTGAAAATTGTACTGGCAGTTTGATTTGTGCAGATTTCATCAGTTAGTACCAAAATTCAGTATGTATAGTGATGTGTACTATTTGGCAGAATAACCTTTCTTCTTATCATGACCAATAGTAAGTGTTATAGTTACTTATTGAAGCAAAATGTAATGCATCTCTCTCTATGTGTGACATTATAGTGATACTATGTTTTTTAAAGTTTTGATTGAGGCTGCACACTTATTTATATCTCTGTACTGATTATAAACTCAACCGGGACAGTTTTTGTTTCGCGTACCCTATAAATCACGTACATTCGCGATCATTTCATTTTTGATCTTTCGAATAGCGTGGTGCTCGCAACGAAACGCATAGCCATGAGTATAAGGTATTTTTGGAATGTAGAATTTTTGCTCTTTCCAACGATATATAATCTGGTGCTCAAATCACAATTTAAAAGAGTCTTTTTTCTTCGTCTAAAAGATATATGCTCGAAATTCTTCATTTACATATCAATACAAGGGTTTGCGATATATTAGAGGCAATCGGGCTATTTTGTTTATGATGCATGGCTATTTGCGCTTTAATTCGCTGTCGGAGCAGATTCTGTCCCCCCGCAGATTTTGTCCCCCCGGACATAATCTGCTAACGGAAATTGTCCCCCACGGACGTAATCCGCTAGCATATATTGTCCCCCTTCCGCAGAAAATTGTCCCCCCCTCCCACCCTTTCCCCCTTCAGTAGGTGATCGATACTCTAATACGTACATAGCCTTTCCTGCAGTGGCGTGGTGGCTATTTATTGGCTGGGGGGGCACTTGCATATTTTGGCGCCCCCCCCCCCGAAGCCAATTTTAAAACGCTCGCTCGTAAGAGTGAATAATAAAATATGTAGTATGCGCGCATGCGCTAACCGAATGGTGGACAATTCGGATGGAACTTTGCTGTACAATGGCCTTATTAGAAAGGAACATACTAGTACGAAATTTCTTCTCTACTGTCATCAACATGAGCCCCTCTAGCCTTTCTTGCACCATGGTAGATCGGAGACGTCTTTTTTTAACTGTCTTTAGTGCCGAAAAGCTGCCGGCGTACTGCAACTGCTATCGAATACTGCTCGCACAATTCAGAAAAAGCATCCAGAAAGTAGTACTGGTGTGTATGTTTCTCTATACGCATGTCATCAGTGACAGCTTGCTCAGTCTCTTCTTTGTCATGTTCACGCAGATCGCCATGTTCTGATTCCTCGTAAAAACTATAAAACGTATTGAAGACTTGTGCAAAATTTAATAACCCCTCTGCACTGGCGGACGCAGGATTTAAAGAAAGGGGGGGGTTGTAGTGGAGGGGGATCACCAAAAGGGGGAGGGTGCGGGAGGGGGATGTGCCCCCTCCCGCGCGAAGCGCGGAAGCTTTTGAAAACGTTAGTTCGGTGTGCTAAAATGCATGAAAAAATTACGAGTTTTCAACGAGCTGAGCATGCTCGTTACTTTTTCATTTACTTATGCCGCATTTTGCGTATTATGTAATAGGAGGAAAGGGGGGGTTGCAACCCCCCCAACCCCCCCCCCCCCCCCTCCGTCCGCCAGTGCTCTGCCCACACCGACCTAAATGCATCCAAGTCATAATTACCTCTGCATAAAATTGCTATCTTCCATCCAACACTTCTTACAACTGAAAATGTATTCCGATCTGACTATGCGTTAACGTCTTTTTAAAATGATTGACAAAGAGCAATATACCGTAAAGTACCACGAATAAGCTTCCCCCCTTCGCACCCACCGAAAAAAAAGCTTCGTCCTTAAATGAGCGTATCTTCATAATCATGAACGCAGCTGTGTGCTGTAATCGAGTGGATATCAGTTCCTTCCAGAACAGGTACGCGGAAGCTAGTTGGGCGTAGCCCGATCTTCGCGTATCGCCAAAACGCGAAGGTCGGGCTACGCCCAACTACGCGGAAGCGTTAATGATTACGAAGATGCGCTCGTTTAAACACGTACGAGATTTTTTTTTTTTTTGGTGGGGGCGGAGGGGGCCCGGTAATCTCTATATTCTAATTACACATGATACGGTCAAATTTTATTCCATGGGGGCTGGGCGCCTGAAGGGCTTCAATGGTTCTAACAAGTGATTGCCGATTCAATTTTTTTTAAATTGCCTAGCCAGTAGGTATAATTTACGTACGGAAAAATAAATTGTTACAACCTTTCAGTTTTAAGGCGCCCCTTGTACTCGGTGGCGCCCCCATTTTGAAGCCCCGCAGGGGGGGCAATTGCCCCCCCCCCCCCCCCCGGCCCCCCCTGGCCATCACGCCACTGCTTTCCTGTACACTGTAGGTGTCAACAGTAGGTGATTGATACTCCGCCTTTCCTAATATGTATAGCCGGGGCTGCGATATCCCCCCTTCCAATCCTTGGTATACGTATCAGGTCCTATAAGCTAACAGTCCCGCCCGCTTTTTGCATCGGGCCCGAAACATACATTACCTTATGGAGTATTTGCTAATAGTATTCATGATACTTCTGTACATGTACAGAAGTGTCATGAATACTATTAGCAAATACTCCGTTCATAAGGTACACTTCCCCCACCCAGTCCCGCAGTCCTATCAATCGATCTACCCGCCAGATTTCTTGGCCCTCTGCCCTTCTAAGTTGTACGTGGTGCGTTTTGCCGCTGCTAGCTTCCAGTAATAGTCATGAAGACGGCCGGGTACGGCATCCTTATAGTGGAGATCAATGGTAGTGAAATTTCCTTATACACAGCTTGAAATGGTTCTATAAGACCGTCAAAGCCTATTTCTGTCGGCTATAGGACCATTTCAGGATATTGCATGGCCGTGCACTGAGTCGGCCCGCGACAGCTAGACTTTAGGACCAAATTATATTAGGCATGCAGAGCCTGCATGGGATATACATGTACATGTATATCGGTCGGACCATGCACACGAAGCTGCGCTAAAAAACACAAAGGGGGACATATTCTGCGGAGGTGGGACGAAATCCGCTAGCAGAATGTGCCCCCCCCCCCGGACAGAATCCGCTAGCGGATTCTGTCCGGGGAGATTTTATCCCAGGGGACATAGTCCGCTAGCGGATTCTGTCCGGGGGGACAATAATTGGGGGGGACAAAATCCGCTATGACACCGCCACCCCAGGATGGTCCCTGGCACTAGGGGCTTAGCGCGGGACATGCGCGGGCAGTGGCGGATACAGGGGGGGGGGGGGGGGGGGGTCGGTGGTGTCCGGACCCCCCCCTCAGACCCGATGATTAAGTATCAATACTATTAATGAATGCAATTAACAACATCCCACGTGATATAGCGTATCATCCAGATGGCAAGCAATCTGTTCACTCACCTCATTCGGCAAGTATCTTGAGTTACTTTTCCAAGAAAGCAAAAGGTAATTATGTATTTACGCTAAAAGATTTAGGCCTACGCGTACAGGAATCACGCACCCACCCGATCGTGTTATCTCGTTATGCCCGGTATTCACCATAAACTACTGTACTTTTAAGTTTATGGGTCTTCTATAGTCCCACTGACCAGTTATCACACAGGCCACTTCTTGTATCGAGCCCAAAACGGACAACAACCATTAGTTCAATCAAATGTGAAATGCGGATAAATACGTTAATTCTGTTCCATTCCACTCCCTCCCTCCTCCCCCCCCCCCCCCCCCCCCAACCATTATTTGCCGCCATTTTTTAGTCTTTCGCCCCAGTTTAAGGCTTGATAGATAGTCTGTGTCGCTAAGAGCGGGACCCCCAAAAGCTTCCTCCCGCACCCTCCCCCTATTGATTATTCATGTCGGACCCCCCCCCCCCTTCCAGATTTCCTGTATCCGCCCCTGGCGGGGCCTAAAGTAATAAATCCTTATGCAACCGACGTAGTCGGTAGTCTCGTCCCCAGACCAATATGACGTAACGATTATCGCTGTAAACGTAAACAGTATAATCTACGTCTATAGGTCTGGGAAATAAGCACTTGTTCCGAGCGTCCTTCAATGTTTACGTACAAAAATAGCGCGACAATCTATTTTAAGAACTAATCTCGCTGTATCATTTCCGCATGCTATTACTTCGCGGGTAACAGTATTATGCATCGTTGCAAGATATGCTTGGCGCCTGTGTTGCTTAGGAAGAAAAGAAAGAGGCTTGATGTGCTCTCCTCTTCCTTTGTCAGACAGGGTATTGTTGAACTAGCTTGTAAGATAGGCCAAAATTCTGATGAAGCTAAAATACAGTTCTCGGAAGGATACGTCTGTATGAGTAGTTTTCGAGCAGTTGGCAATTACGCAGTGCTGAAGGAAATAGAAGGTCAGCTTTTGAACAAGCTTTCTGCATCGCGGTATGTGGAAGTGGATGGGTCTGTACGAGCGAAGAGTTGTGTGGCAGGTACTAAGAGATCACACGCATGCAGACGCTTCAGCTGGTTTTGTGGAGAAAACAGTTAAGGTAAATATGCATCTCCTCTAATCGTGTATAAACGTATGGCTATGTTAGATACGCTTAGTGTTTACATCCAGGTGGTTGTGACAGGAAAAGGTTACGAAAAGCGGTACACACTTTCACCTTCCAAGCCGCGAGAGCTTGGTAAGTCTCTTGAATGGGCGCAAATCCTGGAAGGCATTTGCAGGATATGCATTTGAAACGGGGGTTTTGAGGCAGCACTTATTTAAGAAGAATTGAGAGGCGAATTTCTGCGTCTTTTCGCTGATACTACCCTCCTGACTGTTGATTGTGACACTTTAAAGCAGTTTGATTGGGACAAACTATACGTCATAATACAATCAAAAGCACCACTTCTCCACGGAGTCCTGGAGACATGCATCCCACAGCACAGCAGAATGAAGAATCAAATGTGCAGGAGCAGAATGTTCTATACCTTGTGAAGATGGTATTGATTCATCAAATCTAATGCCATCATCATATGCTGCCTCTATGTCTGACTGTAGTGGAACACCACATGAGGCCATGATTTATGGTATGTATGTAATATTAGCTTCTTTGGTGTGAATATTCCTATGGTGTATTGCCTTGCAGATCAATCTGATGAAATGTATCAGTCACCAATTAGTCCAGAAATGTCACCTCTCAGTGCAATACTATGTTACAAATCTCCGCAAGGTAGTCTACAAATATGAAAAAATAAGTATTGATAATTATTTTAATTACATACAATATATTATTATTTGGATAAATGGACATGCACAAATACACTGATATATAAACATATACAACTAGACTAAACACAATGTACACAAAATGCTAACTATATATCTACCCTACATCACTTTGACTGATGCTACGGGAAAGGATAGCAATGGCATTAGCTCGTACCAGGTGAAGGTTCAGCCGCCCGTAGAGTTCGGTAAGAACCACAGACTTTGTCTTGGACGAGCAAGTGGCTAGTCGAGAGGCTAGCTGAGAGATGGACTCCAAAGCCTCTTTTCCCCAGGCTCCATACGACTCCACCACCAATGGTACACAGACCCAATCAAGTTCCTTACATTTGGTGTCATTGGAGGAGTGCTTTCTCAGCTCAGTGGTCAGTGCAGCTACTCCTGTTGTCACACTCGCTTCCAAAAGAGTTGTAGGATTAAGCGGAGATGTGACAGACAGGTCAAAAGCTGCTGCCTTGCCCAAGACCCAGTTTGGAACTAAAAGGTCAGCTGGACGGGTGTGGCTGTGATTGGTGAGATTATTACCCATTTCCACCTGGACACCCAGATGAGCTCGCCGGCAGGACTCTGCAAGGACATCACGCAGTTTGTTGTGGCGGGAAACCACATCACCACCCCTTTTGCAGGTAACAGCATGATGGCCAAGTGGGTCCAAGGCAATCTCAGGGCACAGTGGGCAGCATGAACCATAAGAAAGGTCCAGGCCAAGCCACCACTTGATGGCAACCTGAAATTGGGAAGGGTCAAGATGGAGTCCAAGACAATTTAAACTTAGGTGGTGCTGCCTCTTCTGAGACATCATCATCCCCACCACCAGTGTATGGTATGCAGTATGATATCAATTATAATGTCACCATGTGATCCATGTACATGTATATCTCTGATACCACATGCGGCCATGATTTGTGGTACATTAATAGTAGCATCTTAGGTGTAATGCATATGTAATTGCAGATCGTTTGGACCAATCAGCAATCTATAATTCGCCAAGTGGTCCAGAAATTTCACCACTCAGTGAAATGATGTGTTACAAGTCTCAAGGTAGTCTACATATATCATGTAACAATCAAAATACTTATATTTACTTAGCCTCTTCTGAGACACTTTCAGCATCATTGTCACCACCAGTGTATGGTATGTCTAAGTATGCATTGAACATTTTCATATCCTAACATGCATATCAAATGTGCAGGAGTGGAATGTTCTACAGCTTGTCAAGACAGTTTTGCCCATGATGTTGATTCGTCAATTCTAATGTCATGTGATCCATATGCATGTATATCCAACATTTGTGAAACACGAGATGTGGCCATGATTTTATACACATAGCTTCTCAGGTGTAGTAAACATGCATATGCCCTTGCAGATCAATCTGACGAATCCACATTACAACTTCCCATTTCACTGTAGAATTTCCTATTACATTTTTTTTTGGACAAAATCTACAATCAAACGTATTTTATTCAAAACATATACCCTTTCCCATTCAATCATAGAATTTCCCATTTACCATTCTATACATGTTGTACAACATTGCATGGCACATTACAAATCTAATGGGTGTAGTTTAATTTTGAAGCCCATATTCAAAACTACAGTCCTTATTTTGCACATGCTCTTCACTTCTTCTTTGTCATCTTTCCACTCTTCACTCATTTCTTCCTCTTTCTCTCCATTTTCATTTATTGCAGGATCTTCACTCAATGCCTCTTCTAAAAATTGTTGAATGATGGTATTTCTTTTCATTATCAGAGCCTGTAATGGTGAATCTGAAGTTTGAAAGTGTGTTTTATTTTAAGTTCATGAAGTAGTGTGCATACAATGTTTCCAGCGTGTCTATATTTATATGCGTATTTGAAATTTCAAAGCAGCTAAGCAGGTGCATAAAAAGTTTCCAGTACATGGTACATAAATAAAACATTTGAAATTTCAAAGCAGGTCAGCAACATTAATTATTATTTGTATTAATTGCTGTGCTCAGATTTATGATCATGCAAACAATTTCATTTGAAATTTCAAAGCAAACGTTCAAAATACCATTTACAAATATTTTTAATACAAGTAATCTTGAAATTTCAAAACATTCATTTCACATAATGTTCAGATTGCAAGCAGCTGTCTTGAAATTTCAAAGACCCATTTAGAAATTTCAAAGCAGCATCTCAAATATTATTTCAATTGCGCGCTTTGAAATTTAATTAATTACTATCCATTCATTTTGAGAGATTTATTTTTCAATGTGACAAAGGACAACCTAGCCATCCTTTTAATTACCCACATGCTCAACATACCAACTGTGTCCTGTGTGCTCAGAATTAAGTCATTTTCTAAGCTTAGGTGTGCTACTAAGTTGCTGTTCAGCTCTGAAAGTGTTCCACTGAACAAGTTGCAAGCATTTTCTGGAAATGTCACTAATCCTAAAAGATTTATCTCCAGCCACTGCAATAATGAATGGTTCAAGTGCTGACCTAAGAATTGGACCTGTGGGGAATTGTCACCAACTAAAAACTCATTAAAAAAAATATTTTACCACACATTAACGTCTGAAGAGATGCATTTTTTATAGTAAGAAACCTGGACCAATAGTTGTAGTTCTTCTAATTCCAAACAAACTCAGCAAGATTCTCAATTGGAGCAAAGCACACTATGGCAAATGCGCAACAATTGCATGCTGTATTTATTGTTTGACTCACTCTGCCAGTATTGATAACCTATAAGTAAAAAAAGGTGTTCCTGGTTTGGTGCGAAACTGTGCGTGTAAGAAATAAATAACATCTTAGTATATGCAATATTTTGGAGGACGAACCATGGCCAGCGATGGCCATTAGCTATCAGGTCACAGCTGTATTTATATGAAGATTAGAGATTGTCTGAAACCCTATTTTATGAGCGGCTTTTGTAACAGAATCTAAATGCAACTTTCTAGGGCGCACAAGTCTAGCTTCTATAAAGACCCTTACCACAACGTAGTCTTTGCCGTCCTTCTGGTAACCTTTTACGTCAACTACAGGTCCAACAGGGAGCAACTTTCCGTCAACATCAGCCATCATCTTATGTCCATCATTCATCAAAGTCACCTAGCTTGTTCGATTCTTTGCAATATTCCAAGTAGCACATTTTTGCTTCCGTATACAACAGCTGCAATGAATGAAACCTTTTGGCGCGTTTACATGCACAAGCAGCTGAAGATTCATTTTGCCGGTCACCTGAACTAGCCTTCAAATGGCGTACTTGTGCGAAGGAGATTGCGAGTCCGTTAGATTCAGTGACCTTGACACTGCAGATTTAGATTCAGCGACCTAGAATCTTCAGATTTGGAGGTCAGATTCAGCGACCTAGAGTCTTCAGACGTGGATGATATTTCTGATGCCTGGACCGGAGTATTTGGATAGTATCATGGAATAATGAAAGAAAATTCAAGATTTATGTTATTTCTTGAATGAAATTGACCAATAAAGATTAAATATAAGAAATGGGAAATTCCACAGTAACTTGGGAAGTGCTTACAAGCAGAGGCAAGTTTGGTACTGAGTCTGCAGTCTTCTCACCACATTTATCCAGTGAGTGTCGAACATTTCTTTCACTGCTTGTAGTGAGTTACCTTGTACATGTACTGCATCAATAGGTAATGAGGTTTCATCAGAAAGAACCACGTCTATTCCACCGCATAGTGATCATGATGACACTGCTTCAAATTCAGTTGATTTGGAAGAGTGGTGTGGGTTTCGTATGGTGGGAGACAATATTGATAAAACAGTTGGACCTAGAGATATGAGGGTCAATCACCAGTCACAGTCACTTCACTATTTCCATGTCTACTCTGTGAAGGACAGAGTGGATGTGCGCCATCTTTCACCCAGTGTCACAAAGCATAGTCCTGGTGATGTGGATGTTAATAAATTTCTTCCATGTGCAGAAGTTAATGAAGCTGCATGTTCTATCTCATTTCAAAGTATTAATGGCAAGGGTTATAGCAAATCATGTACCAGGTCTAGGACACTTATTGCCTTTGATTCATAACATCCGTCATGCTCATTCTGATTCAATGGCAAAGAAATCAGAAGTGGTACGTTTAGCACACTGACATATACATGACATATTGAAACTGTGTAAAGTTATGTTTTTACAGGTGCCACTTGGAGTTTTGCTGAAGAATGAGAATAAATTAGATGACATGGTGGAAATAATGGATGAGCTTCATAAATACATTCCCAGCATAAAAACAGTTCAGCATTTGGATGATGGTGATGATGAAGTTGAAATAATTGAAATAGATCATTTCAGCCCTATTGTACTTGGCGGTGACCAACTGACAACAGCTCGTGCAGTAGGAAGTCAGCGAATAAGAAAGAGCTCCCAATAAGAAAGAGCTCCCACAAAACTACATGCCGCCTGGTGGGGTTCATTCCAGTTACCGAAGACTGGCATACCAAAGTGTGTTTCATGAAGGCAAGTGATGATGTCACAATCAACTGTCTTTTGGGTGCATGTCATAAGGCATATGCTGTGTGATATATTTGTTATACATTAGAGAAATTTTTCATCTATCTTAGGTTGTGTGGACTCGATTATACAATACTGCATCAGGCCTGGATTTCGGCACTTTGCATCAAAGATCCCAGCAAGAATGTCAATGCCTGTGAAGAATTTTTGGAGGTTGTCACATCTGCACATATTTTGGCATCAGCAATGGAAGTTGTAGGAGCCACAAATCTAGCCGAACTTCAAGCTTCAGTTACACAATCTTCCACAAATTCTGACCAGTTATCAGCTATCCAAATGATTACTAATTCAATCTGCAGGCAATTTGTAAAAGGTGGCATTCCATGTAATGATCCAGGAGCAAAAAGAAAGCAATCAATCGATCCCATACAGCAGTATGCTATGGAGACAATATCAATGGGCTTGCTGTTTTTAGAATTTAAGGATGCCATCAGAGAAGGTGATGGGGAACGTGTACTGAGATGCTGGAAATACTTTATGCTTCTTTTTTGTGCTACAAGGCACTCTAATTATTGCATAGAAGCTTTGCGCCTACTTGTACTGTATTACTATATCCTACCACCACGGTATGCCTTCCAAATGCTATCTGGAAGATTTATTAGTACACATGGCAAGGAAGGGTGCTGATCTTCACATGGAACATCTAAATTGACTTTGCAAGCAGTCCATATCACACCTAGGTGCCAACAAAACACCTCACGCTATTGGAAGGGTAAGCAAAGCACTTGGACCCCTCTCTGAAATATTGAATAATTATGATTGTGTGACAAATACAAGAGCCTCGCTGTCTCACACAACACACTCTCCTGAAGATGATTTAATGATGCTTATCAATGAACTAGTTCAATGCAAGGCATTTGCTAATGAAACGGGGAGAAAACACTACACCTTTCCCTCTATAAAATGCAACCAGAAAGTACATTCTGTAGATATGCCAACCTTCAAGACCTGGATGGAAAAACAGAGTTCCAAATTAATGACGAACAATTACCGATGTGTTTAGGAACATTTTTTGCATTCCTGCATTTACACCAGACTAAGTCCTGCAGCATGATAGACATGTTGATTATTGAAGCACTGAGGCATGTATACGTACCAGCTGCATGGTTGCACCTTTAGATTATTTGAATTCCCAGTGAATGCAGCTGCAGCTGCATCTACAGATAAGGCATGTGAACTACTGCCAAAGTATACCTATAAATACAATTAGATATGGCTTAGCAATCAGCAGCTGACACAATTAAACGTGACCATTGTATCCATGATAGCCCTGGATAAGAACTGACTGGATGTATCCATGGTAGCCCTGCTTTAAGTATTTGATGCTTGCATGTAACATATATAAAGAACATGTTTTATTTTAAGCACATTGGAAAGGTACAACACTTACAATCAGAACACATATAAGACTTAGCACAAATATCACAGCAAGCACATCCAGAAACATCAGTGACATTAGAGTCAAAATAATCACACAGTACAGCTCTTCTGCAACGTTTCTCTTGAAAGCAATACTCGGTCATGTCATTTGAGATGGTTTTGTTTTTGACGTCTGATCTCTTCACATACAGTAGTGCACTTGATGGCTGACCATTGCGTCCTGCCCTCCCGCACTCCTGCATATAACTTTCTAAGTCAGATGCAGGCCCCCAGTGAATGATTTGAGTCACATCCACGCAGTCAAGACCCATTCCAAATGCAATGGTGCAAATCAGTACTCGCAAAGGGGATTTGGAGCAAGAGAATGACTTAATTAAGCTCTGCATGAGCACTTTGCATCAATGCTGGCAAGTTTCCTGTTTTCAGCCACCTGAGCAGTTGACCCACTTGTCACATACGCTTCGTGTACAGTAATTGGAGTAAGCGGTGATGTGACATTTATGTCAAAAGCTGCAGGTTTTCCCAGAACCCAATTAGGAACAAGCACGTCAGCCGGCCTTGTACGTCGGGCATCATGTCCCAAACCACTTCTAACTTCCATTTGGTCACCAATACCAGCCTGCCTACAAGACTAAAAAAAAACATCCTGAACCCTATTGTGGTGCATTACATCGACAAGTTAGTGCATGATGACCCAAGGGATCTAATGCCAAGGTATTACAACAAGGGCATTTCTCCCCACTGAATAGGTCAATCCCAAGCCATCATTTTATTGCAATTTGGAACTATTATTTTGTCTGTTTACATCAACATTTTAAGCTCACATCAATTGAGCATTTACCAACAATTCTAAGTTAATTAACTGCTTGTGGTCAGTGTTCCATTTATATGTACAGAATAATGCCTGTGAGTGGGGTGGCTCGCATATTTGTTTGGTGCATACATACTAGTCATCACTGCTTGCAAATTATTAAAATTGGTATAATATTGATCAGTGCATGATCATGATGTAATCAGTGAAACATTGGTTGCATATGGTCTATCTTCTGGGCTGCTATAGTCTCATCTTCGTGCATGCATCAATGCTATGATTATTTCCTTCCGGAAGTGTTCTTCCTCTAGCTTAATTCACTGAGATACCCGGGACAATTAACAAAGAGAAGAACAATGAGGCAGTTGCAATGGCAAAATTATTTGTATGACGGTGTCGGAGCAGATTCTGTCCCCCCGGACATAATCTGCTAGCGGAAATTGTCCCCCACGGACGTAATCCGCTAGCAGATATTGTCCCCCTTCCGCAGAAATTGTCCCCCCTCCCCCCCTTTCCCCCTTCAGTAGGTGATCGATACTCTAATACGTATAGCCTTTCCTGTACACTGTAGGTGTCAGCAGTAGGTGATTGATACTCCGCCTTTCCTAATATGTATAGCCAGGGCTGCCAGGGAGTGAGATATCGGAAGGACCCCCACCCCCGCAATCCTTGGTATACGTATAAGCTAACAGCCCCGCCCGCTTTTTGCATCGGGCCCGAAACATACATTACCCCCCCCCCCCCCCCCCCCCCCCCCCCCCCCCCCCCCCATCCTTTTCGTATCGGGCCCGAAAGGTATGTATCGGGACCTACAGAAGTTACATGAATACTATTAGCAAATACACCATTCATAAGGTATACTTCTCCCACCTAGTCCCGCAGTCCTCTATCAATCGATCTCCCCGCCAGACTTCTTGGCCCTCTGCCCTTCTAAGTTGTACGTGGTGCATTTTGCCGCTGCTGGCTTCCAGTAATAGTCATGAAGACGGCCGGGTACGGCAGCCACACTTCAGTGCAATTGTCTTATATA
>OX442416.1:12995763-13214693 GCA_949361645.1 Spongilla lacustris | reverse complement strand
AATGAACAGCCTAGCTGTCGTTGCATTCGTTGCATCCATGTGGTACTAGATTTTCATGCTATGATCATGACGCCTATCAATAAACAAAAGGATATTAATGTTATTCATATGCTATACAGATACACTCCCCCAAGTAGTGCGTATATGGGGTCGCTTCCAGACCAACGTATGTCTGGGTACGAGACAAGGTCTTCGTATCGTTTTGTAACATAATTTCGTCGTATATGTAGTTGCTATTATAACAGAACAAATACACACAGAAATAAGGAGTTAAGCTATTTATATATATGGGACAGTTTCCGCGAAAATGTCACCCTTTTATAACATTATAGTGTTATAAAAATGCTTCTTATTTGAATCGATATATCTTCCGAACGCTAAAGGCTATCGACTTCCTATTTTCAATACTTTATACTACGCCATTTCTATACAAATAATAACTTTTTGGAGTCTTACACTTGCTCCACACTAATATTGCAACGTTCGATACCCGACCGGGTTCAAACCCTTCATAACTTTAGGTAGGAGTAATCAAATCACTTCAAAATCGGTTTGTAGGTACAGAGGTCCTATACCTATCGATTTGTTCTGTTGGTTAATTTTTATGCCATTCGTTACGGAGATACATTTGAAAAAAGTACGTCCACTTTTCCCGCTCGATTCGCGCCAATGATTTTGGCAAATCGCGCGTCCCGCTCAATGTATGGGAGGCGGGGATTATAACATTGGCGCGTATCGGGAAAAAGTGCACGTAGTTTGTATAACTGTATCTCCGTAACGAATGGCATAAAAATTAACGAACAAAGCAAATCGATAGGTATAGGACCTCTGTACCTACAAACCGAATTTGAAGCGATTTGATTACTCCTATACCTAAAGTTATGGAGGGTTTAAACCCGGTCGGGTATCGAACGTTGCAATACTGGCGTGGAGCAAGTGCAAGACTTCAAAATGCAATTTGGCATAGAGAAATAGTGTAGTATGAATTATTGAAAATAGGAAGTAGATGGCGTTTAGCGTTCGGAAGATATAGCCATTCAAACAAGAAGCATTTTTATAACCTTATAATGTTATAAAAGGGTGACATTTTCGCGGAAACTGTCCCATATATATATATATTACATTATGTTGCTATAAATATATGTACAGCGTGAGCGCATACTTTTCTCCGTGGGTCGTTCCCGTCCGGTTATTATTTATCTCGTACTCACGCGGTCAGTATATTTATAGCAACATTTAAAGTGTTGTAAGACGTTACGTCGTTACGTGCAACTCCTCTATTAAGGGGGCTAAGCCCTTTCTGAACAGCCATCCTCAGGAGCGGGTACGGGGTACTGCTTGAGGAATGGATGTATGTGTGCGTGTGTGTGTGCGCGCGCAAGCGCGCATGAGTATGTGTGTGTGTGTGTGTGTGTGTGTGTGTGTGTGTGTGTGTGTGTGTGTGTGTGTGTGTGTGTGTGTGTGTGTGTGTGTGTGTACGTGTATTAATGATGCGAATATTTGACTCGCGCTAATAAACTGACCTATCATTTTCCCCTAGAGAAACTATATATGCACCGTGTCCTGTAAAAGCTGTCACATGCATGTTGAAAGATCAAATGCCCTGACTTTTGTCAAATGTGTGGCCTGTCACAAATATTTCGGTCCGCGTCTTATTTTGGTCCGGCCGGACCAAAATAAGCAAATGAGCAACCGGAGATCGGACCGAAATATAGCGTAATTTGGTCCCATGCATGCACATGACCGTTTTTGGTCCTATCGAAGCGTGAAAATTTCTAAAAGTGTTAATCTTATCCTGAGCCCTGAGAACAACCTGCATTGGAGTTTTAGTGTATGCAGTATTCAAGCAGTTGTATTGTAGCAGTACAGAGCTAGGGGTGTGCTACTCTGGTCAGTATATATAGCATCGTGATACATGATGTCTAGCAAATCGGAGTCAGAAGATGATCTAATCAGTTGAGCAAGCGTACGACTACAAATTAAAGTTCATAATGGAAAAGGTTGAACAACAAGAGATCCATAAGAAGGAGATGGTTTAACAGATCGAGAATGGCAAAGTGTGCATGAAATAGAAGACGAAAGGGATGAACAAGGTACATGAAGATAAAAACTGAATTCGTTTATTTTATTTTGTGTGACTGTCTAGCTAGTGCAAGCCGGAATAATCGGCGCAGGTGCATGACAGAGATCTCTCGGAATATCACATTATCAGTAGCCGTCCAGTAGCGGATCCAGGATTTCTGGAAGGGGGGGGGGGGGGGGGGGGGGGGGGGGGGTCTAATAACTATATTCGCAAGCGGGGGGTGGGTACTGGTGGGGGCGTGCCCCATCCCGTAACAGCTAGGGGGTCTGGGGGAGCGCTGTAAGCTCCCCCAGTGGGGCCTGGGGCGAAGCTTTTTCACTTTTGCGTTCATTTAGCATGAAAATAAGCATACTTTGAAAGTGTGTTCATTATTCAATTTGATAGCTAGCAAGCGCAATATTCGAGTCGATTAACATAGCCTGCGTGAGTCAACGTGGATAAGGATAGCGAATAGAACTCTACGCAAAACCATTGTGACCGTATTCTTGTCTAAACGACACACACGTTTTAATATACCTACTTGATTTAGCTCTACCTGTTTCCTGATGTAAATTGATCGCTTACTTCTTGCTCGCACAATGTTCCATCGCGCAGCAGTAATACTAATAAAACACTGCACGCTTGGAGGGCCTTGGCTTTAGACCCCCTCCCACACACACACACACTCACACACACTTTGGGTCAAATGCTAACTCGCTAATCAGTTCACTCGCGTTCACTAAACGCTTCGTTTTTCCATAGATAGTTTAGACTAAACTATCTATAATTATTCATAAGTTAATTTATTCATAACTGGTCGGGCCGAGGGGGGGGGCGGGGGGGGGGGCGGTCTTTAGACCCCTTAGACCCCCCCCCTGGATCCGCCACTGCCGTCGATGCCCACACATTGTTTGCATGTGTATTGAGCATTGCATGTAATTGGCCAAGCCACTTTGCCGTTAGCTCAAAACATATAGTATAATAAAAAGTGAAAATGGCTTCACCAGAGATAATATATACATGTATATAAATATAGTACTGAATAGAAGTTTTTGAAGGCCAGAAATAGCACCATGGTGGACTGGTGGACTTCAGAACACTTTATTTTGTACAAATTTGGATGTATATATTCGGGAATCACTGCATGCATGAATCATGCAGTAACGGTATAGCCAATGTTGTGTTCAAGTCTGGGGACCAACCGATCAGTCGGGTACCCAGACTAGGAGAGGTACATGTACATGTAGCTGTGTATATGGTATCATACTGATCTAAGCCAAGAGGTCAAGCAGCAAATAGCTGCTTTGATTTTAATTCCAAACAATAAAATCACACTCGTCTTTCATAACATACATCAATGATAATATCATGGATCAGTTACCCGCCAATCGATATGGCACTGATTTCAATTTTTGTACACTGATTTGTGATTCTTTGGACCTCAAGATACATCACTTACCCATGCACACAGCTCAATATAGTGTGGCTATGCATCTCTGTATACTGCCTTTCCACCCACATGAAGAAATTTGCATGACGTCGTCTGAAAATATATTTCATTAGCAAGATTACCATGATTGCCTGGTTATATAATTGATAAATTAAGGATGCATGATACTTCTACGTATACTTCCTTTAATTCAGTAAGCCTATCATATGTGCATCAGTTGCAGTGCAGTGTACTGAGGTTACAAGGACTAAGTATAAGTAGGAATTAAAAATTTCCGCCGGTCCATCCTCCTTATTATCCTACAATATAATATAGTTAATAGAACTGAAATTGCACTGCAGCGATATATAATAATTTGATTAATTAATCTGAATTGTGGCATGAATTAGGGTTTCTCAACATCCTATGTACATGTGAATAGCTGCTCTGTATGCTCAGGTAATACTGATTTAGAACATATAATATATGTCCGGCAATAACAATTCAATACCAATTATACCATTATATGCACCTATAAATGTACATGTATAGTAGCGCTAATTAAATGCGGATCCAGTGTGTTGGTGTTTCTGTTTATGATGTGTACACATATATGTATAATACCTGCATGCAAAGTGGACAATAATTGCAAATTTAAAAAATACAACCATGCATGCATGCATGCATGCCTCCCTACCTGGTGGCTGAAGCTCTGAGCATATTTGACTCGGACATCCGGCGCTACTTCACGAAATGCACTAGCGTGCATGTGGATGTCTCAGACGTTGCCTAGCACAGCTGAGTCCTGTAGAGGATGCCTGGGCCTTCGCCGTCTTTATCAGCCGGTACCGCCATTCAAGCGCGCGCATCGCGGCCATTAGTCGGTCAGAAATCACTCTTGGAGATAACCACCATTTTCCATCCATGACCTCAATCATATCATTGGGGACTCCGTTGCTGTAATTTTATAAGTGTCCAGGACATCCTCGATGCCCCACCTCGATCGCCAGTCTGTGAGAGGAACTTGTCATCCAAGATTGAAGACCAGCAGAGGATATGGTTTGACCAGGCTTCATCACCGGCATTCATAGCTTGCCCGTCTCCTCTCTGTGTCCTCCACGCATGCTTCAGCTTGGCTCTCAGCCAAATGCATGACCAGAGATAATAGAGTTTATTATCTCTGGTCATGCCCACACCCCAGCTCAACGTACACCTATAGAGCCGCCTGAATTCCATGCAGGTGGCTCTTAAATGGTGGCTTGGAATGCATGGACACCTCCAAAGCGCCCGTTGTTCCCTCTGTCCTTGGCATGCCCTAGATCCCCTGTGCGTGGTCATCACGCTCTCACGTGACATGTAAAAGAGGCGGGGAACTAATTGTTTATACATATCATAATACATGTATATTAAGGCACGATGCACATTTTGGGAAACTTGCAAGCTGGCATGTATCGGGAGACGACTTCAAAGAGGCAGTAGCCTAGCTAGACGAAGGTGGTAGACAATCGCCCAGCAGACTGAGAGAACTGGAGTTTGGCAAACCGGAGCATTGGATATCACCGTCACATCATCACGTTGTGGGAGGGTGGATTGTCCCCCCGTGCAGAATGTCCCCCCGGACATTCTGCACTAGTGTACAATGTCCCCCCGGACATTCTGCACTAGTGTACAATGTCCCCCCGGACATTCTGCACTAGGGCAAACTGTCCCCCCCAGGGTAAAATGTCCCCCCCCCTCCCCTCCCTCCCCCCCCCCCCCCCCCCCCCCCCCCCGGATACTCCACACTAGGGCACAATGTCCTACCTATTAGGATAACAACGGAAACAGTTATAAACCGGGCATCCAACCTGAATATTTTAGACTGGTTTTTAACAAAAACCCGTCCTTATACAGCTAGCGCACAAACCATCCTACCCGGATTGTGCGTCCTGGATAGTGGAATACATGTGGTTCTACCCTAGCTGGTTCTGTCGAACAAAAACCATGTTGAAGCAATAAATACGTCAACATGGGTTTTGTTCGACAAAACAGGGTAGAATCATATCTATTCCCACCCTGGACGCTCAATCCCAGTAAGATTTTTTAAAAATTTTTTTGGTTCTGTTTTCTTCACTCAGAACAACGATAACCACAATAATGTAAATAATTGTAATGTTATTCATCCGAAAATGGCTGACTTTTAGGACCCAACCATTCGAGGCAAACTTTTATGCGACAAAGTGAACGAAAGTTGACATTAAACGAGCGTTTCAGATAGACATATATTTTTTCTATTCACTGTAAAATTACAGTAGCACAAACACAACGCGATACGAGACAAACAGCTAAACGCGTATCCCCCTAAAACAGCACATTTGCAGCCGCGGACCCCAATTAAACTGTTTACCGCATTCAACATTTGGCCCGACCAAGTGATGTAGTTATGTGCGTGGTAGTTATATGCCAACGTTCAGCCTCATCCGTTTCCGAAAGGAGGAGAAATGAGCTAAAATTACTTTTGCTGAACGAGGGGCACACATTTCCAAAAATAGAAACCAAGAAGTCACGTGAAAAGTTTCAATTTCAAACTCTTGTTGACAACTAGTTTGCCTACCAAACTGCATTATTAGAATTACATTAGTTCCTACCATTATTGTTTTAAAAACCAATTCTAAACATTGAAGAGCAGGAAAAAAATTTAATGTCATGTACCACGGTTTTCACTGTACTTTTAATTGTGTATATGTTTACCCGATAATGAATTTAACATCGTGCAAAACATCTTTTGTTTGTTTGTGAAAAGCAGATTGAGCAATTTCATTCATCAGCACATGTACATGTACGAATAACATGTCACTTAATTAAGTTATTCAATAAAGTACTCCAACTGTGCCTTCGCTTCCTGTGAAGAATATTGCGGTTAATGGTTGAATATTTGCCAAGAACTCCCTTAATACATTTACATCTACAGCTTGTGTCGACGGTTGAAAAATACTATACTCCGTCATAAGATCCAGTAAAAGGCTCGACATATGGAGTGTGGCGAAGGCCAACCCGTACATGATCATGGTGAGTACGTGCAGTGGAGAATTACATGTACACGTACATGATACCGGTATAGTATTATGTGATAGCAGGGTACAACAGACGCATGAAATTTAGGGGATAACCAAAAGCTGTATCGATCGACGGAGCATTTATGCTGCGGCATGTCTATATCGCCTACATGTAGAAAGCTTTCATAATTAGTTGCAGCCGGTACAAACTTATACTGTGCAAATTGGAAACATTCATACATTGATATATAACTTTCAATGTTTTAGTCGGGGGGGGGGGGGGGGGGGGGGGGGGGCGCGGACGAATAGGAGTGATCTAGCTTAAAATTCCCCCATCCCCCCCCCCCCCCCCCCCCCCAAATAAGAGCGCACTTTATATCGATTGTATAGTATTTGATAACTTGCGAATCAAGCATTCCACCGATCTAGCGACGAACTGTGTAAAAGAACTTGAATCAGGCCGTTAAAGAACTTTGCCAAGGGGTCTTGCTAATTTTGAATCAGTAACATCGACACTAATAGGGATTTAAACAAACTCAATTCAAAGCAACAAACAAAATTAATATTTGTTTTCATTGTCATGGTGCACACGTGGAGCTTGCATGGATTTCACTCCAAACGGCTGACTATGTCACTCCAAATCTTGATTTAGCGGTCAGCATTAAGAAACTAACCCGGCTGCATAATAGCTGTTTAGCTTGCATGAATTGTTAAAAATAAGCGCGCTGCTGCATGCAATAGTTCATTCATCTGAAACGTAGAGCAAGCTTTGCAAGCATCAGACTCTGCATGATATCATGCATCAGCGCGCGTCAACCCAGAGCTAGAGTATGACACTACTGCAGCAGCATGCACATCTGAACGCTCTACATGCAGGGCTCGATAAATCGTAATACCTTCTGTCGCCTCTGCATGCATGATAATAAAATATACCGGTATAATTATATTATAATCAAGTACATATAAAATAATAAAACCTATACTGGCATGTCAGTTATGAGTGTCTTTTTGTGTATAAGTACTAGTTCACTGACCATTACATTATCAATTGCCGTACTAGTGATTACCTGCATGTCCCCAACATGCATGCTGCATTGTGCATGACCATGCATGCATGGTGCATATGCATATATATCTCTTATTTTTCTCAGCTCTAAGCTCTGTCCAGCCAGAGGACACCAGCAAAATGGTAAGACTATATACCGTCAGTACATGTATACATGTATAGCTTTATCTGCAGCAGACACCTCAGCTGCAGGTAGGTGCATGCCACGGGTTAATGTTAGGTTCGTCCTCTGGCACAAATGAAATTACATATAAGAAAAATCATAACCTGATGCGTGCAGATATATAACCATACGCGTCACCCATGCATGAGGAACGGCGGGAAAAGTTTGTCAATTTTGTGGCAAACTGAAAAACGATTAAATCCCTCTAAACAGAAATGCTTGGTCAAAACGTCATTGCACAAGTGGTTCTATAGCTTTATGCCACGCCAAACCAATCTTTAGTTTCTGGTCCTCCACATTATATTCATAGCATGCGGGCGGGCGGGTGATTAGGACTTCAAGACTGCATTATTCCGGCTACATGTACACCAAATTGATTCAATTTCGCCTGCTTTTAAGACACTCTAAAAGCTTGTTTTATTTGTCATTTTCCGTTCTTCTACGAAGGGTCTTGAGGGGGCGTGGTCCGGACTGGTACCCAATCTTCCCTAGCGAGGGTATGAGGGAGCTAGGGCTGTAAGCCTACCCAGAAGCTTTGCAACTTAATCATTTGTGAATTCTTGAAACTGTTACTATGGCGTTGGGCACTGCATGGCTCCAAACATCAATGGGACAGCAGAGCATAGCTATACTTGTTAACTTGACATGCAACATTGAATTTATTATCTAAGTCCAGTTGTCTTCATACTACATAGTACGCTATCATTAGAGCGCCTTTCACGCAGTTCTATTTTGTGTTCAAACAGGTTCGATGCATGTGATTGATTATGCTCTGATCCTTATACTGGTTAACATTTGTGGCCTTGCTGATGTTTTATAGTATGAAAAGATCACCTTCAGGCTTGTTAAAAAAAATAAGACTACAGTTCACTCGAGAAGCTATTGAAAATGATTATGTATAGGAATATGATTATAGTCACAATAAACTGGTTTTCCGATAAATGGATGCGTTTGGGGATCAGAAACTAAATATTGATTTGGTGTGGCTTTATCGAGTGAGAGGTACAGATTTGTTTTAGGAACATATTCGTTCTAATGAACGTTACAAAAAATTGCGTAAAAACTGTATGAAACATCGTAAAAATGGTTTAAAATTGAGGCTCTAAGTTAAATACTTGTAATGAACTCTCAAGGTAGGAGTGATATGTGCAGCGCAATTAATGTACTGAATTGAGAAACGGCACTACGGCGAGTGAATTGTTGCGTGGGCTGACTTCAATGCAAGAATCTTTCTTCCTGTGTTACTAAATAACAGACCATGTCTCTATCCAGGCAGGTGCAGACCGGATTTGTTGGTAAAACTTGCAAAACTTGCCTCCGCTGGCAGTTTGGATGGACGGACCACGCCCCCTGCCTTCAACGAGCGAGAATGTCTTGTAACTTACTACTGAGATAATTTCAAAAAAAGCTTTGGCTTTTTTGAAAAAGGGATTTATGCACCCTCCTATATATAGCCAATGTTTAATGCAATTTTGATTCAGTATTACTCTGACTCAAGGTGGTTAGGAAACCCGATGGCCTTTTTCATGTAAAAAAACGATGTATCGGTTCGACCTTTCATGCAACAGGGAGTAATTTATAAAAGACCATTCCAAAAAAGTGTAACCGAATTACTTTTTACAAATAGGCGAGCTTTCTGATTATATATTTTTCCAATCAAATAAACGATAGGAGGAATGTTCAATATCCAAAAAAAAATTCCCGCCTTTCCCGTGGATGCGATGTTAAAAACTAAACAATTAAACAATAGTTCCCCCCACCTCCCCCCCCCCCCCCCCCCCCCAAAAAAAATTATTGCTATTATTATTATGATTTTCAATTTAAACAGTTCAGTAAACCTTTGAATTGTTTTACGTGTACATGTATGCATCTAGTGCAGTATAGACTTTCTACAGCTGACCTCTGTACCGCGTGACTGCTCTCGTGATCTAGAGATACTGGATGTTGCGCAAGGTGATCACTATGGCTGTCTTGGGCAGTCCAAAAACAAGCTGATAGTATCTGCAGCAATCGTATTCGTATTCATCATTGCACAGTTTCTTGGTAAGGTGTACATTGATATAAATACTTAATACTATGTTGCAATATAAGGAGTCAACCAATTCAGATAATATTATAAGGATTGTTAAGTATAGTTTTTTCATATATAATTATATATATGGGACAGTTTCCGCGAAAACTTCCTATATGTTTTATAACATTATAAAATAATTGTGCTGTAACGTTTGAATCGCTATATCGTCCGAACGGTAAAGGCTATCGACTTTCTATTTTAACGACTTCATACTACACCATTACTTGCTCTGTGCCAGCATTGCAACGTTCGATACCCCACCTGGTTCAAACGCAACATAACTTTCTGTAGGAGTAATCAAATCGCTTCAAATTCGGTTTGTAGGTAGAGAGGTCCTATACCTATCTATTTATTCTGTTCGTTAATTTTTATGCCATTCGTTACGGAGATACAGTTGAACAAAGTAAGTCCACTTTTCCCGCTTGATTCGATTTGGGCAAATCGCGTCCCGCTCAATGTATGGGGAGGTGGTGGTTACATCATTGGCGCGAATCGAGCGGGAAAAAGTGCACGTAGTTTATTCAACAGTATCTCCGTAACGGATGGAATAAAAATTAACGAACAGAACAAATCGATAGGTATAGGACCTCTGTACATATAAACTGAAATTGAAGCAATTTGATTACTCCTACCTAAAGTTATGGCGGGTTTGAACCCGGTGGGGTATCGAACGTTGCAATACAGGTGTGGAGCAAGTTCAAGACTCCAAAATGTAACTTATTATAGAGAAATGGTGTAGTATGAACTGTTGAAAATAGGAAGTCGATAGCCTTTAGCGTTCGGACGATATAGCGATTCAAACGTTATAACACTATAGTTTTATAATGTTATAAAACATAGGAAGTTTTCGCGGAAACTGTCCCATATAATTGTTATTATATTATATAGAATTTTCTTTTTTTCGGTGAACTGAATTGTGTACATCATATAGTATAGAGTGAATGAAATAAACATCTACGACTCGGAATAGCTTAAAAGTTATGCCCCACATGGTACATTTATTTAGGGTCAATGATATATTACTTGCCTTACACTGCCGTAGAGTACCGCGAGATATCCCCCCCCCCCCCTCCGCCCCCACCAAAAAAAAAATGGCCCGTGTTTCAACGAGCGTATCGACGTAATCATGAACGCAGCTGCGTGCTATTCTTTAAAATCCTGTTGGAGTACCAGTTCTTTCCTGGAATTTAGAAACAGGTGCGCGGAAGCGTTAACGAGTACGAAGATACGCTCGTTTAAACACGGACCGTTTTTTTTAGGTGGGGGCGGAGGGGGGGGGGATATATCGCGGTACTCTACGGTAATCATGCCACAACCTGACCTTGTCGTCTCGTTGCTGTAGGCGGCTTCTTTGCTAACAGCTTGGCCATCATGGCTGACACTGCAAGCCTGTTTCTGGAATTCACCAGCTTCTTGGTTGGAATTTTAGCGGTCCTGGTGGCTACTAGACTGCCATCAAGACGCCTGACTTTCGGATGGTACAGAACCGGCAAGTGGGCGCCCATGCGATATGTATCTGCACGCAGTGCTTTGAACATGCAGCATGCAAATGTGATGATGTCACAGGCCTGTTGAATGAACCTGTCATTTCACCTATTATTGCCTTCATGCGGTATTCAAATCCCTTATTACCTCACGCCATGCATGTCTTTTTTTTTTTTTTTTTGACACGCGGTCTTAATGTATACATGCATGTGTACATTTGAGTTGACTAATCATTTTATAGGAGTCCTTGGACATTAAACTTGCCCCCTAAATCGAAAATATCTCCTTAGAGATGTGTTACATTGTCTTCCTGCTATTGAATTGTGAAGCGTATTTCAGTTGTAATGATTAATATCTCATGCAAATATTCGGGTATGTGATTGCATGCAAAAATCCTCCAGAGGTCCTTGCAGCTGTTGTCTCCGTAATTCTGATATGGCTACTTACTGCTTTGTTGTTGTACGAAGCAATTCAAAGAGTCCTGCACACCGACTACGATATTGATGCCGACATCATGCTGATTACGGCTTCCTTTGGACTCCTGGTCAACGTGCTGTGAGTGATAAATGCCTGCATGCACTGAAATTCCATCACAATGGTAATGCAATGCAATGCCATATTGCATGCATGCAAAATTAATGACTGCTATATATATATATGTATACGTATTGACTTCTAATGATACAGGTTGTGCGCTGTCCTTCACACTAAGAATGGTGATAGCGCATTAAAATCTTCGGAAACACGTCGATCACCAACAGTCACATCTGGGCCGCACGTGACACCTAAGTGTCATAATACTGATGACTGCAGAAGGGACAAGACGTCACTGGGCGGCGCCATTCGCAATATTAACGTTCAAGTGGCCATGATGTTTGTTATAAACGACCTTGTCCAGAGCATAGGAGTAATAATTTCAGCCTACATTATTAAGTTCAAGGTGATGCTGATATATGTATAATTATCTCTGCATGTCACTGTTGTTTACTCGTGTACAGTATAAATATATAGATAATAATAATATTATAATTATAATTATATATATAGCGTCAGGCTATATGCATGCGTAATTGCGTATCATGCGTTCACTTCTGCATGTTGACGCACGTATGCCGCACACAGTATCACTGATGTACATTTAAGCAGTAACAAATATGCACAGTTCTATAATATCAACACATTACAGATTATTATAAATGTATGCACACATGTCATCATTTATATCCGCGCGTGTACATGATTTTTTTTGTGTGTGTTTGTCACTTACACAGCCCGAATGGAAGCTTGCCGACCCCATGTGCACCTTCCTGTTCTCCACAATGGTTCTCATATCTTCATCAAAGATTGCTTATGATGCTGTACTCGTTATGATGGAAGGTCAGTATAGAAAATGTTTAACTTGAATGAATAAATGAAAAATGTTGACTCATGCATTGACGTCAAAGTAAAATATACATTGTGTATAGCTCTCAATTAAACTGATGTATGCTAAACTGTACGTCACACTAATACATATGTGTATTTTGTGTTGCTACATAAGCTTGCTACATTGTACATGTTCGTTCAACTTCCAAGTACAACGTACGCAAAAACTAGATTACAATTGAATGTGCTGGAATTATTTTTCATAGTGGACAGGAGGCGCATTTAAAAATTAGATGGCATATATAAAAAATCACAAACTTGAATGACCCATGCATTAATATTCTTCTAACCCCCCGTAATTTGCCTTTCTTTTGCAGCTGCTCCGCATCATCTCAACTACGATAAAATCATGAATGGTTTAAAGACTATACAGGGAGTGCGAGGTGTCCACAGCCTGAACATATGGTCCCTCACGCTGAGCCAAACTGCTGCGACTGCGCATTTGATTACAGGTAAAAACATAATAATTAAAAATATGTAATCGCAGAATTCAGCTAGTACACATACAATGCCAGTGCATGTTTTCCAGACTTACTAATACAATTCGTACGTGGGTGTCCAACTAATGCATGCAACATACTTTGAGAAGTAGCATTACACGTAGGTAAAATAAACCGTTCTTTTATCAAAGTGCTTTACATGCATGTACATATTAATTGTACGCCGGGCACAGACTTATTCCATTCAAGAACTTCGTGTTTTGTTCTTCACACAGAACCGAACGTTTCACACCATCAAGTACTGTCCGAAGCTTCTTTCTATTTAAAGAAGGAACACTTGATCAATCATACAACAATCCAATTGGAAGAGCATGATGTCACAATGGAGTACTGTGATAAGTGTAAAAATAGAACTGTATGATATAAAGCACAGGAATCTATCTTGAAATAAGAACCCACTTGCCATTACTGTATCATGCATGTACCATTTATTTAACTATTACAGCTTCTACTATTTTGCCCATGACCTCAGTATCCTCTACCACAATGCAAAAACATTTGTTATACACTGTATAGCAAAGCAAAGACTTTACACCCTAGGCTAAATGGTCCGGGGGGTAGGGTGTGTAACCTCCCCTGAATAATGAAAATCGATTTTTCCGAATACTTTTAAAACACTAATCGATTTTTCAGGTTTTTCTGGATCAGAAAATCGATTTTTCTGAATACTTGAAAAAAGAAAATCGATTTTTCCGAATAGGTTTTAACAATTTGCCAGCCGAATACCTAGGTTATTCAGGTTTTCTGCTCACTGAGCCACCTAAATGTACACATCACACCCTCCTACAGCTAAACCATAACACCAGATGCCCTCAGCATACACACAACTACCCCCATCACACCAGTGCCCTCATGAGGCACACAAACACATCTCCCCCCGACACACCAGATGCCCTCATGAGGCACACAACCACAGCTACCCCCATCACACAACCAAAGCTTCACCCATCACACAACCAAAGCTTCACCCATCACACAACCAAAGCGTCCCCCATCACACCAGACACCCTCCTACAACTACCCACATTACACCAGATCAGTACAGCATGCATCCACAGCTACCCACATCACACCAGATGCACTCAGCACACAACCACAGCTACCTACATAGGCCTAAATCACTTGGCCTAACCACATACCTAGATGGGCGTGTCCTGACCTAAGTTAGCATGGCCACGCTGAGGTCTACCTACAAATCGTACCCAATGCCAAAACTTAAAGAGTAGAACCACAGATGAAGTTTATGCACCACCGGCCATGCAGCCTCCATTTCACCATAGCAAAATGAAATACTAGTAACTAAGTAGGCCCATAGATTTATTTAAATAATCTAGGGTAAATTAAGGTAATTTCGCCAGGGGGGAGTGTTCGCCACCCTTAACTTCAAACGCGGCACTAGGGCTTACCTGACGTTTTAATATTGCAGCAAAATATGGAAATATTAGTACATGGAGTCTGTGTTTACGGCCCACAATTGAAGTTCTATTAGTTATTTCGGTTCTTACAAAAAAATATCAAAAACTAAGCTACCTCAATTTTCGGCAAAAGTGGTGCGGTAAACAACGCGCAATTGGAAGTGTGTTTACCTGGTGCAAGTCGCTGTCCGTAAAATACGTAGTCATGATCTGTTTAAAATCTTGTTATTAGAGAAGAGTGGTGATTTCTGTACAATATATGTAGTTCTATTTGTTATGAAACTTACTAGCTTGGGAATTAGGGTGGGTGGCGGAGACTCCAATCGTAAATTACGCTATTAAGCAGTAGTCGCCACCCCTGGCGACTACTCAAACTTTCTGAAATGACGAAGTGAGAATAGCCAAAATAGCTACCATTAGGCCTATAAATGTTTGCTACCAATTATATATAAGTACTGTAAGCTGTTCATGTTGGGAAGGAGTGTTCGCCATGGGGGCGTGGCCTCCTTTCCCATACACACAGAATGGGATGTGCATA
The DNA here is from genome assembly GCA_949361645.1 of Spongilla lacustris. NCBI lineage: Eukaryota > Metazoa > Porifera > Demospongiae > Spongillida > Spongillidae > Spongilla > Spongilla lacustris. The sequence continues at coordinate 13,199,501 of OX442416.1, read as the reverse complement.
AATATATTTTTTTCCTGACACTTAATGCTTCAAATGGTTTCTTTTTGTTTCTGGCTTTCTAATTAAACTCAGTTCAGTTGCTTGAGCCAACTCGAGCCCTTGGATCTGTATGTTTTAACTAACTGCAAGCCACGGATGTACAAATGGAAGCCGTTCTATCCAAAAAAAATACAGCATCGCAAAGAAAGACTCCCAGGGCGTTTATAGGGCTACAGTGAACAAGCTTACTTGTTTTAGCAACGTCCTATGTAAAAACCACTTTTGTTACACTTCGCAACAACGAAATACAGGGGGTGGCGAACACTCCAAAATCGACGTGGCGAAAGCCCAACAGGGGTGGCGACTATACCTGAAATACGCTTAATTGGATAAAACCACTGTTTTATTTTGTTTGGAACACTTTTTTGGAGAAACAAAGCGATAATAGTGTAGAATAAGGACTGAGGATCTCTTGAAACCAAGTATGTTTGAAGCACTACCCGTCCTTTTTTTTAATATGTAAGAATACCGATATCGGTACTCGCGGTTGGCGAACACTACTTAATTGACCCTATGGTAGGCGCTGGCCTAAATGCGATCGCGGCAATATCAGCTCACAGAGATTGATGCAAGACCAGCTAGTTCGAAATGCACTAAGCAAACTAACTTTGATTTGTAGCTGGAGCTGTCCGTCGTCATGACTCGTGAAGAGGGAGATCTGTTGGCTAGTTCGAATTACTGCCCGTACACGTAAACTGCATATGATCTCGTCCCCACGTAGTATTATATAGCAATAAACAGTGACGTTAATTAACGTTACGTTTCAAATTAGATGATTGTACTTGTAATATCGTAAACGCGTATCCGGATATCGTCATAAAAAGGTATTCGAATAATGGGCGAATTGTCGATGCGGACGACGAATACCTAAGTACCTCCGAATGGAGATTCACAAACCGGTTATTTCGAATAGAACAAATCCGATAATCGATTTTTCCGAGTAATGCTAAATTACTATTCGAACGGATAGGTTTTTGCGAATATCCGAATAACCCGAATAACCTGATAACCGGTTACACACCCTACCGGGGGGACAATATACACTATGACACTGTTACTGTTGTTGGAGAATATAATGTCCCCCTGGAAAAAGTGTCCCCCCGGACAATATACCCTATAGGCTATATTTCCCCCCCCCCCCCCCTCCCCCGGTTATAATGTACCCCTCCCCCCGGAAACTATAACCTAGGGTATATTGTCCTACCCCCCACCCCCACCTCACTGTCCACCCAGACACTATAACCTAGCTTATATGGTGTATTGTCCTCCCACCACCCTAGCGTGCATGTTGGGGTGCCAAAATGGCAGAAGGGGTGGGAGGCGGTCAATCGGTACAGGCTAGCTGGTTATGACTTCACTAGCCACCCGGAAAATCCAACTGGGTATTCCAAAGACTAAAAGCGATCATTCAGAAGAAAAGTGAAAGCTTAACTTTCAAGTTAAATTTGGTGTACTCGATCTGCATCTTGTGGAAGAACAGTGCATATATGATGGAGGAGAGTAATAACAACAGAAGAAGAGCGTGATTGCATCATGACAAGCTGTCATGCATCTGCTGCATGAAGGTAAGCAAAGCGGAATATGTTGGAGCAGTCACTAGAATAGGGGCTAATCTAGAAAAGAACCATTAGAAAGTGTCACTGTAGCCGGAAATGTGTTTGCAATGCAACGTATGGTATATAATAGATCCTGTTCTACTATCCAACTGCTGACAATTTTGTTTGCATGCACTGAAATTCTAGGAGGACATTTTGGGAGGGACAAAACTCTGGAGAAGGTTACCTCAAGACTTTTCTGGGAAGATATGATTGATGATATATGCCAATTTGTGAAATCTTGTGATGCCTACCAGTGCTCGAGCTAGTGACACCAAATTTTCACCATCCTAATCCTGTGGAGTACATGTTTTGTGCATGTTTCATGCAGCCCCCCATTAATCACTTTACATTTTGAAGCTACTTTTATTTTATAAGCACTCCATTAATGCAATATTATAGTAGGCTAAAAATGCATTTTGTGAGGGCTAATGCAACATGTAGCCATCCTCTTAGTTGGCTCCCATCTTAACGTTTACTGAAAGTTTAATTTGATGCTTGAAAAGATGCTATAGCTAGATGCCTGAAAAACCTAGCTGCAATGAGAGATAGTTTTAAGCAAAGATTCAGCAGCAGGCAATAATCTCATCACCCTTCCAAGTAATGTTTTTCATGTGTTATTTATTATTCGATGTGTTATTAAATGACACATTGAATAGTAAATAACACATGAAAAACATTACTTGGAAGGGTGATGAGATTATTGCCTGCTGCTGAATCTTTGCTTAAAACTATCTCTCATTGCAGCTAGGTTTTTCAGGCATCTAGCTATAGCATCTTTTCAAGCATCAAATTAAACTATTCCCAAGCATGAGAATAGCATGAACGCATGTCACAAATTAATTTGGTGCAGAGCTATTAGATGATTCAAATGAGAATGTGGATCCTTTATCTCATTGGATACCATGCATATATCATGATAATGAAGCACTGGTTGGTGGCCAATTACTTTACAGATAGCATTACAAATCCTCCCAACATTCATTGGTTAACTTGTTCTACCATTGGATGTGAGCCTGGAGTAGTAAACATTTTTGACAGCATGAGTGGAAAGGACCTACCCACTAGAGCAAAGGAACAAATAACATCACTGGTATGTACTCCACTAAAGCAAGGCATGTTGAGGTTTATGCGTGTTCAAAGGCAAAACTGAGGTTATAATGGCTGTGGTGTGTTTGCATTGACGTTTGCCCCTACATTGTGGGAAGTGTCCAGCATCTACTATGTGATACACAATACAAAGTAAGAAAAGGAATTTGCTAGACTGCTTTGTGAATGGTAGGATAGAAATCTTCCCTAGTAGCACACAACAAATAAAAATAGCACGACCCATGCATTCTTGCAGTAAAAGGTGACGTATTTCGATGACTGCATGCATGAATGGTTCAATGTGATAGATGTGAAGAATAGTTCCATAAGGAGTCCGGGGGGACAATTAAAGAGGGGGACAATATATATACTATGACACCGGTGGTGCGGTGTCAAAGCGGATTCAGTCTCCCTCTATAGTGAAATGTGATTCGGCATTTCTGCGCGAGCGAATAGGAAGCGCTACCCACGCTGTTAATTGCTTTACTTGTTACAATGTGACACGCCCTGTCATTTAAATTTTCCCTTTTCTGGTAATGTGGCTCTGCTTGGTTACTTGGTTGCTTGCGCTCGTGGCCAGCGTTCGGTCAGTTGATCTCTCCTTCGCGCTTATCACTTCCTACGGTGAATATGGATTAAACTCATCCGGCGTGATCCCAGCAGTGGATATGGCTTTAGAGGACATCAGCAACGACTCCTCTATTCTCCAGGGGTATCGATTAACGTACGATCAAGCAAGGGATTCTGGGGTGAGCGCGTACACATGCGTGTGTAATATCTGGCTGATGTCCAGGCATCGCATAATGATATACATGTAGTAGAGATATATTTATTGCTGCATGCATGGCACGTACATTGTACATCCCTGTATTCTATACATGTACATGTAGCTATTTTTTAAAAATAAAATAAAATACTTTCACGGTAAATAGTAATCAGCTGGTATACGCTTAGCTAGTTCCTCGCGTATGGGAATGTTCCTTATATGGTTTGCATGACTGATCACATGAGCAAAGGCGTGGCTGGTTATGTAAAGTACATGCAGTGACAATGAAACCCTAGCTGTTTAGCCAAGTATATACGCAGCACTTGCAAGACAAAAGTTCGAAACACTATATCACCTAGGAGCGTAAAATGTTTCGAACGCTTCGTGATGTAGTTAATAGCATGCATGCAAAATGATCTATAATTTTGAATTGGAATGAAGAAATATATCCCTGGAAAAATATATATAACACATTAAGGGTGCGCAGTAGTAGCAGGCACTGTGGCAGTATATATTTGGACCCTTTTACGCTGGCTTCAGTTTGCTCACATACGTGTAAATTTAAATGCAGTTGAAGTGATAGAGTCTATGCATTATAAGGATTATAGCCCCACATGTTATCAACAAATAAATAGACTAGAAACAACATGTCACCGCCCAGCAACATAATGCTTTGATGTACCTAGTACATCGTAACTTGTTTACATATACGTATAGACTGATTGCATGCACGTGTACAAAAATTATGTACATGTCCAACTCTGTGTTCGTTTCGCATTCTGACAGTAACTCCTTATCGGCTATCCTACTGATTCCCGTGGTGTTGTACATGTATTGCACATGCACTATTTTCAGTAGGTTGAATTCAATCCTACTTTAGACGAAGACGAATTGAATAAATAATGAAGAACTTTTTTCAACCTAACTGAACTATTGGATAGGAATACTGCAATAGCCAATTCAAATTGCTTCAATGCACAACACCGATTAATAACATCTTAGTTATTGTAATAGCGCAGCGCACATTCCGGAACACTTATCCTATGATTCATTGGAAGATTCTATTTCAAGACAGGGAATTTAACCTTTTATACAGCACGTAGGGTATGAAGTGCCGTATATCACATGCACAGTGGCACTACACGGGAGCTCGTTTCCATTTTAATTAATGATAGCGAAGTATTTAGTATTCACGCTTGTTGATGGCTGATATCTCATGTATGACATATTGTAAAAAGTATATCAATAATGAGTGAATTTCACTCCAAACGACTAACTATGTAACTCCTAATCAAGATCGGAGGGACATGTACATTGTAGCCTGTAACTGAAGTAATGTTTCATAAAAAAACTTTTTCAACCTTAGGAAGAAGGTAGAGGTTGTTCGTAAGTTTATTTTATATATACGTGGTATGGAATTCTCTTCCATTTAAATTATCTTACATTTAAATCATACTTTTATGTCAGTGTCTGTATGCACAATCGCTGGAAGCATTCTTTAAAGAGATCCAGAGTAATCCAGTGAAGCTGGCTGTCATTGGATGTGGTTGCTCAGTAGCTACACAGCCTGTAGCAGCCATCAGCTCCTATTGGAATATTTCTCAGGCAAGCTTCAAAGTTAATTCATTCACTTGCATTGCTTGCTATTCTATCTTATGTATATGATAAATACATGTATAGGAATGTGATTACAAAATTAATGATATCATCACTTATTACACTGCATAACTAACATCAATGCATACTCTATAATCATTTTTAAAACATACAACACGAGTTACAAGTTTGCAGGTCTCCTGCATGGAAGGACACAGAATGGGATAGCAGAGCTCTAACATACCATATACACCTGAGTATACCATATATAGACTGGCAATGGCTTGGGGCTTAGAAAGATTGTACCTTGTGGCCAGGCGAGAAACAATCGTACTAAGTGCTGCCCAGCTTCGTTATTATTATTTTTATCATTTCGTTACTTGAATCATTCATTATACATGAGATAAATGGAGAGGCATACATATATAGCAATTCTAGTATCACTAATATTTTTTGCACACAAATTTAATGCATAAGGCTATAGAAACTCATGATCAAGTGGTATGTACCTGTACAGTATTGCCATAGCATTGGTTCTGACAATGTGCATGTTTAGCCTCCCATACATTTCATTACTATGCAGACTATTATTACATAAACACACCTCACTACATGTACTCAAAAGAAGCCAGCTTTCATTATCCCACTAAGTGCCAGGTCCTGTCATTATTATTAATATTTATTAAAAGTCGTCATCACACTGAAATTATTTTTAATAATGTAAGTGTTGTTCATTTTACGACTAATACACATGGGTACAAACTTAAACATAGCCTATAGTTAATTCAAAATACATCTGGTTAGGATGGCAGTGGTATTGGGCCTCACTAGATTATCTGCAAGTACAGTTGACTTGGGCCTGCATGTAAGAGTGGCATTAATATTTTGATATTTTTTTAAAATGACATAGATATATGAAGTACAAATCTAGATAAACATTACCTAGACTAGATTACAATTTAAGAAAGAATATAATAATAATACCATTCTCATTAATTGTTTCCTTTTCAGATTTCGTATGTGTCTGTAAGCCCTGCACTAAGCGACAGAACTACATACAAAAGCTATTTCAGAACAAATCCCTCCGATGACTTAAACTATCCAGCATTCTATTCCATCCTAAAGCACTTTAAGTGGATGAGAATTGGGCTGCTAACTCAAAAGGAGGATCTTTTTACCATTGTGAGAATCAATGTATTATTTGTTTTAATAGATTTTTTTTATGTGATTGACATGTCCACGCCAACAGGCAGAACTGAACATACGAAAATTACTAGAGAGTTATAGCTACACTGTGGAAAGTCGTATATTTGAAACCATGTCTGATCCTGTGACATCTGTTTATGACGTGTTTGTGAGTGAATCAATCATTTGACAACACATTGTGCTCAATGATCCAGTCCTCTATTATAGATGCAGGCAGATAAGTATCGTGTTTTTTTTCTCAATTGCTACTCAGGACCGGCAAGGAAGATTATTTGTCAGGTAGGTGTAATCCCATGCACATGAATACATTTCAAGATTTCTTTAGGATATAATTGGCATGTATTTATTACAGTAAGCCTACTGAATACATTTTGGACCAATCTCTCTTTCCCTTTGCAAAGAATCAATGTTGTATATGTGCATACAAATACCAATAGGCTGCAAAAATGGGGTACACCTATCCTGAATATGCTTGGATTGCAAATGACTGGTATAATGATGAATGGTGGACAGCAGCTGAAAGTGATGAATTTGTAAACTGCACGGATGGAGAACTTCAACAGTTTGTGGAGCATTTTATATACTTAAACTCACTTCCAACAGCTCAAGATAACATTGGTGGCATTACAGCTAAAGGACTTGTAAGTTAATACTGTCATCACATCTTTTTATAGTTCAGGCAGGTAATCAATCACCTTTGATAACGAAAATAACTGATTTCCATATCATCTCCATGTAGCGGTGATGTAATCCTCATGTAGCGGCATGAGCACTACACACACATCTCAAATTAATAACTACCTCCTTTCAAAACCATGGTTATTTTTTGAAATGCGTATTTTGAAAGAATTTTATCATTTTTACACGATAGTTGGCTTGTTTTTGTCCATTTATATGCGTGTACATTTTCCTATGTATATCCACTTACACTTTGCCTACACACCTGATCGAACTTGTCGACGTACGCAGCGCGTGACGTCTTGCATGCGTGGCCGTCATGTATGATGTAACTTATAAAACTCAAGTGTCAAATTATTCATGTTGTGTAAACTGTATCCACTTAGACGCCGCCACAGATGTTCGTGACTGAATATAACCAGCGTTGTACTCAACGTGGATACGAAGTATCAGAAGCTGCTGGACGAGCCTACGATGCAGTATGGGTTCTTGCTCTTGCCCTCAACAACACAATGTCCATGTACAACAGTAATGGTCATATCAATGGAACAGGCTGTGAGGACGTCTCTGGTTCTCTAGTGCCACTGGAGAGATTTAACTATTCCAATGCAAAAATGGGATGCCTCATTCAATGGAACATTCAGAGAACCAATATATATGGAGTAACCGTAAGGAAGTACTGTGTGAATCATTTGATTGACCATATTTCCGGAGCGATTCAACTTGCATTTTGTTCTATGAACTGCTAAAATATACATTTTTGCTAATAATTAGTACACGAACATGGATGCATCGCAAACGACGGTACTTCTAATTACATGAGTAGACAGCTGTTCAAATTATATTTTATATGCAACCATAAATCATTTTATAGGAGCATTCAACTTCTGCAAATAAATAATTACATACGCATAATTGCATAGCAATACTTCATTCTTTCTACCCTTCTCAGTCTGTTCAAAACATTTCATCATTTGTACGGTAGAGATCCAATCATATATTAATGCAACATTGGTATTCCTTTCTAAAATGAAAATTATCCACTTTAGGGGCAAATTCGATTTGATGCAAATGGCACACGTATCCAGGACACCATACAGTTGAAAAAATATACATCTACATTAAACGGTGAGAAATGAATGGAATGGTTGTTGATGTTGATGTTATTAAAGATTAATGAAAATTACATTTCAGAATCTGGTGCTCTTATAAGAGTGCCATTTGCATTTTTCAACATAAGAAACAACTACAAATGGAATTTTCTACCTAACTACAGCGACAGCACCATATATCCTGGTTAGTATATTAAATTCATCTATTGTTTAGCTTTCCAACATGGTCACCATAAATCAGTTGAGGTAACAAAAGATATGAATAAATTAAAAAAATCAAATGGGATCACAGATGGCTAGAGGTACGAATTGCATTCCTGTTGAAAACGCTCGTGGAACTGAAGTGCCTTCAAAAACAGTGTTTTTCTATGCCGTGCCTTACGCGAACGATACGTACCCTTTGTTACTCAGCGGCATGTATCACCAGAACGGCACTAGTGGCTGATGCGGCAGCTCGTGGCGGTTAGAGCCTGGTCCATTGAAAGCTGTAATGTACCAATACTTCGATCGCAAATCGCCAAATTTTACGCTGCATTTTTAATTCCAAAGTCGTAAGGTATACCTTATATAACTTACATCCGGCAATTATTGGTGAACATGCGATTTTACTGCAAAGTGAAAAAAATTACTGAATTAATAACTAATATCACCCATTCATTCAATCTGTTATCAATGTACAACAATTCTGCTATATATTCAAGAGTTAAATAAAAACTGCAAATACAACAAATTCTCATCGTACATAAACAAAATATGTATTCTATCTTAACATAACTGTGCATCTCTATTCACAGATGGTATTCCTCCTGATGGAACACCTATCAACATTACACAAACGTATTCAATACCAATGATTATCATAATTGATGTTTTGTCTACTTGTGGAATCATCCTGGTGTTATTCTGTCTTATGTTCAATCTGCTGTATAGAAAGAAAAAGTATGTGGAGAAAGAAATAGTGTTATAAAATTACATATATAAGAAAAATTGATCAATTACTGATGTTTGTTGTTAAAAAGAGATCATGAAAACATGGTGAATATTAAATTCCTAGGCCTAATTAAAAAAACCATTCAAAAGAAAGTCCTGTTTAATAATACACAAATTACAAACCAGTAGCCTCTATTAGTTAGACAACAACCATAAAGTTTCTAATTCAAATAAACACCCAAAAATATAGATTGTTTGAATGTATTAAAGTTGCTACGTACGATTTACCAACCATATCTTTTAAAAGGTGGTATCATGTGGAATTGGTAATTCAGATTTGTTTCCTTAGATTACTATTTAGTATAGGATATTTATCATTTTTGTGCATTATTAACGTGAGTGAAATTTAGTTGTTAAATGGTTAGTAATGTTGACAATCAGATTCACTTGCATATGCTAGAATCAATATCATGTGTAATTACTTACATACGTGTACAAGTAACTATGCAATGTAATGTTAGTGTTAACACTAATTAATATGCCATCCCAACCACTTTGACAATGATCTACATATATTATATGAAATCTTCTCTTCTTATCAGGGTTGTTCGCTTATCCAGTGTGAACTTAAACTATGCAATTTTACTTGGAGCACTACTTATGTACCTTTCTGTTTACTCTTATCTCGTCCCCACAACCAACACCAGCATCTTACTGATCATATGTGTGGTATGTTCAATAATAATAATTGATATTAAGATTGAAGTGTGCGTGTTTTAATGCTATTACCAACATTTCACATGACTGATCTGAAAATAGGTCAAAGAATGGCTATTTATCATAGGGTATTCACTTTGCTTTGGGACAGTGCTTTCAAAGATGTGGAGAATCTACAAAATCTTTCAAAACCCCACACCTAACAAAAAGGTGATTTTTTTTGTTAATTACACTGACTCTGTTAATCTTTTTACAGGTATTAAAAGATTATCATCTACTGTTCATAACATCCTCAATAGTTTCAATTGGAATAGGCCTTCTCGTACTAGGAGCAGCCATTCCACAACTATTAGGAAGTGTGACATTGCAGATTGACAATGAAAATCCAAGTGGAACAGCAGTATGTGTTTCAGGATTGATCGACTTCATCTAATCCTTATCAGCACAGTTTCTTTTCATAGGCAGCCGGAGTTGAAATCAAATACTCTCTACTGGTGTGCTATACAGCATCGTCCCCTTCCTTCTACTGGAAGATCCTGATATTTGTTTATCTTGCAGTCCTACAAATGATTGGAATTATGCTGGCTTTTCAGACCAGGAAGGTGAAGTATACGGGCCTGAGGGACTCAAAATTTGTAGCCGCAATTATCTATGTATCTAGCCTCATCCTTGTTGTACTGGCTGTCGATACCTTTATTTTAAACACATATCTCAACACTTATGGAGCTATTTTCTCGCTTGGAATACTAATTTTAACTACTGCTTTCCTTCTTCTCACATTTGTTCCAAAGGTTAGTGTTGAAGTGTGGATAAATCGGATTAATGTCCAGTCCCTCACCTGCATGTAATTTTCTAGCTTAATGTATCTGTATCTCTTCCCACTACACACCAGATGGTCATGCTACACGAGGACTCAAATTTAAGTTCCACACAAGTTGCAAGCAGCCCCGTTACAGGGGATTTGAGGGAACCAGCTGATCAGACTAAGCCTGAGTCTCGAGATCTGAGTGAAACTTTGCAGGAGAAGGAAAGGGTAATTGCTGCACTGCAAAAGGAGATCCGTGCATTAAAGGTAAACAAGGGAAAGGTGCATATTCAGGTTTGACACAATACCTTTCATTTGGCAGGAACAGGATTCCAGTTGCAAAGCTGGTGAAGAGTCACAGCTTTAGAGTAGCATTACGCTAACATTGAGGTTGTTTAGATAACGTACACAGGCAAAAGTAGTGCAAGTACATGTATTTAGTACGTTTGCCATAAAATTTAAGTTTGCTGTACTTTTGCATTTTCGTGATGATAGATATATAGTAATGATCCAAAAAATTGAATTGTGTTCATAAATGCATACATGTACATGTAAAGTATTGGGCGTGAATGATGATTGCACATGGAGTTAATAATATTATTATATCAACCTACGACACTGAGTACTTCGATCTTGTATTTTAATTGATACAATGTACATATGTGGATAAATTAAAGCTTGATAGGTCTTTATAAGGCACGTATTTAACCTTTAATCTCCAACCGTCCTAGATCGAGCCATAGGACGATCGTCCTAGATCGAGGATGACAAACTAAGCTGCTGAAAATAAGGAACGCCTGTTTTGAAAATTCTGAAACAGCTCTGCCTTTTCTAGATATGTCCAGGCTACTTAGAAATGGTTGTTTTCCATTATGGTTATTATCTTTTGTCACGAGATATAAGCATCCAAACGTTGCGCATCCATCAATTTCACAGGGAAAAAGACCGAAAATCAATTTTGATTTATTAGTGGATTTAATGCATGAAATGTTGGATTTCAATATGATTTATCGTTCTGCCAATCCAGCAATTATTCCATAGATGATACGAAATCAGTTTAAAGATTTCTCATTATGAATATGCATGTAAAATCATTTACACGATTTTGCAGATGATATCCGGTGAACGAATCATTTATAAAATGCTGCATAGTATTTGAGTTGCATTTATCACATGATTGTATCTGAAATCAATTATATAATAGATTTATGAACTGACGATAATACTTAGTACATTAATTTAATGCGACTTAAGGCATACAAATTGATATCTCCTGGGGCTTATTATTATTCTGTCAGTCTGATAAAAAGAATTCTTCATCATGTAGAGGCCAGACATGAGACATCTTGTCCATCTCAGGTGTTTTGAATGCCATCCATGTAACATAAGCTAATCATTCCTTTCAGTATGCTTTTTTTGTTAAATGTGTTTATTTTGAAAAAAAAAAAAAAACAACACCTAGTAGCTATAGGCCTAGGGATGAAGATTACCAACACCTAGTAGCTATAGGGATGAAGATTACCATTATCTTTCAAAACAAACAAGCTAGCGCTTCGAGTGTACACGATGAATAAAACATATAAACACGCTGCACTTGGACTTAAACCTACATGCACGATCCATGTTCTCAGTGAATTCGATCACGGCGATGTGTGCATGCATGCTGTGCGTATCCGCTGATTCAGCTGATACAGAAACTGATTTTAAGGAGGCATTATACCAAACACTGCACGGCCGGTGCCTTCGAACTGATGAGTATGAGTACAAGGAACGTCCCTTACACCTCTTGCAATTGCATTTGAATAAGTTTCCTTCTTTCAAGAGTGAAGCATTCTCTAGCTCTATATTTCGCCCACCACTTTCAATTCACACATGTGCATTTACCTATTCACACCTTTTCACGTGTTTATGGCGGCAAAAAAAGGATCGACAACTTCCATGGCTAATGCTTAAAATGATGATGAAATGGAAGATGAAGTATACGGGCGGGGAGAGGGAGGGGAGGGGAGAGGGATGGGAGAGGGATGGGAGGGGAGAGGGATGGGAGGGGAGAGGGATGGGAGGGGAGAGGGATGGGAGGGGAGAAGGATGGGAGGGGAGAGGGATGGGAGGGGAGAGGGATGGGAGGGGAGAGGGATGGGAGGGGAGAGGGATGGGAGGGGAGAGGGATGGGAGGGGAGAGGGATGGGAGGGGAGAGGGATGGGAGGGGAGAGGGATGGGAGGGGAGAGGGATGGGAGGGGAGAGGGATGGGAGGGGAGAGGGATGGGAGGGGAGAGGGAGGTGAGAGGAGAGGGAGTGGTAGGGGAGAGGGAGGGGAGAGTAAGGGGAGAGTGAGGGCAGGGGTGAGGGACACAGAGAGGGGAGAAGATGGCATGGAAGGGTTAAGGTACACATGTAGACCCTATATGACCCTGGCAGTGTACCATTGATGGTAGACCACAGTTACTCCCACACGCACACACACACCAGGATCAGTAGGAAACTTGTTCCAGTACATACATGTACATGTAGATGTAGATGTATGTGTACATGTGTAGAAGCACTATTCGAAATGTACATGGAAGTGTTGACCACACACACACATACACATGACCACACACACACACACACACACACACACATGCACATGTACATGGCGTGCTGAAGCAAGCAAAACATACTTGTATTCTTTTCTTGCGATTTGTGAGGGCTATATACTGCACCTCTATACAGTACAGTAGGTATGTATAACCTCCATACATACAGTAAACTTCCCTATACACAGTACCTCCCTATACACAATACCTATCTATACTCCCCCTTCCCCCTCTACACAGTACAAGTTCCTCCCTGTCCTCCCTAAACACAGTACCCCTACACACTATACTGTACCACCCCCTTACAGTACTGTACATACACAGATCCTGTATGTACACGTACATGTATCCCTTACACACACTAGTCTGGTAGCAAACTACTTGAGCATTATCCACCACACACAAGGCCGCACAATCTGAGGGTAGCTAGCTCGCACACTCACCAAGTTAACCAAGGTCTGGTGGGCAAGGGGCACAAACCCGTTTAGCCAGTATTGGCATCCGCTAACGAAGGCCAGTGTGTCCCTCCCTATCCAGGAGGAATCCATTACATCATCCTAGATAAGTGAAACTTATAGCCATTAAGAAGACATGTACATGAATGTAAGGTGGACAGTACATGCACTGCTGCTATTCGCATAGTACATATACATGTACACATGTACTTCCTCACATGCGATCTCATAATATTCTAATTCTTATTACGACCAGTAAACCTTTCCAACGTGACTACAGGTTGATGTACATGTACATGTACATGGGAGGTGTACAAACTTGTATGTGATTAGATGCATGTCTTTCCTCTACCCCACTTGGGGTTACAGTATATCTTATACTGGGAGGGTGGGGGCCTGGCATGGTACATGTAGGTTCATGTACATGTACATGTATATCCCCTTTCGATGTTGGGTGCAGTATATTCTGTGGGGAGCCTGTGGTCCCCACATCCCCCTAGAAGTGTGTGGTCCCCACTTCCCCCTAGGAGCCTGTGGTCCCCACTTCCCCCCTAGGAGCCTGTGGTCCCAACTTTCCCCCTAGGAGCCTGTGGTCCCCACTTCCCCCTAGGAGCCTGTGGTCCCCACTTTCCCCCCTAGGAACCTGTGGTCCCCACTTCCCCCTAGAAGCCTGTGGTCCCCACTTCCCCCTAGGAGCCTGTGGTCCCCACTTCCCCCCTAGGAGCCTTTGGTCCCCACTTCCCCCTAGGAGCCTGTGGTCCCCACTTCCCCCCTAGAAGTCTGTGGTCCCCACTTCCCCCTAGGAGCCTGTGGTCCCCACTTCGGTGCTGGTGGCGGTTTTCTCTGGAGATAGAGTGTTCAGTGTAGCGTGCCCTTCCCGAGGAGGCAGGCGGGTATTTCAGGTAGTCACCCACACACAGCGTAGTCTAAAATGCCCTCCTGGTTATAGAATACTCCCTCCCCCCTTCCCCCCCTTATCCTCCCTACTGCAAATGCTGCAGGCCGCAGCTGGGCATTCTTCACACCTGAAATCTGGTGTTGAAGAAAATTATAGCTGGTCACTCAAGGGTAGGTACTTCAATATTTTTTTCAAATTGGGATTTACTTAACAAATTTAATATCATTAGAAAGAGGAAAAATTGTGTTCTAAAATGACATATTTGGATCGAATCTGCATTGTAAATATCGGTAGTTATAACGTCTCAAACATCAATCTTTACGCGGTAGATGATGTACGCAGAATGATTGGAACGGTAAAAAAAAATTGTGACCGGTTGTGCTTAACTTGCATGTAGCTCACGTAATTCTGCAAATTATTGAACCACAGTCATTTGACACACAAAAGGGACACACATAATGAATAGAATGCATCTAAAAACCTAATTCATCTATATACAAATCTCCAATAATGAAATCTACCAAGAATGCAAAAAGTGTCATTGTAACGTCATCTCCTTCTTCTTCAGATTCTCCAGGTTTCCAATACGTAGCTGTAATTTTAGTGATTTTGGACTTTGATGAACATTTGACAGAGGTTATATGGCCTTCATATAGCACGTTTTGTTCATTTACAAACCACATGTGTTCAAAGTAATTCCCACTTATACATAATGGGTCATGAAGTATATTTTTAATTATGCTTGCTTGATCATTGTTTAACTCTTGGAACTCAAACAGCAATTCTGTCTTGCCTTCTAAAACATTACGAAGTTTTTTCTCTAGCCTGTGTCGAAAAGTAGCATCTTTTTTCTGATTTTTTTCTATATGTCTTCTATCTTGCTGCTTTGCAACGTTTTCTTCATGTTTCTGCCAAGCAGTCCTCATTGTGCTTGCCTGTGGAATACTGAATTTTACTATTTTATCTTGTTCTTGCTTGGTCTTATTAGACAGCCAAGCTAAAGTTCTATTAATTCTGGTCTTAACCTTTCCATCAACAAATCCAATTTTAGCATTTTGGGATCTTCTAAGATGATGGTCAGCCAATCCAAGTGTCTTCTCTGCGAACATGTTGTGCACAGGTGCAGACAATGTTTGAAGTGCATTTGATGGTGGTAAGCTAGCAAGTCCACCATCAATATATTCTTCCATTTGTTTTTTAATAACTTCTATTGTGCTAGTTATCAGCTGCAACAAAATACCGCCAATGCATTCTTTATCTGGTGCACTGAGTGCAGTACTTCTCAGGCTACTTAGCACCTCATCTGATGATTCATCAATAGGCATACCAAATACATCACTATTTGACTCCAATATTTGCATAGGAGAATCCTTGAATGTGCAAAGATTTTTCAAACATAACTGAACACGTGGAATGCTGTCAAGATTGGACAACTGTTGATTGCCATACAGATGTTTCATCCAAGGGCCAGTCACTAATTTACCTATAAGACCTAATGCTTGCAATTGTAAGAAAAGATGATCATTTTTGATATCTTTCTGTAGGGCTGACCGTAAACTGGTTGTATTATGACAAAATGTATCCAAATACAAAGAAAGCTTCTTTCTCAAATGGTAAAGCACACCTGCTGAATGAAATACAATGTGAAACCGATTCCCCACATATCTGGCAATAATGCCACGTCGAATGCCTTCCTGCCTCAGAAATTGTTTAAAGCCAGCAGGATCACCCTTACCTTGCTTGTATCGCATTTTATTAACTGCACAAATAAAGTTTACAGCACAGCAGTCTCTACCAAATGTATCACTTTTAATATTATGTTCCTTGTCATATGCCTTCAACATGCTGGTGCATCTTTTGGCAATACCATCTAAAGGGTGTACATTGCATTTCAATTCTAGCAGTTCAGTGTCAAATGAAGACTGCAAGCGCTGCACAACGCAGTGATTTACTGCTACTCTATCACTCAGAGTATTCTTAAGGTTGCTAGTAATAGTTGACTTACAATGCAAATAGTCCAGGTTATGGTACATAGAAAATATTCTAGCAATGTGGTCAATACAGTCACAAATATGGGCCACATAGTCATCTGTTGTGCCTCCTGGAAGAGTATTTAATTGCAAAACATAAAAAGATAATGGAACTGCTGCAACACTAATATGTACTTCATTAATATGATGCCCATTTACTGATGTTGAATCCCATGACAGTGTAATATCCTTTTGCCTGTACATCACTTCTCCTACTTGCAAGTCACTAATTATACCAAGTTCATATACCCAATTACATATTGTGGAAGGCTCTGGAAGGAAATCAATGGTAAAATTTGCTAGTTCATTTAATATAGCTGTGATTACTGGGCACACACTATTTACTGGTACTTGATATTCAAGGCAAGCATATATTGCTTTGCGACATTGAGTACTATATCTTTTATTACCAACTTTAGTACTAATACAATTCGAATTTTCTTGTTCTAACAGTGCACTTAAGAAGTCATTTTCAGATTTTAGATTATCAATTTGCTTTCTTAATGTAGAATGTTCTTTCTTCATATTTTGCAAAGTACACACATACTTTGACCTGTATTTTACTAGAGTTGACCTCATTACAGTCATGGACTTCCTTAACTTACATATTTCACGTTGACTGGCAGTTTGTTTTAATAATCTATTCTCATACATAAGTTTTTCTATCTGTTTGTCTTTTGTGATCATATCTTTCTTGAGGTCTCTTAATTGTAATCGAAGTTTGTGTTCAATTGTAACTTTCCTAGATAAAGATTGTTTGAGCCTGCGATTTTCATCTTTTCTATGCATCAGAATTTGAAGCCTTCGACACAGAGCCAGCTTAGTTAAATTTACTTGGTTTAGTGTAGTCTTATAATGTAAGCATTTTAAACACTGATTTCTTACTTTTTTTGGAAGCAGACTATCATTAGCAGCAGGAAGTGCATTACTGGTACAGGCACTTACAACAGTTTGTTCAGGTAGTGGAAATACTTCATTTAAAAGCAGTACAATCGTCTCCCAATGTTGCGAAACATGCTTTTTCAGTTGTGCAATTCTTTCAACAAGGCGCTGGATTGAACTTCTTACTGCCTGCATATTCAAATTACTTGTGCCAGCTAGAGATGCCACCATTTTGACACATTCCATGATATTTTTATTTTTCATCTTCATATATATATAAATCACCAGTCCTTTTCTTACAATCTGTGCTATTAAACAATTATTTTCATCCAAATCATATCTGAAATTATCAACAAATTTGTTTACATCTGAAAGAGTCTTCATTCTAACTGCAAATAAGAATAATAAAATATGACCAAATATCATAGCCACACAACAAATAAGTCATAACGCAGAAGGGGGTACTTTTCGTCTGGGCACGAGACCCCTTCGAAAATAGCTCTGGGAATTACCCAAGCCTAAGCTCTATATTATGCCAAGACAGGTTATAATACGATGTGTTAATATCCACTGTGCTTTTCCGCGTCTCTCGAATAATAAGGTGTGCTATATATAGAGATACTTTAAGATTTATCAATATGAAACGAAAAATACATTAGTCTCACAGGACATGACTATTTCTACTGGATTGGCCACTTCACAACACGGTAATAATAATTTAAAGCTTTAGAGTAGCGATTTGGAAGCGCTTTGAGCCACTACGCACGCCTTATTGGATACCCCCTTGGGAATCAGCGGGAAGTTGTGGTATTAAGCATACAGGTTTAACTAAACCCAGAGAGGTAAGACCTCATCTCTTTGATCGCGTCTTTTAATGCCAAAAGGAAATAAACTAATAAGCCCAAGTGGCTATTTTTCTACGCGCCTACATCAACTCGATGCATTACGTCTAATTTCATATGACAACAAAAACACTTACAAATATGAGTACCTTCTAAGAAGAATCCAAAATAAACTCAAAATACTATTTCGCTGGCGCGAGCTGTCTTCCGATGTGTCACTATGCAATACCTGAATTGAAAATTTCGGTCACAATTTTTGTCGTATAATACGGTCACCTATTTTACGTACGATATTGAAGTGCCTATCAAGGGTGAATAATTTAATTCGCGTCCTGAACGATGATGGGTTTGACCACAGCTCAACCTTACTGTATTAAGTTAACTTCAGCCAATGAAAGCGTTTGCACTCTACCCTCGCTCCCTCCGTCCCTCTCTCTAACATACCAGTACAGTAGGATAGCCTCTTACCACGACAGTATTCCGACTTTGGGGAAGGGATGGTGTTCATTAAGAGGAGACTTTAGGGCCACACCTCGATCCTTTGCAATATGTCACAGAAACTCTATCGATCAGACGTTTCCAAACACAGCTGAGTCCATATTTCATACCGATCAGCAGTAATGAGTCCTTCGTATGTTCCTACACTGTCAAAATTAGGGTTCCAAACAAGCCAACTGGAGGCTACTATCCAGCTGCTACTATCTGAATAAATGATAGCAGCATCACCAGCAGCAGCTAGCTAGAACACTACAGGGAATAATATTATAGCTTAATCAGCCATTAACCCTATTTACGTCTCGTCCCCTGCCCCAATCGTTAGCAACTCAACACGCATGCGCATTTAGTTATAGCGTGACAGCCGGTACGTGCGGCTGGTGGATTTCTCTTGACTCGAGACTAGACAGAGTGTTCTGTGTTCGGTGTAGCACACACTTCCGAGGAGGCTGCCGGCCATTGCAGGTAGGCGTTTGTATTTATGAAGCGCGGCTATCCATTGCTCGATAGTTACATGCGTTAGTGGGTTCCATATAGAATTTGTGCCGTATCATGAAATCATCCTTCGAGTGGGCAGTCACTAACCCTCATTTGATACTCTGCCAAGCAGTGTACGTGTGTTATGCCCCCCCCCCCCCCCCCCCCCCCCCCCACTCTGCACCCACCAAAAACTAAAGGCTTGTGTTGAAACGTTTGTACCGGTCTTGTTGTAATTGTTAACATTAGTGCATACCTATTTCAACATGTGTTGAAAGAAATGTAACATGTACTCCAACAAGATTAAGAAAAACAGCGCACAGCAGCGCTTGAGATTACGACAATACGCTCTATTAACAGATTAGTGCCCAGATTACGTTACGTTATTGAATACGTTACGGCCCAGATTAAATTTTAAATTTTCTTAGTTTTAATATAGTCGGTGCGACACGTCATATAACTTTCAAACGATGAAAGTTTTGTATTGTGAACTTTATGAAAAACGATGCTACGAGAGTTTGGCCTTCTGACGGTGCAAACCGATCGGTTTGATTACTCGTGAAACAGATACAACTACGGAACGAAGCCATCAAGTAGCGCTCGCGACTGTCATGGCGGCTTGAATAAACAGGTTAGTGCGTAACTTTGTTGTGTGCACTATATTGACTTTGGTATTCACTTCAAACCACTTACATGTATCTTTCGTGCATGAAAGTGGGTCTATGAGACGCGCACCTATCGCATAGGCCTTGGCTAATCCTATCGTTCTGTACGTAGCAATTAGCGGGTTTGTATTGATTGCTAAGAAGTAGCAGGGGAGTTTATTTACTCTTGCTGCAACACTTTGCACTAGCTATTTTTGACCGTTCTATGTCCACGATGGTGGCAGCTGGTATGTACGTACATGTATGCTCTAATAATAGCGCAAGTGTGGAGTAGGGTGAAGTGTGATGGTAATAGTGTGTGCATGTGTGTAGTGTGATGGTGCAAGTGTGTGCATGTGTGTAGTGTCATGGCACAAGTGTGTGCATGTGTGTAGTGTGATGGTACAAGTGTGTGCATGTGTGTAGTGTGATGGTGCAAGTGTGTGCATGTGTGTAGTGTCATGGCACAAGTGTGTGCATGTGTGTAGTGTGATGGTACAAGTGTGTGCATGTGTGTGGTGTGATGGTACAAGTGTGTGCATGTGTGTAGTGTGATGGTGCATGTGTGTGCATGTGTGTAGTGTCATGGCACAAGTGTGTGCATGTATGTAGTGTGATGGTACAAGTGTGTGCATGTGTGTAGTGTCATGGTACAAGTGTGTGCATGTGTGTAGTGTGATGGCACAAGTGTGTGCATGTGTGTAGTGTGATGGCACAAGTGTGTGCATGTGGGTAGTGTCATGGTAAGTGTGCATGTATGTAGTGTGATGGTTCAAGTGTCTACATGTGTGTAGTGTGATGGTACAAGTGTGTGCATGTGTGTAGGTAGTGTCATGGCACAAGTGTGTGCATGTGTGTAGTGTGATGGATCAAGTGTGTGCATATGTGTAGTGTCATGGTACAAGTGTGCATGTGTGTAGTGTCATGGTACAAGTGTGTGCATGTGTGTAGTGTCATGGCACAAGTGTGTGCATGTGTGTAGTGTCATGGCACAAGTGTGTGCATGTGTGTAGTGTGATGGTATAAGTGTGTGCATGTGTGTAGTGTCATGGCACAAGTGTGTGCATGTGTGTAGTTTGGGTACTAGTGTGCACATGTTGTAGGGATGGTATTAGTGTTTATATGTGATGGTACTAGTGTGCTCATGTGTGTAGGAGGGAGGAATACAGAGTGACATCTGGTGATGTGAAGCACTGGATTGTGGCTCAAAGTATAACCTTTATCCCATGTGTAGCCCACTTCAAACATTTCAAATGCTAATTTCCCTCCATCATAGGTTACACTTTCCATCCCTACTACTGCTCGCTGGACAAGCTGGAAGTATCTGGAAACATGCCCTGGCATCCTCCCTTGTGAATGTTCGCTTCCGTTTATTTAGCTGCTGCTATATGGAAATTCATTATTTGTGTATGCCGCTGATTTATTGCGGTAATTGTCACCTTTTTTGTGGGAATTTTTTCAACGCAACCTTTAAAACAGAACCTTGGAAACTGAAGCTCTAGGTGTGGCGAAGCTTCGTATCTAATATTAGGTCTTGAAAGCTAACCGTTGCGTAACGCCGCTATCGTACAGTCCACTATTGCATTTGGACGCTTCCTCGCGTCCGTGGGACTTCAGTACATTGACGCGTGAACGCGCCCGTGGGCACTAATCTGTTAAGCACGAGCCATGTTTTGTGAGGTTTAGTATTAATACTCTACGGTAGTGGAAAGAAATGCTTGACAACACGTTGCCTGCCAAGACGGAAATATCTTTCTCAACTCCATTTAGAGCACACAATGATGCACTGCAGTCATCTGTATCACTTGATGGAATGTGAAGTCACCCTTGAATGGTGATGATGTAATATGGCAATCTGTAGCTATTGTGCATTGGTTCTGTGGATGTGACTAGAGTTTGTGTGAGAATGTGAAATTCTGGCCAGTAAATCAATCCCTTTTATCACATGTACATATGTATGTATGTACACTGTAACATGGTCTTGTCTCTCTAAACATTGACACTTTACAAAAACTAAAACTGTAGTGGCTTGTGTTGGGGTAAAGTTCTTTCTTAGTACATTATCTTCTTAATACATTATCCTTGTGCTGTTAACCAACCATATTACATAGCCATTTATGAGGAAATTTAAAGTGTCACAAGTGTATGCATATTTCTTTGCCACTTAAAAATGACATTTTTAATCAATGTAGATTGCCTGATGTACAAGGAAATTTCCAGACTTTCTTAAAGGACTCTGGCAAGTCAAGTCATCTTGTACAACCATTCAAAATTAAAGTGCAAGACTTCACATCAGATAGAACCAGAGTGCTTCTCTTAACCGTGGATGTAGGGCTTAGCATGAGCTGTTTGGAATACATATCGAATACTGCTTCAAAGGTGAGAAGTCAAACACACACACACATTGCACACACATGTACAACACTTTGGGTCAGTGCAGATACATGTAGTTTGATTTTTTATTTAAATTTTGGTATAGCACATGTACTTTTGTGTGTGTGTGTGTGTACATGCACAAAAGGATGCCTGTGCATGCACATAAGGTGTTGGAGGTGGTAATATGCTACATCTTGTGTTAGCAACTGTTATTTTTGATGGGTTTATAAATAGTGGTTTTTGCAATGTGCATGATACTTAAAAGTCAGTGCATTATAATTTTTTTTAATATAGCAGTTGTACTGGTGTGTGTGGGTACAGGGTGCCTGAGCATGCACATAAGGGTATTGGAGGTGGTGGTATGCTACATCTTGTGTTATTAGCAACTGTTATTTGTGGTTTTTGGAATATAGCAATGAGCATGATACATACATTGTACAGGAAGGATCTTTTATATGCAATACGGTAGAAACCTCAAGAGGGACTCATAAGTGCCCAGGGCACTTAGAATCTCCCCCTCTGGCACTTATAATCCCTCCCACTGGCACTTTTTAAAATTTTTGAATACTCCTTTTTAACTATTAAATAACATGAGTTGCGTATATGATATATTGAAGTGTTACTGATACACTGAGCATTACTAGTACATGTTGGTCCATACTGTATATTAAAAGTTACGTTTGCACAAGAGTGGAAATTATACGTTACAGGTACGATGTTCTTCATTGCATTTGGAGACTCTATGCCTGATACCATTGGCAAAGGCATGGACACGGTAGCCACTCGTTTTGATGCATTGCAATTCAAAATATCTGAGATATTCTCGCGCTGAAAATCAGCGGTTCTTTTATAGGAGCGAATACCGTCGATACTGCGATGCCCCGTTTGTTCCATTTTAGCAGCTTCTGATAATCTGCCTCTGTCAGGGCCTCCCTCTTGGCCCTGGAACGCGTGGTGACAGCCATGGCTCCCCCTTGAATTAGTGTCCCAAGTGTTGGCATATCTGTTCCTAGGAGGACATCAACTGGTAAATTACTGGAAACTGTTGTGAACTTCTGGCCATTAACTTCAATGCACACTTTAGCCATGGGATACTCCTTGAAGTCTCCATGTGTACAGTGGACAATCGTGGACTCCTTTAAGAGTTCCTCCTTGCACACAAAATGGCTTTGAACCATTATCCTCGAGCAGCCAGTATCCATCAGGATCTCCTTTTGGAACTTTCGTAGTGATCCTTTTGATCCCTATACCAATGATCCAGTTGTGGCAGACTCATCTCACTGCCCCACCTCCTCGCACGTAGATAACTGTCCGCAAGCTCCTCTGCATCTGCCGACGTCTTTGGCTTTCTCTCAGAGAAATGGATCCGAACATTCCTGGGTAGTAAACTCAGGAGCTGCTCCTTGACCAGCATATCACGAAACTCATCCATTGTCCTGCAACCCTTGGTCCACTTCTGTTAAAGATCGGCCAGCCTTCCCTCCAATTCACCCTCCGACTCCCACTTTCATTTAGGATTCCCTAAATCACTGTCGATAGGTTTCTTCAGAGATGTCATAACATCGCAGTATGGCCTCCTTTCACTTCTCATACCTCCCCACATCTTCTGTCTTCATCACTGCGCTTTCCCCTTCAACTGAGCGGCCAATTTCACAGCCCATTGCTCCTCCTTTACCTCGTAGGCCCACATCACACGCTCAAAGGTTGCTAAGTACGCCCTCACCTTCGAGGTTCTTGATCGATGGTGCCCTAGCTTCGTCCGTACGATCGCGACGTGTGTCCACCATTTGTCTTAGCATATCCATCTGCTCCATCATCTGCTTCCTTTCTTGTTCCGCAAGCTCCTTTTCTCGTCCTCATAATGCTCATAATGCTTCACCCTCTCCTGTCGATCCTCAATTAGCATCTTCATCAAATCGGCAATGTTCTGCTCCGCCATTGTCTCTGATGAAATCGCTGTACCATAGCCTTCCTTGTAAGAATGTCGTGACCTCAGTGACATACACAAGTAACTCATGTCTCAACAATAAGATGGGCCTCATCAAACCGCTGTCGCCGAAATATACACCTTTAGTCGCCTGCATGCATGACCTAGGGCATCTATGCAACTTGTCCACAGGGACTCAAATTCTGCTGGAAAAAACCCACAACTCGTTTAAAGGCAGCCCAGGCTCATCCCTGAATCCCATGGGGGGCACATTTTCATAATGCTTTCCCAAAAAAAATATTCAATGGCTAGCGTCACTGCCAAAGATGGGGCTATGATGGGGTGGGGATGGGGAGATTGCACGGCCTTGCTGAGCTGCCTCCCATCAATGTTTAAACGTTTTCGTTTAGTATATGTTCTGTTTGAATACTGGTTCAAGAGAGGAGAGAAGGGAGAGGGATAGAATCAACTAGATTTGATTTGTGTCCCAATGCAGCTAAAACGTACCCAGCAGCTACGTACACTAAAGACATGAGACATGTACTCCAGGGAGAGGTAGGGCATATGTTTTGATTTTGAGGCAAGTCAGTTTCATTGCTGTAGTATGGCTATGCTGGTTGGACTACACTAATGGGACTAGTCCCAACTCCTTTATGCCCAATGGGTGCTTTGGTGCTCTTTACCTACATGTACACCTTAACTCTTGTGCTATTTCCTTTTATCCTGTATCACCATTTGCTCTTCTTTCCTTTACACCCTATAGACCTGGGGGACCAGGCATAGGGGACATGTAAACTAGTATGGATCATAGAATTGCACGTATCTTTACTATATTATGATTATCTTGAAGTTAAGGCACTGTTTTCAATGTCTGCCTTAATTATAAGGGCAATACTAATATAGCATTCTTGTTAGTCACAGTTAAATTATTTGCAGGTTTGGGTTTGGAAACTTTGACAGTTTAAAAGTAAGAACACCAGATGCATACATGTACACAGCTTATTTTAGCTTATCGTGGCTGCCCCTGGCTTGGACCAACGTAAATCTGCATCCAGCTGTATATCCCACAGTACAAAGAGCGCCATGCGCACAGACGGTAGCAAATTTTGAAACTTCCACGTTTGTGTTCACCAATGCAATTTATTCAGTATCGATCCAGCAAGGTTGCTCCTGCTTATCATAGGACAAAGTAAACAACAAAATAATACTGTTATAATTGATATTAATTATAAATGGCTCGCGCGCAACCATCTTCGATTCTACATGTAATTTATGGTATGAAGCAACTGTCTGTGTTATGTTATGGAGCTTGGTAGTGTTGATCATCGACGAACATAGATGTTTTTTTTTTTATGCCTTTAATGGAATGCATCCTGAGGTGACACCAGTGGAGGGGTAGATGTGTTACAAACTGCAAGAGTAAATGAAGATTTGTACTGGTTACTTCCTAACCATTCTCAATAGGATTGATTTCACAGCAGCAGTGTGCACATGTAAATTGACAGTGTATGAACGAGTGGCAAATGGATGACTAGGATGTTATAAGTTGAATATGTATTTCTTGGTGGCGCAAAGTGTCTAGGGAAGGAATACATGGGATGCCTACAGCAGATCCAGAAATTAGGGGGGGGGGGGGGAGGGCACAGGTGGGGGTGTGGCGCAGCTGCCCCAGGGAGAGTGCTGGAGGGGGGCACCCCTCCTGCCCAGCTAGTAAAGTATGGGGGAGCGCTGTAAGCGCCCGGGTTCCGCCCCAGAAGCCAATGCTTTTTGCATAGATAGAAAACTCCCCCAAAAGTACACTAAAAAACAGATCGAGGCTGGGGAGCGACAGATCAAGTGCTCAACCTATATGCATGTTCTAGGCGCCAATAAATCGCTGCGATAATGTTCCAATCGCTTGGTTAATATCTATGGTACATGTACTACTGAACTAGCCATTTGGACATTCATTCAGAAAATGCACTGGAAGCTCCCTCATCGGAGTTTGGGGCGGAACTCCTGCAACTTACATATATTTTAAAAAAATTTTAAACTGTTGCAAGAAGGATGAAATGTAATTATTGAATTTCCCAGAAAGGCAATGCGATACTGTAAATAATGTCTGCTCTGGATATAAAGCAACACAGATATCATGGTGTCACAAAAAAAAACGCTGTAATCCTAGCAGGCTTACAATCAGATAGTCCATTCCTGACTTACAATTCAGGGTTCGAAATACCGGGTGCCGCACCTGCGCCACGCAGGTGCTTTTTTCAGTACGCAGGTAGCCCGATACTGATACCTGCACTTGGTGCAGGTGAAGTTTACACATGTAGTGATCATGTACGCTTGCAGCATAAACAAAATGCACGCGCGTATTAAGCAATTAGTTATTTGGCATGGTTTATGATATGCACGCGCGTAACTAAGTAATTAGTTACGTGGCATACGCGCGTAACTAAGTAATCAGTTACGTGACTTGGTTTATGATATGCACGCATGCATAGCACAAGTGAGTACCTGCATGACTTGCGAGTGCTGTCTCGTTCGCGCATTTATATGCACATGACCGACGCTAGCTGCAAGTGCTATTAGTGATTGAGTATTAGTGCATGTTCAGTTTACTGTGTTCTTACTCGTGGGCGGTACTGTACATGTAGGCGTTCCTCGCATCCTAAAACTTGGAACTTGAATAATGTAGCACTAAAACATTTAGTTTGAATCATTTAAAATTGGCTTTCAAGATCGTTCAACAATCTACGAACTTGGCGGAGAGTATAGAAGTTAGAAATCATGTGTATTAGGCAACATGAGGTGAAATTGCAAAGTTTTTTCGGACAGTGAGGGGCGTATCCCAACCAGGCATATGCAGCACTTAAATAGCACACTGGTGTTGTTTTTTTGCTGCCATCTTGCAACCTTTAATTTGCTACATGAATATTAATTGTTCTTTTTCAATTTAACATACAACAATGTGTCAGTCCAAATGTGTGCAGGTAGACAAGCCATGGTGCAGGTGGGATAGTTATGTCATCTGCACCATGTGCAGGTGCTTTTATAAAAGTATTTCGATCCCTGCAATTACATAGTCCATTCCTTCGATCGAATATCAATCAGCAGTCCAATGGGCAGTTGTTGGTTCTTCTCATCTGCCATCATCTCACCATTGTCCGTTACAAGTCGGATCTCGCTACCGTCACTAAATAAATCCAGGTGCCACCTTAACGACATCTTACTCGATGTGCAAAAAATGCGCATGCGCTGAAAATTTCACACCGCCTTATTTAAACAGGCAGTGATAATTACTGCTAAACCCCAAGTTATATTTTATGGCAGTCATACCTATAGGGGTCTTGTCCTTGACCTACATGTAGATCATTAGCCTCCTCACAGCCGGTTAAAAACTTAATTAACTTATATTAACTTATCCCACACGATCGATCTAGCTACATTTTGGCGCCAAATCCTACATACATGTCCCTTAGTTCACCATATTGGGCTGATCACCACAACATATGCATATGTATGTCTGACCTAGGGTATCTATGCAACTTGTCCACATGGGCTCAAATTCTACTGGGAAAGCCCAAAACCTGGGGAAGAAGTTAGAAACAGGTGTTTTAAAAAAATTCCCACAAGTCGTTTAAAGGCAGCTGAGACTCATCCCTGAATCCCATGGGGGTGCACACGCTTTCCCCCAAATAATATTATCTGGCTAGCTTCACTGCCAAAGTTGGGGCCTTCGATTCTACATGTAATTCATGTATGAAGCAACTGTCTGTGTTATGTTGTGGAGCTTGGTAGTGTCGATCATCGACGAACATAAATGATTTTTTGATGCCTTTAATGGAATGCATCCTGAAGTGACACCAGTGGAGGGGTAGATGTATTACAAACTGCAAGAGTAAATGGAGATTTGTACTGGTTACTTCTTAACCATGCTCAATAGGTTTTCAGAAGATTGATTTCACAGCAGCAGTGTGCACATGTAAATCGACAGTGTGCCGTCCACCCACATGTTCACACTCCCACACGAGTGACTCGCTGGTGTCTCAAGAGCGACTCGCATGCTACTCGCTATTTCTCACGTGTACTACCTTCAAGCAAATGGATTGTTTGGAGAACATTTTTTTAAATTTAACGTCAATATATACAGGAATGACGACATAGATATATACTCTTAATATCTAAAGTGCTACTTGGGTGTAGCCCGACCTTCGTATCAAGTGCAGGCTATTATCACATATGTGGGCTATTATCACATATATCACATACGCTATCAGATGGGTACAATTCCAGGTAGACTTGATGCCTACGGCCAACTAGCCAAGTGCTTCTCGATTTCATATCTATGGTGTAGCCAAGCGCTAGTGGGACATAGCCCGGCCTTCACGTATTCGGTTTCAAGTGTAGGCTATTATCACATGTGGGCTATTATCACAAATCCCCTTGATACCTACGACCAACTAGCCAAGCGCTTCTTGATTTCAAATTAATTGTTCTACTTATAGTAATAAAATCAACAAAAGTTGGCAAAAGGCAAAAGTCAACAATTACGTCTCGCAACCGATTATGAGGGTCTAGTGCGGTGTCTGGGCATAGTGGGCATAATGAACCCCTGGACAAATGGACAAACCACCATATTAAGGCTACCAAGAACTCATTATGTTCCAAGTGGAGGCCAAGTGCAGCAGATGGTACCACAGACAACCAGGAAGCAGAGTGAGGGGCTGACTCAGACAAAATACAGGCCTTGTTAGCAACTGAAGAAGACACTAACAATGTCTGGAACAGATGATTATCAAGTTTCTGGGACAAAGTTCTCTGTTTGATAGAAGAGGACAGAACAGATAAACAGAAATGGCGTCAGAAGGATGGACCTGCTGCCATGTGGAGTCAGAGGTGTCCGATACAAAGCAATCTTTAATACACTGTCTGACATTATTGTCAAAAAGCTGCAAAGGATCAGAGACCAAACTTGGAGGGGTGGCTCTTGCCAGGTCAACTAGCTTACAAAAACTCCCACATACCCACAACAGAATTAGCACCACCTGCGGATCAATGGTGGCAACCTCAACTAGTTTAGAAAGCAACTTCACAGCATCAAGACGCTTTGAGGCAATGAAATTTGCACAGAAAAGGTAATCACCGATGGGGGCTCCTAGAATGACCATGTGAGGCAAGTGTGATGTTTTCATTGCAGCTGGAAAGGAATCATTTCGGCTAAAGACTTCACACTTGTTTAAGTTGATGAAAATGCCCAAAGATGGACAAAATTCCTCTAGAATTGACACAGCCCGCAATACTGATGCCTTCTTACCAGCCAGTACCCCATCATCCAAGAACCGTGCTTGGAAAAGTAGATCAAGGCACTCATCATCTGCATCAATGGCTGATACTACTTTGTGAAGGACGAAAGCAAAGAAGAAAGGACCCAGTGGGTCTTCCTGTTGCACCCCTGCCTCAGAGGATAACTGACCTAAAGAATGCCACAATAATGGGTGTGACCCATAGCACCAACTAGCCCATGGCAGAAGTACGGGGAAAAAAGTAACACACTCATCCAGTAGAGCCCGCCGAGACACAAGATTGAAGGCATTTTTCATGTCTATCTTGAGGACTACAAAGTCATCACTTTTCCAGTGCTCATCCATACATCGTATTAAACCATAGTAATAAAATCAAATTCGGAGAGGAAGCTGTTGGGGACTATCTGTCATTTGGGAGGGTAAATTAACCCTTTCATGTGGAATTCAGAGGTGGGTACTGCGTTAGAGTCATAAAGGATAGATTGGTGGAAGAGAAGATTGTAGTCAGTGAGAAATCTATTCATAATTCATAAACTGTTGCATAAAGAAAGGATCACTGGGCTCATCATTGACAAAGTGACTCGATCGCACTAAATTATTGAGCGACAAGCAATTGCGATTCATTGATAATGAATTGGTGAAGAATGATGAACTGACGGCTCGACAACTAAGCAATGCTGGAGACCAAATGGCGACGGATGAAATCAGTCTCCCTCACAATGATTAAAAGGGCTCGCAGACGATTGGGGTGGATTAAATCTCGCCCGAAGTATTGCCAGATGATCCGAGAGGCAAATAAAGCGCCGCTGAAACGGTGGTGTGAGCAAATGATTGCTAACAAGGAGACGTTTGATGATGTCATCTTTAGCAACGAATGCACTGTGCGAGTGTGAACTTGTGGGTGGACGGCAACTGTACCAGCTCATTTGCTGTCTAATAAAAGAGCCAATTCATCTTTCGATGATGCCATGCCACAAATGCGTCTATTACATGTATGTTCTGTACCATCACAGAGGCTCCAAGCCGTAGGACACCTTGCTGCAAGCGTTTAGAAAGACAGCAAAAAGGCAGACTGACCATTGCAACGTACTATCAAATAACATCACTGATTTTAAACGAGCACTAAACCTGTTTAGAATTCAATTTGATAAAAATGATTTTAGTTAATTGATTTGAATTAATAATTACTTGTCCTGAAACGAGATAAATGATTAAAAAAAGCTTGGTGAAATCAGAATTCTCAAATCTCTATCACACCGTACATATTCATTCATGCCCTCAATTTCAGGCCACCAGGGCATACAGAACACAATTACAGTATAGCACATATTCTTTCTTAATGACGCTGTTGTTCTTTTCAAACTTCGAAAGAGTATGGCTGGTGTATGCAATAACGCGCTCTTCCTGTTCCAGGACAGCATCAATTCCTATGTATACTAGCATCCGTAGCGAGAATGAATTGACCCACTCCAGATCCACACGTCGGGTATGTCAAGTTAATTTCTCCTTCAAGACATTAAAAGCGCCGTCACATTCCAGTGTCCAAATCTAAGGTACCCCCTTTTCTGTCACACGATGAAGTGGTGCAGCAATGTCTGCAAACTTAGCACATACCGGCGATAGTAGGAAGCAAGGCCCAGAAACTGACGAACTTCCGATGCATCATGGGCGTCGGCCACTCCCGTCACAGCTCGAACTTTTTCCTCATCAGGGGCCATTCCTTGTGCCGAAAACACATGTCCCAATTATTGAACCTTTGTCATCCCGATCATGCTGGGCTTACCCTGCCCTCGTAGGGTAAGCCCAGCATCCAGCAGGCAACGAAAAACTATTTCAAGATGAGATATATGTGTTTCGCTTTTGTTCTTGAATGAATAAGGATGTCATCGATATATGTGTTGACGAAGCTGACGTCACGAAATAACTGATTCATGAGGCGCTGGAAAGATGTCGGCGCTCTGGATAATCCTAAGGGCATTCTACGATAGTGAAGCAATCGTAGACCTGGACCGGGACAAAAAGCTGTCTTTACACAATCACCAGGCGCTTGCTATTGGAAGTTGACATAGGCCACAGCCGTTTAACATCAGTGACTGACCATTGCAACTGTAGACTGGATCCACACAGGCGTGTGGATCTATTCAGTGGACTCCATCCATCCCACAAGCTCCATCCATCCAGTGGACTCCACACAGGCATGTACATGTAGATTCATCCAGTGGACTAGATCCACACAGGCGTGTAGATCCATCTAGTAGACTCCACAAATGTGTGTAGATCCGTCCATCCATTCATTGGACTCATCACAGGCGTGTAGTAGACTGGATCCACACAGGTGTGTAGATCCATCCAGTGGACTCCACACAGGCATCTACATGTAGATTCATCCAGTAGACTCCACAAATGTGTGTAGATCCATTCAAAGGACTCCATACAGGCATATGGATCCATCTAGTAGACTGCATGCATCCAGTAGACTCCATCCATGCATCAGTGGACTACTCACAGGCGTATCACGTGTGGATCCATCCAATAGACTGGATCCACACAAACGTGTAGATCCATCCAGTAGACTCCATCCATCCAGTGGACTCAAAACAGACGTGTAGATCCATCAGCCGGTCGTGCGGCCTTGGCTGGAACACAGCTTATTATTACATTATTATGTTTTATCGCCTCCATGGCAGACTTCAAGTG
This sequence comes from Spongilla lacustris, assembly GCA_949361645.1. Classification (NCBI taxonomy): domain Eukaryota; kingdom Metazoa; phylum Porifera; class Demospongiae; order Spongillida; family Spongillidae; genus Spongilla; species Spongilla lacustris. The sequence goes on along the minus strand of OX442416.1, from coordinate 13,167,379 downwards.
AACTTTATCTTAAAGGCAGCATGGTCATCTGAAATTGTAAGCCGCACTGAGGCTACTTGATGAAGGTGCACCTAAAAGCCAATGATAAGCACCCAAATTCATATTATGCTTAGATGAATTTACCTGGTGGTGTTGATGGTGCTTAAGTGGCTGCAGGTATAGGAAGGCATATTTGTGACATTGCAGTTATTAAAAATGTGCTTCCATGTTGGCTATATTGAAACGTATTGTTTTCGTTATTTCAGTATGACTATATTTTAGTTTGTTTATTTGGCTCTGCATCGTTTGAACCATTTCTTTGTGTTTGCCAATCTCGATTTCTATTTCAAGTGCACCTGTATTTAGAAGCAAATTAAAATGGGATGCCAACAGTATCATTGTAAAATGGTGAACAATTGTAATGGGCTTACGAGGTATATAGGCCATGTTTTTGTCTAAGTCAGTTGAAAAATCCACATCTGTATATGATAGCTGTTGGAAATAGCAATGCAACAATGAATGGCTGCACTGATTCAAGTATGCAATGTACCTGGCGGCTGTGATACAGCAATTCTCAGAGGATTTCCTCTCTACAGCAGCTGCTGGTAAAAAGGCATGCTGTTGTGGCAAGACCTGTGGTTATAAACATGGCTCTGTGTATACTTGACATTTACTACCTGACTACAAAGAGGCAATACAGAGCTCTGGTGGGCAACAGAAGTTGCAAGAAGGGATGGCTGAAAATTAAAGAATAAAAGTAGAAGTTAATGTGCAAATAAAAACTACAGGCAAAGCAGAGATAGTTTACTGATGGAAATATGCAACGATGCATGCATGTCATGCTACTACCTGACTTGAGACTGACAGTTGAATAATTTGATGTATTTGCTCTGCAGTAATAATGGTGAAGGTGCTTTCTGTTGCAAAACAAAGACATAGCAATTATAACAGGTACAAGCATAATTTATACCATACCTGAGTGGAGGCACACAAGTGCAGTAGTGCAAGTATTTTTTTCAGAGGTTTAATTTTTTTAGCATGGATGAAATATGTATCAAAAGTATTTTTAACGAAGAAAGTCAAATTCAAAGAAAATTATCTACCTGAGTATTTGGAGAAACCTGTGTTATACATGTAGTTTCAAGTTCACCCACATGTAGAACGTTACCTAGAAATTTCTATTAAAGTCAAAGTAATTAAGCAAAACAACAGTGGACAATACCATCTGGTTTTGTTTTCTTGGTACTTGTGGCTTTTTTTTTCACCAGGCACTTGTGCCACTACAGATGGTTTCTCTGATGCTTTCTTGGGTGCCTGTTTAGCTTTTATGTGTGGTTTTTGTGTCCTTTTTGGACCAGTTGTTGGTGTACTTGCAGATTCAGAGGTGGCATATTTGTTATATGCTAGTATGCCAATGTGTTATTTTACATCTACTTGCACTGGCTATGTCATGTTTACCTGTATGAATTCTAGATCCAACCCATCCTATCCTGCTTCATCATCGTCCACTTCCACTTTTATGCCTAGCTCCTCATACTCATCATCACTTTCAGCTGCCATTTGCTCAGCATCATACATGATTGGCTCACCTTCATCATCAGTAGTACTTGCAACATCGAAGTCTGCATCACCATTTGCAACACCAAAGTCATCGTCATCCCTGTTCAAAAGGTCGATGACCTCGTCCAGTTTCAGCCGTTTCGTCACTCTCTAATGCCATTCATTCATTTGTGTGTTTACATGTATTGGTTGATACTATCTTCATCACATACTTCACACTTTTCGCTTCGACATGAACACCTGCTACGCGCATATGCGCTACATAAACTTGTGCCGCCTCTAGACTTTTTAACCGTAATATTTTTACAATGCAAATCAGTCGCTTTCTTTGGGGTTTTTTCAAACTGCTGGACAACAGGGTTGTGATATTGGTGCGGCACCTGACATAAGTCAAGATAAGAAGAATGCTGGAAATACAAAAACTCCACACAAAATATGGGGAATACACATCAACACGTCAGACATCAGTTGAGATTTCATATCCGATTCTGGTCTGCTAGATTGCCTGCACAGGATGTGTTAGCTATGATAGTTGTACGCAGAACCAGAACATGTGACTGTAGCATTTGTGACATTTTGTTTGTACATAGTAGTACACTGCTTCAGCTGGTCATTTCTGTCTATCCCTCCCATGTTAGCTGTGCCCTTCAGCATTAAAACTGTATAAAGGTCTTTCAACTTCAATGACTCCAGTACACTATACATATCCTTCATTGCATCACCCTCTACTTGCTTGATGTTGTCCCAGCCATCATTTACACTATCTACAGACTGGATCATGGAAAGGCATTTGGAATGATGCCAACAAGCAGCTATGGTTGCAGATGACAAACTATTCCAGGCTTCATTTAGCAATGTTATAGCAAGCATAGATCTGCAACTGTTCATCATTATCCATTATTATTTTTGTTGAACTATACTATTGCACTAGAAGGTTAATTGCTTCAATTGTATAGTTGGTGTGTTTAGTTTGCCTGAACCATAGGAACATAAACTACCAACATCTGAGCACTCTAAGTCTGTCACCAAGATTTAAAAAAAACCCAAGTACCAAGATCTACTTCCTGTGCTTATTTCTATTTGGTCTGTAATATTCTAATATGTCCACAAACTCATGCACAATGATGTCAACAGCTACTTTGACCCTTATCTGAAAGATCTAGGTCATGTTCAGGGAACATGTTTACATCTGGACGAGAGTCTCCATTCCATCCATATATGGCTGCATTATACATTCTACGCGATGTATTATATAATCACTGGACAGAATTGAGCATAGGACTTTACCAGACCCACTTTTCACGTAGCGGTGATGTAATCCATCCACAGCTGTGAAAATAATAGGATGAACATGACTGGGCTTGAAACAATGGTCAAGGTGTGAGGATTACTTACCTTCAACTGATTTTTGTTACCGTAAGGGTCTCTGTGGACCACAGCCTCCTGACCATCCCACAGCTTTTGCACCTCAGTAGTATAGCCACTGCCTCTTCTGTCACCATATCAAATGTAGGAGTCCAGGGGAAAAAGTTCAAACACTTATCTGACTCGTCTGGAAATCCATCCCTTCATATACCCCCTATGTGGAACCACATCACATCGCATTTTGGTTGTCCTCCTCTTCGTCCTCTGCCCCTTATGGGGTAGGGATTGAACCTCCCACCTTCGATCGACTTCAATCTGGTCTCCAGATTGCTGAGGACCTGCATCAGATCCCCCGTCCCCGAAGGTACCCCCAATTTGAGTTCTGGTAGAGAGGTATCGAGCGGGACAATATTCATCCTCACCTGACTGGCTCCAAATTTTAGCCACTTCATCAGCAGTCACATTTTAGGGGAACTTAAGGGCTTTAGCCACATCTTGACCTGTCATCTTGTAGTCTTTCGGAGGCTTTTGAGCCTCTTTGGTTGCCATCAGATTGTCTTCTACAATAGGTTCCCCCTTGAATTGGTTATCAGTAGTCCCGGTAAACGGTCCTGTTTCTCGGACATCCCGAGTGTCATTGAACATCAATCACACGCCCAGACAGCTACGGAATACATTACTCAGTTTCAGTATACAGTTTTATATTATAATGTACAGGGCATCACTAGTCTGCCTGAGTCCATATTGGTGGCTGTGAGGGATACTGGTCATATCGTCAGTCTTTAGGTAAAAGCAAGCGACTTGTGCATCCAATATCCACATGTTTTATAGAGTTATGTAATTGAAACAAAAAACAAAACAAAAACAGTGATTTTAACACAATTGCAAGTACTGGTTCTCTATTGTCAGGCCACCATCAAAACAACTGGAAGAGTAGTTAAGATGAGAGAAAATATGCAAGAGTTTTGTGTAGCTTTACGAGAAGATAAATTAACCCAATTAAATATAGACACTTCACTTATGACTGTTATGATCAAGAAAGGAGTAAGTTTTTAAATTTGGTTTCACTTATACCGACCGTACCATCACAGATAGCAATTGCCTGCAAGCAATTATGACATTACGCAATCTAAAATTTGATTGGTTTTGCCAATTGGCAATAAAATTTAAACACTGGCATTATTCACCAGACGTACTTCCAAACGTATGTCCCTACAAGCACACGCCCACCTGCATGTCTCCTTCCGAGAGGCTTCTGAAAAAGGAAAATTGAAGGACCAAGGGCGGATCCAGCGAGGGGGTCCTGGGGGTCCGGAACCCCCCCTGCTTTGTTACGAGCCCATTCAAAGTGCTCCCCATCATATGCATGCCGATATACCCTGGTTGATCAAACCGTTCTTGTATTATTTATTGATTCCTTTACAGAAGGCAAGATGGCCTGAGCCCAATGAGGCAAGATGGTGAAATTTTTACCTAATAAGGGTACTAACTTTATGTAGACTCAAACCTAAAGCTCATAATATATAAGAATAAAAGCACCAGATGCATACATGTACACAGCTTATTTTAGCTTATCGTGGCTGCCCCTGGCTTGGACCAACGTAAATCTGCGTCCAGCTGTATATCCACAGTACAAAGAGCGCCATGCGCACAGACGGTAGCAAATTTTGAAACTTCCACGTTTGTGTTCACCAATGCAATTTATTCAGTATCGATCCAGCAAGGTTGCTCCTGCTTATCATAGGACAAAGTAAACAACAAAATAATACTGTTATTATTGATGTTAATTATAAATGGCTCGCACGCAACCATAGGAAAGCATGAGTAGAGTGACACCGAAGAACGTGTTATATCAGGAAGTGATGATGAATTTAGTGACCTTGAACAGGAAGATGAGGTTTGTAGACTAAGGCATACACACTATATTATAAATGTAGATGTACAAAATAAAAGGAATTGGTTCCATCTCCAGTTGGAGAGATAGGTTTTGCTTTGGTTTGGTATCTATAAATTTAGCTAACATACCCCCAATTTGAGTTCTGGTAGAGAGGTATTGAGCGGGAACATTATTATTATGATTCATCCTCACCTGACTGGCTCCAAATTTTAGCCACTTCATCAGCAGTCACATTTTAGGTGAACTTAAGGGCTTTAGCCACATCTTGACCTGTCATCTCGTAGCCTTTCGGAAGCTTTTGAGCCTCTTTGGTTGCCATCAGATAGTCTTCTACAATAGGTTCCCCCTTGAATTGGTTAGCCCTAGCCTTTGGATGCTGTGCCAGGTATGCAGCATGACTAACCATATACTGCTACTACCCATATCTGTTTGTCTGCTTTACAAGCAGCTCTTTAGGAAACAGTTCTAGGAAGAAGTCTACAGGCTCAAAGCTGGTCATATCCTTTGTGACACCAGTTGTTGTTCTAAAAGGACCTGGAATCAAATGGCTGGCTTCCTCCTCTGCAGCTTTGTCCATCACCATTTCATCCTCTGCTGCTACTTACATCACCATCACTGCTTCTCCTGTTCATGCATGTTCCTCCAATGCCTCCTCGCACACATATTGCTCATCAACTTGCATGGCTTCATGCATGCCCACATCCGTTGTGATTTTCTCATCCACACACACACCATTTCCCTGCTTCTCAACGTAGCCATCAAACTTATCATCGCTCATATCGCTATCCATATCTTCCAAATACTGGAGAAGAAATTCTGGGTCGGATGGGGGCTTTGTATTGCACACCATGTCGAATACTATCGCGATATCGATCTCGATAAAAACTATGTAGGTTACATAGTGTGTAAATACGTAGTGATAGTTGCAGTTTCCTAATTGTAAACCGCGTAGTGCATATTGTTCATACGTGCATCCCGCTCGTCACATAAATGTGCCTTACGCATTGCGCAAGCGCTACTATCGGGCACATTGCAGTGTCTATAAAATTCTTGCTACATTTTGATATCATGGGGTTAAACCACTGCTGGGGTTAGAGTTAAAGAACTCTACTGTTCCTGTATTGGTAGTAATTCGGCTACAGACAGCTTAAATAGTTGGCTGCAATTTTTTCTTCCAGCACATCTGTTTCCTAGGAAATAACAGTACACAGTACAAAATCAATGTCCCATCAATGTGTATGTGTGTGTGTGTAATGTGTGTGTAAGTAAAAGACTTCATACACACCTGCAAAGGTAGTATTGCTACTAGTTCAACAGTTGCCTTTGTGGTTGCATCCGGCATGAGAAGGTATGCAACAATTAACGCAAATATGCTCTTGAGTTCTGTATGTTTACAGTGAATAAAAATTAGTCTTCTTTCTGTGGTTATGTTTTTACCTTCTGGATAATGCACATCTAATATTCTGTTCACTTCTGCATTTCCCTCAGTTTTCCTTATCTCCAAAATTTTGTCACTCACTGCACTCAAATTGGATGTCCAATTATCTGACGGTGCTTGTCTGATCAGATGAACTTTGTTTATAATGGGATATAAATACATATATATCAATGCAACATCAGCACTGCATGTTTAACCTACCCAAAACTACTCCTTCAGTAAGGGATACATTTTTAAAATGTCAGGTATGCTCTTGACGCATTGTTGTACGTCTCACCGGGTATGTTTGTGCCGTCATGGGTCTAATTTTTTCTATACGTAATTGAGACTGTTCCTTACGATATTCGAAATTTATAGATTTTGCCTGTAGGGCATGTTCCTTGGCTGTTTTTTCGTCGATTTTAATAGGTTCAAAGGCAGAGCTCGAAGGGTAGAGGGGCTTGGGATTTGGTTTCTTTTTTGGATTGAGTGTCGGCTTTTTATTTGCTCTCCCAAAAGCTTTAAGTCGATTTAATAAAGCCGTAGACAGAAAGTCCTGAAAAGATAAAATAGATAGCTGTATAAGAGATGCTTTATACATGCGTGCTACTTACCTCTCCGTTTTGTGCACGAACAAAAGGCCATTTCGTGTACACCTTATTTGCTACAAGTTTAAACTCTTTGTCAGTAGGATAATTTTTGATGGCAAACATGCATCGTGCAATGCATGTGATGAATTTCTTTGTTTTGTCGTTAAGTCGCCTGCAGCAAGTCCCTTGTTAACAAAGGGACCAAAATTTTCAGGAAACTGAAAATTTGGCCCCAATGGCTTCTTTCGGTCGTCTGGTGCCAGCCTAGGCCTTTTAGATCTAGGCTGGGATGTTCAAGTACGCGAGATATCAACTTAAAGTGTTACCACCTCAATTTTCATATTATGCTCCCCTGTCTATTGCATAACATGGTGCAACAGCATACCTCTACGTCCACTTCCTTGCTCACATTTTCCATCAGAAATGTGTCCCGTTGGGGATCCTTATGATTGAGCCAAGGAAGTAAATAATTGACATGTGTTAAATTATTATTATTATTTATTTTTTTTAAGTTAAATAACATACAGCATCAAAATAAAAATCTAAACATCATTATTCAAAGGAGGGGAAAGGGTTGGAGGCAAAGTTCCCAAAACAGATGCAGCATTCCCCCTCTGAATGGCCACTGAAAACTTTTGCAGGAGGTATGCCAAAGAGCTTTTGTCCCCAGTGGTGTTCACAATGCAGCGGCCCAAGTCCGTCAAAAATGACATGGAGCGAGGGCCGCAGACTCCAGTGGTTTCAAAGGCAACAGGTATGAAGGAATGGTACGCATTGGAGGTGATGTAACTGTACTTCTTGATCTTGGTCTGCTCTGCCTGGTTCGCTGCTGCACACACTTCAGAGGCTGTCATGGATAGATGGGAAGGGGCAAAAGTAGGTTGCATCCCAAACCAACAATCTGCCATTTGACCAAGGAACCATTAAATCAGTTACCCTTTTATGTTAACCTGAAAATCAGACTCGTCATCCATGGTATGGTATGAATCCTGTTTAAGAAATTAATGAACAATCAAAACAAAAAATATGGTAGCTGCAATAGACCAATCATATTGCGAGATTCCATTATGCTATAGTGCATAGAATGTTTATGTTTTATACCACAAAAATACGTACATGTAAAAAAAAAAAGAATACCAAGCACTTATACCCACTGGATTGCCTGGTAAAGGAGAACGAACTTCTTCACCGCGATCTGAGAAGCTGGCTACAGCGGCCGCGGCGGCACAGATTTCTGGTTAATGCATTGTGAGAAGCATCCACATAATTTATATGTATATGTACCTTACCAAGATCAGGGTGTATAACCTATTGCGACTTGGAAGTGCACTGCATCTTAGGCTTACTTCTGATAAGAACATAATGTGTATGTGCTTTTGCATCTTCAGCAAATTTCACAATCTGTGCCTGCTTCATGTTCATCATATTCTTTTTTACTTTCCTTGAATGTTCTGAAATGCAGCCAAAATGTTTGCTTAAGATTGTTTTTTAGAGAGTAGTGCTTCAACTTGTGTATGGGTGTACTGTTGGTTTTCTTCCCAGGTATCTTGCAGATTTTCTTTACTCTCTAGGGTGCAGTAATCTCTACCAAGGATTTCATCTATCTGACCAAGTTTGCCCTGTGCACGATTTGCACATCGCATCTTCAGTGCAGATGTGTGCTGTAGCTATGAGCATTGCAAACTTGTAGTCCAGTCTCGCCTACCATTGTAAGGTACTCCATTAAGCACAAATGCATGAATTAAAGTTTATCATCATGTTGAGCTTTTCTCGTGCAACCTGGAGCAGCAACTGTTGCCTTTCTCAAGCAGCGTAACCACCCATTGGCATCAAGGAATTGGTTTTGCTTTGGTTGGGTTATCTATAAATTTAGCTAACATACCTCCAATTTGAGTTCTGGTAGAGAGGTATCAAGCGGGACGATATTCATCCTCACCTGACTGGCTCCAAATTTTAGCCACTTCATCAGCAGTCACATTTTAGGTGAACTTAAGGGCTTTAGCCGCATCTTGACCTGTCATCTTGTAGTCTTTTGGAAGCTTTTGAGCCACTTTGGTTGCCATCAGATAGTCTTCTACAATAGGTTCCCCCTTGAATTGGTTATCAGTAGTCCCTGTAAACGGTCCTGTTACTCGGACATCCCGAGTGTCATTGAACATCAATCACACGCCCAGACAGCTACGGAATACATTACTCAGTTTCAGTATACAGTTTTATATTATAATGTACAGGGCATCACTAGTCTGCCTGAGTCCATATTGGTGGCTGTGAGGGATACTGGTCATATCGTCAGTCTTTAAGTAAAAGCAAGCGACTTGTGCATCCAATATCCACATGTTTTATAGAGTTATGTAATTGAAACAATAAACAGTGATTTTAACACAATTGGTAGCAATGCAAGTACCGGTTCTCTATTGTCAGGCCACCATCAAAACAACTGGAAGAGTTGTTAAGATGAGAGGAAATGTACAAAAGTTTTTGTAGCTTTACGAGAAGATAAATTAACCCAATTAAATATAGGCACTTCACTTATGACTGTTATGATCAAGAAAGGAGTAAGTTTAAAAAAAAAAAATTAATTTGGTTTCACTTATACCGACCATATCATCACAGATAGCAATTGCCTGCAAGCAATCATGACATTACGCAATCTAAAATTTGATTGGTTTTGCCAATTGGCAATAAAATTTAAACACTGGCATTATTCACCAGACGTACTTCCAAACGTATGTCCCTACAAGCACACGCCCACCTGCATGTCTCTATCCGAGAGGCTTCTGAAAAAGGAAAATTGAAGGACCAAGGGCGGATCCAGCGAGGGGGTCCTGGGGGTCCGGAACCCCCCTGCTTTGTTACGAGCCCGTTCAAAGTGCTCCCCATCATATGCATGCCAATATGCCCTGGTTGATCAAACCGTTCTTGTATTATTTATTAATTCCTTTACAGAAGGCAAGATGGCCTGAGCAAAATGGCCTGAGCCAAGAGAGGCAAGATCGTGAAATTTGGGTACTAACTTTATGTAGACTCAAACCCAAAGCTCATAATATATAAGAATAAAAGCACCAGATGCATACATGTACACAGCTTATTTTAGCTTATCGTGGCTGCCTCTGGCTTGGACCAACGTAAATCTGCATCCAGCTGTATATCCCACAGTACAAAGAGCGCCATGCGCACAGACGGTAGCAAATTTTGAAACTTCCACGTTTGTGTTCACCAATGCAATTTATTCAGTATCGATCCAGCATGGTTGCTCCTGCTTATCGTAGGACAAAGTAAACAACAAAATAATACTGTTATAATTGATGTTAATTATAAATGGCTCGCACGCAACCATAGGAAAGCATGAGTAGAGTGACACCGAAGAACCTGTTATATCAGGAAGTGATGATGAATTTAGTGACCTTGAACAGGAAGATGAGGTTTGTAGACTAAGGCATACACACTATATTATAAATGTAGATGTACAAAATAAAAGGAATGGGTTCCATATCCAGTTGGAGAGATAGGTTTTGCTTTGGTTTGGTATCTATAAATTTAGCTAACATACCCCCAATTTGAGTTCTGGTAGAGAGGTATCGAGCGGGAACATTGTTATTATGATTCATCCTCACCTGACTGGCTCCAAATTTTAGCCATTTCATCAGCAGTCACATTTTAGGTGAACTTAAGGGCTTTAGCCACATCTTGACCTGTCATCTCGTAGCCTTTTGGAAGCTTTTGAGCCTCTTTGGTTGCCATCAGATAGTCTTCTACAATAGGTTCCCCCTTGAATTGGTTAGCCCTAGCCTTTGGATGCTGTGCCAGGTATGCAGCATGACTAACCATATACTGTAGCTACCCATATCTGTTTGTCTGCTTTACAAGCAGCTCTTTAGGAAACAGTTCTAGGTAGAAGTCTTCAGGCTCAAAGCTGGTCATATCCTTTGTGACACCAGTTGTTGTTCTAAAAGGACCTGGAATCAAATGGCTGGCTTCCTCCTCTGCAGCTTTGTCCATCACCATTTCATCCTCTGCTGCTACTTACATCACCATCACTGCTTCTCCTGTTCATGCATGTTCCTCCAATGCCTCCTCGCACACATATTGCTCATCAACTTGCATGGCTTCATGCATGCCCACATCCGTTGTGATTTCCTCATCCACACACACACCATTTCCCTGCTTCTCAACGTAGCCATCAAACTCGTCATCGCTCATATCGCTATCCATATCTTCCAAATACTGGAGAAGAAATTCTGGGTCGGATGGGAGCTTTGTATTGCACACCATGTCGAATACTATCGCGATATTGATGTCGATAAAAACTATGTAGGTTACATAGTGTGTAAATACGTAGTGATAGTTGCAGTTTCCTAATTGTAAACCGCGTAGTGCATATTGTTCATACGTGCATCCCGCTCGTCACATAAATGTGCCTTACGCATTGCGCAAGCGCTACTATCGGGCACATTGCAGTGTCTATAAAATTCTTGCTACATTTTGATATCATGGGGTTAAACCACTGCTGGGGTTAGAGTTAAAGAACTCTACTGTTCCTGTATTGGTAGTAATTCGGCTACAGACAGCTTAAATAGTTGGCTGCAATTTTTTCTTCCAGCACATCTGTTTCCTAGGAAATAACAGTACACAGTACAAAATCAATGTCCCATCAATGTGTATGTGTGTGTGTGTAATGTGTGTGTAAGTAAAAGACTTCATACACACCTGCAAAGGTAGTATTGCTACTAGTTCAACAGTTGCCTTTGTGGTTGCATCCGGCATGAGAAGGTATGCAACAATTAACGCAAATATGCTCTTGAGTTCTGTATGTTTACAGTGAATAAAAATTATTCTACTTTCTGTGGTTATGTTTTTACCTTCTGGATAATGCACATCCAATATTCTGTTCACTTCTGCATTTCCCTCAGTTTTCCCTATCTCCAAAATTTTGTCACTCACTGCACTCAAATTGGATGTCCAATTATCTGACGGTGCTTGTCTGATCAGATGAACTTCGTTTATAATGTGATATAAATACATATATATAAATGCAACATCAGCACTGCATATTTAACCTACCCGAAAGTACTCCTTCAGTAAGGGATACATTTTTAAAATGTCAGGTATGCTCTTGACGCATTGTTGTACATCTCACCGGGTATGTTTGTGCCGTCATGGGTCTAATTTTTTCTATACGTAATTGAGACTGTTCCTTACGATATTCGAAATTTATAGATTTTGCCTGCTGGGCATGTTCCTTGGCTGTTTTTTCGTCGATTTTAATAGGTTCAAAGGCAGAGCTCGAAGGGTAGAGGGGCTTGGAATTTGGTTTCTTTTTTGGATTGAGTGTCGGCTTTTTATTTGCTCTCCTAAAAGCTTTAAGTCGATTTAATAAAGCCGTAGACAGAAAGTCCTGAAATGATAAAATAGATAGCTGTATAAGAGATGCTTTATACATGCGTGCTACTTACCTCTCCGTTTTGTGCACGAACAAAAGGCCATTTCGTGTACACCTTATTTGCTACAAGTTTAAACTCTTTGTCAATAGGATAGTTTTTGATGGCAAACATGCATCGTGCAATGCATGTGATGAATTTCTTTGTTTTGTCGTTAAGTCGCCTGCAGCAAGTCCCTTGTTAACAAAGGGACCAAAATTTTCAGGAAACTGAAAATTTGGCCCAATGGCTTCTTTCGTCGTCTGGTGCCAGCCTAGGCCTTTTAGATCTAGGCTGGGATGTTCAAGTACGCGAGATATCAACTTAAAGTGTTACCACCTCAATTTTCATATTATGCTCCCCTGTCTATTGCATAACATGGTGCAACAGCATACCTCTACGTCCACTTCCTTGCTCACATTTTCCATCAGAAATGTGTCCCGTTGGGGATCCTTATGAATGAGCCAAGGAAGGAAATAATTGATATGTGTTAAATAAATCAGTTACTCTCTTATGTTAACCTGAAAATCAGACTCGTCATCCATGTCATGGTCTGAATCCTGTTTGAGAAATTAATGAACAATCAAACCAAAAAATATGGTAGCTGCAATAGACCAATCATATTGCGAGATTCCATTATGCTATAGTGCATAGAATGTTTATGTTTTATACCACAAAAATACGTACATGTAAAAAAAAACAATACCAAGCACTTACATCCACTGGATTGCCTGGTAAAGGAGAAGGAACTTCTTCACCGCGATCTGAGAAGCTGGCTATAGCGGCCGCGGTGGCACAGATTTCTGGTTAATGCATTGTGAGAAGCATCCACATAATTTATATGTATATGTACCTTACCAAGATCAGGGTGTATAACCTATTGCGACTTGGAAGTGCACTGCATCTTAGGCTTACTTCTGATAAGAACATAATAATGTGTATGTGCTTTTGCATCTTCAGCAAATTTCACAATCGGTGCCTGCTTCATGTTCATCATATTCTTTTTTGCTTTCCTTGAATGTGTCTGAAATGCAGCCAAAATTTGCAGAATGGAAGCGCTGTTATGACAAACTTTGTGACTGGCTGGTAACATGGAAACATTTTTCCTACTCCAAATATTGTAATACATATGCATTGTGATGAAATGGTTTCTTATACATGTGGTGCCTATCATCTTAAGATAACTGATTTCCTGAACCTGTATCTCTGTCACAACAGAATGTAGGCTCCCTGAAATTGTAGATCCATTTGTTTCTCTTTCATTTTATTTCATCAAACAGCAAAGACCTCCTTCAGATATCATGTAGCAGCACCTTCTTGAAGAAGTCTGCTAGGCCAAATATATTGCAAGATATCGATAATTAGTCGCTCCACAAAGAAAACATCCTTGCAACGATGATGCCTGGGAACATACTTTGAAAAAAATTCATTGGAGCAATTTTGAATTTTTAGACATTGAATACGCATAAACTTTCATAACGTATCTAATTATCGAGGGCGTTGTTTCTGAATGGCTGAGGACGTTATTTCTAGCGATCGAAACGGTTCGTTTCAAAACGACCCTGATAAAATTCAAACTAGCAGTCGCTCTAAAAGGCACGCTAGTAAGGCTGCCTCATCGACGGAGCTGAAAATGCGAAAGAGTCCCTGAGGAGACCCGTTACCAGGTGTAATGAAGCGTTGGCAGAAGACATGCTCAGAAAGAACAATGCCAGCAAGTAACAGGGAAATGGAGGTCACGTATAACGTTTCAAGAGCCAAACAACTAGATGCATTGGGTCAATGTTTGCTTGACCTCACTGACTCAGATACAATGATCCTAGCATTGCGCATGTATTACCTTGAGTTGAGCGATGGAGTTTCAGCAAGTTATGCCCAGGAAAAAGTGAGCAGGATGTTTTTAATAAGCCCACACTCTGTGAGTAGATGGGTTGAAAATGTCCTTGCTACACCAGAATGTTCTTAATGTTGTCATGCTTGTACATGTAAGTTTGTATGCACTTGTACTACATGTATATAATATATGCATGTGCATTGCACACATTAAAGTCTCGTTCAGAGTGCTTCAGTGATGGGCCTGTGGAACTGCTACATGTACACCTTTTCGATGATGGCGATGTTCTTTCTCGAGAGCCTTCAACACTTTTTTTACAGCTATCCCATTCGATTCGTTTTAATAAGCTTCAATCCACCTCCACGTGTGGTCTGAAAATGTACTTTGTAATCTAACAGTGAGGTATGCATATTTCTCAGAGTAGTTATGTTGTGCCCGCAATGCTGTCTACAATAATCTTTAACATGTGCCCAGCACATTTCTACAAACATACACTCCGGGTGGTATTTAGGTCTAAAGGAAGAATATGTCCCCTACCCCCACTTCTTCTTGTAGTTCAGGTTTCACTTGTAACCATAAAATCAGGTTGCATTGCCAATAATGTCCGTAACTCAACACACCTCATATCTGAAACTCTGGGCAATCCTCTTTCCTTACAAATCCGCAATGCTCCCTTTGCAGTGCATGTTCCATCATCTGATAGATACCACATCTGTACCCTTGTGACTGCTCCAGTGATAAAATCCACTAAATCATACCACCCATTTTGGGTGAGTATGGGTTGTTTTCATCCATCTGACAAATTCATGGTTGTAGTTGTAATTGATAGGGCCCCCTTCCTTCTTCCAACACGGCATGGTGCATTGTCATCAGTCAATAGTAACTAGCACCCTGGGTAATGCTTCTCAAACTCGTCAATTACTACTCATTATATTTTCGTGATTCCACGTGCTGTCACTTTTCGGTTCAATTATTTCAAGTCCTATCCAACCATGAATGGCCACAAACCCCACTAACCATTATAGTCGCACCATCCATCACCTTTTGTTTTCATATGGTACCCTTCACTGGACACCCAAGCAAAGCGACTCCCCTCATTAGCATATAGCATACATTCATCATGGCTACCATGCATCAGTGGTCTTTCACTCTGGTTTTCTGGTTGTGATGTTAAAAATTGGAAGGCTTGGTTTTAAGGCAACCATTTCCTTCACCCATTGATGTTCTCCACTGTAGTGTTGTGGTAATGTCTCCAGGCTGCCCATTTGTGTGCACATCCTTACTATCCAACCAAGCTCTCACAAGAAGTGGTCCCTTCATGTCACTCCTTAGAATTATGAAAAAGTATGACTTGGAATTTCTTACCTGTTGTATAGCACAAGTTTTCGCATGGCCATTTTGTCCTTCCCCGGAAGCTTGAGGTCAGAGGGAAAGTCTTTGCTGTTTTGTTGCATTGTTGCATTGTTCCGCGTCCATAAGTGCCATTTTGTAGCAGGTTTATTAGCACTGCTGCAGATATGAAAAAGTTGTCACAGTAGACATGATGTTGACGCCCGTGGAGGTGTTTGGTAAGTGACAAGACAACTCTAGCCCCTAAGCCATAAACTTCATCCCCATTGGTGTACCATTGTACACTTGAAAATTGTGAATGTATTCATTTGTGATGTCGCCTAGACACCAGACTTATCCCTCTTATAACAGGTTTGAGGGGAAGGTACTGCTTCAAGGCACTTTTGCTCCAGGGTAAATGTGCGTTGAAAGGGTCATTGCCTCATCGACAACTATGTCTCACCATGGGTCATATTTTGAGGCTATTGAATGTGAAACAGTGTCAATCACAGGTTGCACTTTCCCCAACTTATCAAATGCTGGGTCACCTCTCTGCCTCAGTTGTGTATTATCAGCAAAGTGAATGTTTCGTGTGATGTCCCTGAACCTCTCTCCCTAGATATTTTATTGGCCACAGGGGCATAGTGGAAGTAAGGGTCTGCTTTCCAATAGTCCTCAATCTCTGGAAGCCTCACCGTACCAATCACGATACAAAACCCCAGGTATGCCTTCATCTCTTGAACAGAGATGGTTTCCCATGTTTTGTACTTCAATTGATCCATCTGCTGTTTTGCGTATTTGTTGCTTTGTAGGACTATTTCTTCCAGGAGGACATAATATACCCTCATCATCACTCAGTATGTGTACGATAGTGACGCCCTCTATTCTATAATCCACTAGACACGCTTCTTTGTCAATCACCGGTGTGCCGTTAGCTGCGCCTCCGTTACCATCCACCGTCACGCTCCCGCTACACAGTGGTTTAAGACCAGGACATCATGCTTGATAATAGTAGGAAAGGATTTATTTTTTTTAATTGGAAAAACTGTTGTGTAATACCCTGGAGTATCATAATATTAAATAAAACTGTTAGATTCACAAAGTGTAAAGAGCCGTGAGAAGGAAAAGCATTAATCATGCCATTTTCCACCCTAACATAAAAACATGAGCTAGCTATGTATCCGACAGTACAAATTCAAGTATAAAGGAATGGTTAGATAGAGCTTTTTATTAGCATTTCACTGATACTTGATTTATGACATATTTATGCATTGAGGTAAAGATATTTGTTTATTTGTGGTCCAAAACGACGCCATTTTTTTACCCAAACCTACTTTAGATTCATTGCTCAATGAAGCTAGAGCGCTATGTACTTAGTTGTGTGTTTAAATACGTTCACCTATCATTGGCTCTTAGTATAATACTCGCCGAATCTTGCCGATTCTAAAACCTATCAAACAAAACACTTCTTAACTAAGTAATACTGACGAGCTGTTTTGCGTTAAAATTTTAATAATGCCAATTAATAGCCACAATTAAGAGGCTGGGGTGGGGACTGTCACAACTACTACGAAACGATGCAAACTCATGCTTTAACGAGCCTTTGTGCTCTCTGATAGACCGTATTTTTGTTCTTTGTGATGCACCCGCGCCGTCTTTGTTAGAATAGAGGGCGCTGTGTGCACAGGCACTTTTGTTCATTATGCGCATGCATTCTTATATAACTATTTGGAGGTGCCACTTTTGTACGTATTTTAGCGATTCAAGCGAGCCATTTCTGTGTATCCTTTGCGTGTTATTTGTTCTGATCCGTGCCGAACGTCTGAGCGTCGCACTGCGCGAGTCCTTGCCATGGCGGAAAAAATAAGCCTAACCAATGCAGATGTGTATGAAACTTATGTAAAGGTTTTCAAAGCTGATGCTGAAGCAGCCAGACATTTCATAGCTGACCAAACCCAGCTGGGAGTAACGAGTGATGTAAATCGATGGTCTAACAAGATACGAACTCTAAGAAAGAAGTGGGCAAAATTGAGTAAAGCACGGCTGTATGCGGCTGGAAACTAGGTTTTACAATTAGAACGTACGGTATGTATGTCCATAATTGAAAAGAAACACCTCATTACTGAACACCCGTGTTTCGAAGCTCGTAACACCTCAGTAAAACCAGCAAATCAAAATATGAAAAAGGATTCAAACATCACACTCATTTTTATGTTTTCAAGACTTTACATACACACTCCACAGCAATGGTATGCGCAAGGTGTTTACAGAACGCCACGCGGCAATCATTTTGGAGGGGTGGGTACTAAATTCAGTACAGTGGACTTCATGCACTAATTCAGAAGGTAAGCTTACAACACCGATGAGTAAGAGAGATGTGGTTGTTAGAATTCTCAGTCTTTAAGTACTAACAAATTTTCTGTCGTCCCAAACAACGCGATCGTATTTCATGAATAATCGATACGATTCTCGTTATATTTGTATGTACGTGTTATATACAGGAATGGATTACCACATGCACTAAGAGCCCAAGCACTGCAGAGTGTGTGGGCAATGGCTAAAGTGCGCAAATAGAAGCAAATAGCCATGCAGCTATGATTGCAAAACATTGCAGATAATTTGCTTATTGCCTTTGGCCTCACCTGTTGATATCAGCATACATACTCGATGTTTCTGTATCTAATGTAAGCATTCTATGCAAAGAACCATCCTTCGACAAAAGAGATACATCACAGGTGTTGTATAACGCCATTTCAGTGGCAAATATACATACCAATGAAGAATGCATGCAAGGTAAATGCACTTTAAAAAATAAATAACTGCTATGACTTCATAATATACACAATCATTATGCAGGTGTGTGCACACTTCAAGGACATGTGAGGAGGTCAACTGTTGGTAGAGGCTGCCAACCAAAGGTCCGAGTCACACCCAATAGGTTCATAGCACTTTGGAAGATTGCCCCACCTCCATTCTTCTCTCATGATCATTTTCCACCACTTGCAAGCCAGACTATTTTCAACCAGCTGAAGTGTCTGTCAGCTCTGTTCCTGCCTTCGGACACAGCCCCCTAAGCTCCAATGCAACGCACCGGTATGCACCAATGCAAGTGGGTAGCAGCAACAGGTGCATGGTGAAAACTGCCCTTCAAAATGCATACTCTAGAAGACCATGCCACACAATTGGCTATTCCCCAAGTGTACACCCCTACTGATGACGTTATTTATAAAGTAACCCCGTTGGACACAGATACTAATTATACCCTCCCTCAAGACAGATATATTACTGGACAGTCACACATCATACCACCCACCCCCTCCCCCCCCCTCCCCCCGGACATATTTTATAGCTACAACTTACTTTATCACATGAAAATCCACAAGGTCACCGTTCCCCGCAAGGAGTACCTTTGCTTTCGAGCGCAAAAGCCAACGGTTCATAAGATAAGGCAATTTGATTTCTGCTATATAAAAGGGTCAATGGTGCTTGTAACTTGTGGTGCAGCGTTAAACTGCTTACTACATTTCTTGTACGTTCTACACAGCACATTCCTAAGGACATCGGTTGTCAAGTCCGTTGCTATGGGGCTTCGAAACCATTTCAAAATTTCTGGGCGTAGGGCCTAATTTCCACGCGTTCAATGAGAGCAGGACAGCTGTGAAAGCTAGGAAGGAAGAGAAGACCAAACAAGCCTTTTTACTATATCAACAAGAACCATTCTATGAGCAAGAAGGCAGTGAGAATAGTGCCATGGACTGTATGCATGTAAAGCCTATCACCCCACTTGATCAGTTGAGTCCTCGCCATTCTCGAAGGAGGACAGACTCAATACTAGCCCTGGTCAGAGAAGAAGCTGAGAAGCAGCAGATATCAAGCATACAGTTACTTGGCTATCTTTTGCACAGGTACAGATATTTCACAATTGCCTATATTTCATAGTATTCTTTTTCAGGGAAAATTATGTCTCAGACCGACCAGTAGCAAATGTCGGAGTACGTTTATTCCATAAGGAATCTGTGGATAAAGAGCTTAAATTGGACGAAGCACTGTATATGCTATCAACTTACAACCTTGGACGGATAGGGTACACCAACTTAAGGCATGATCTTAAAGGAAAAGTGGACCTGCCAGCTCAATACAAAATTATGCAATACAAAAAAGAGGTGATGCCAGATATTAATCCTTTATGCCCTGATTCAGGATCAGGAGTTTCACTGAGCCTTATTGAATCAGTAAAGATTCACTTACAGAGGCTAATAACACTGCTTCGTTTACAACCTGGTAGATACTCATTGACAGCTAAAGAAGGGTTGGATGGATCTGGACGGCATGCTGTATATGATCAACTTGGTAACGCTCAGACACATAATATAATCATCTGGATTACAGGTATCCAGGAATCAAGATCTACAGGCATGCACCTCTTCATCCACTGAAATTGTTTGGAAGGAAGGTGCACCAAGCAGTCCTGAAGCAGCCCGACCCATCTTAATCACAATGGGTAAGGAAAACAAAGAATTGCTGGAAAAAATTGTCCCTCCTGTGGATGAAGAAATCACTAAGTTAAATTCAAGTGGTGTTATAGTAGAAGTCAGTGGGGAGACATAATTTTGAAGTGGAATTTATGTGTTCTATGAATGACCGCAAGATGCAGAAACTTCTGCTTGGTAGAGGAGGAGAATTCTGTTTATTGTGTCCACACACTCAAGAAGAGGCAATTTCATTGCAACAAATCAAGGATGGGTTTGAGATAGGAGAGGTCGAAATTGATGAGCTTAATTATTTGTATGAAGATTTATTAGATGAAGATGGGAATGTTGTCAAAAGAAGAGGAGATTACAGTGAAAGATTGGGATTAACTCAATGTCCAATAACAAGAGTCAATATACAAACATTTCCAATTTTGCATGCTTTGCTCCGAGGCTTTGACTTTTGCTTAAAAATATTGTATAAGCTGAATGCAGGTGTGACTTCATGGAAAGAAAGCAAGATTCTTGCTGGGCGTGTTAATGAGGCAAAGAAAAGGGTTAGGGAAATTATCAAGAACAAAACTGGTGTAGCTGTAGACCAACCTGATAGTGTTGGAGCTGGGGGAACAACAACCACAGGAAACACAGCTGGAAAGTTTCTATTTGAGGCTGAAAAACGACAAATACTAGTTGACTGCATACCAGAAAAAATCCGAGCAGATGGTCAATGTGATAAGGTGTATGAAGAGTTTCTTACAAACATTTGTCATTTTGAGAGCCATTTCACACTTTGTAAGGAAACATCAATATGTGTCTCTTTGGCCAACATTTAAATTCACACCTTCAGTGCACCAAGTGCTAGCTTACTCTGCAGCTCTCATTAATGCTAATGGTTTTACAGGATTGGGATCACTTTCAGAAGAACTACTAGAACATAATAATAAGAATTTGCGACGCTACAGGGAATGTCTAGCTAGAAAAACAACACAGTATGCCAACTTATCAGATATACTGTCACGACTATGGATTAAATCTGACCCAATCGTCTGGAGTCATCGTAATGCCATAAAGTGCTCGGCATGTAATGAAGATCACAGCATTCGATCTTGTCCAAGGAAACATGTTTCAGGTATTGGTTGCCAAACCATTGAAGAACACTTGATATCAACTATCATTAACCCTGAAGTTGCACAGATAGCTGAAACTGAAGTGCAGATAGCTGAAACTGAAGTTGAGCAGATAGCTGAAACTGAAGTTGAGCAGATTCAAGAAGAGGCTTCTACATCAATTGCGATTGGTCCTTAATTATACAAGTTCATGGAACCCTGATTCATTGGTTTGATTTTAATTAAGTATTTTCTAACAATATCATGTTTAGATTATATAAATGTACTATTAAAACGTATCAAGTAACTACAATCAAAACTTGATTTTGTTAGCTTGATTTTAGTTAATTAACCGTAATTAATATCACAATTTATTTCACACCACGTTATTTTACGCAACTACACAAACAATTTGGTTATATTTTTATACAGCAATTTGAAAATGTCCTGGTCACCTATGGTTTTAAGCTACTGCACTCAAGTGTTATATTGGCATTTAGCTCGCCGCCATTGTTATTCATGGTTGTGGTCTTTGTAGTGCTTGTTGATGTCTCCGCTCTCTTCGTGGTAGTCGCCTTCCGTACAACTACAGCGCTCACTCGTAAAGGAGATCTCTGAAATGTTACTTACGGATCTGTACAGTTATCAGAGTGGCCTAAGAATCCATCTTGCAATATGGGTGGACAAAATCTACAAATATTAACTTTTAAATGTGATGGTATCCTCGTTTTGTATATATGGGGGAGAGGGGGGTAACTGGGGAACCGGGGAAGTAGTCGTTTGACTCGTTTGCCTGAAAGCGATCCAAATGCTCGCGGGCGTGTCCGTGGGATAGCTCTGCTTTGTGTTCAAATGAAGAATCATCACACATCTCAGCGGGAATGAATTGCGATGCAACTGAACCAAGTTGCTAATCAATTTCGATTTTGCGGAGCAAAATTGCAATGCAATTTTTAAAAAGTAAATTATTCCCTGTTATTAATAATGACTACATGGCAATACAAAAAGGTAAACAATCAAATACTTGCATTGCATATCTAAGACGAACAAAATATTTGGAATTCTCAACAGGGTCAAATACAGTTCACTTCGAGTGGGTGGTGATCTAAAAATCCTTCCGGCTGACAGATTACAATAGTCTCAGTTTTCTTGACTTGATATGCATGGAAGTGCCGATCAAATAGCAATGTGTACCAAACCTCTAAAAGGAAGTGGATTTTGGGTGCAGCATCACCGACATCTATAAACACCATGTGTTTTATTGTCGCAAAGATGGGATCCCCTGTTTCTTCACTTGATGGCAGGGTTATGACACGTATAATTGTTTTTCTGATTCTGAAGTATAAAAAGATATCACTTAACACACTGCAAAAGTGTACAAGGGTTCAGTACCTGTCCATTTATCTTCAAACACTGCTGTACCAATTCTCCTTCTTCAAGGTGTTCCGCTGCAATCTTCGTGACTATAATATTATGTAAACAAGCATGATGTCGTGCACTTAAAGGAGTTTATCAGGGTTCCTACGGGTTTTGGAATCCTGGAATTATTTTGGAATTTCATTTAGCCTTTTCAAGGGCCTGGAAAAGTTATGAAATATTTTACTGTGACAAAAGGTTTTGGAAAAGTTTTGGATTTTTAAAAAGCGTTGTTAGTATGCGCTTGCGCTTCTTAATATGGAAGTGCTTATTTTGTTGTCAGCACTGTAAAGTAACATTCAATGCGTGCATAGGTAATGGCAGTAGACAGGGGTATATATGTGATACGCATGCATACGAGTTATTACGAGTCCCATGCAGTGGTCTCTCGCACGCGCAAAGAGTTTAACACGGGCGTAAAGCACACGCAAGTACCCACACGCTGTGCCGTCTAAAGCCTGGTTCACAATTTGACACAAGTGTCAGTGCCCGCGATGCTACGCGATGAATCTTAGGCAATCATTTCTGAATAACCAACCAGTATCGGGCGTGGCTTAGGTATGCCAATAGAAATATTTTCTATTCCTGCGTCAACCCATCGCGATCGCGTCGCATCGCGGGCACTTGGGTCATATTGTGAACCAGGCAGGCTTTATTCTGTGCTAATTTACTCGCGAGTACTGACTTGTTGAAAAGCACGTAACTCCCGCGTAACAACTTCTATTTTATCCACGTGACTGAATTATTTCCCGTTCCCACACACAACGCACTAGTCTTAACTTTAGTTTTGTTCTCCAAAAGACATATAGTTATATAGTTTCCAATGTCTATTTCGTCAATCAGCTTGATAATATTGATGCCTTCCTCACGTTCACTTACAGTGCAAACATGCCACATGTATGCACTATCAATAATGAATTTTAATGGACCACTGAGGATGGATTGAAGGACTTGTGGCAATATTCGCTACTGATAATCACAGGGCCATGTGTTTTGTGTGCCATAAAACCTTCGTGATCTTTGCACTCATTAGCCATGCTAAAGGGGTAGAACGTAAAGAAAAGACCCAAAATTGATCACTATTTTATTGACAGTGATATAGGATCCCAATTTCATTCTCCATCTATTGTACTGCTTCATATAGGAGTATTATTCTTACAGGATCATTAAGCATAGAACAATTTGCTTCTGGAAATATTGAGTTGTCTGCTGAATAATTACGGGCAATTAAATGTAGTCCAAAAGCACTAGTCTTTTAAAAGCTGTGAAGGTGTAGGAGCTTTCTTCCAGACAGTGCAATTGCATCTAAATGTTAATGTGCTTACCTAACAACATTTGGCATTGCCCCATATTTTTAATCACTTAATGTAGCAAAAGTAAAAATAGTAAAGAATTATGGTTTGCTGTTTTATGAAACCATGGATTCGCAGCTTCGAAAAAAACAAAAAAAAAACAATTAGAATTCATGAATGATCAGTGCATAACCAACTAAACAATTGTTTTTTTAAATTCTTGTTGAAAGATAGTAAATGTGATGTATAAGATAGTTTAAGGACAAATTCACATATTTTGCTTTATTTGTTCCTGGAACAGCTAGGTCTGTGGGTGTCATAGAAAATTTGCTCTTATTTTCACATGGGCAGGCATCAGTAGAGCAAGGATTTTCTGTAAACAATTTCTAATAATATGGACACACACACAGTTATAGCACATAGAGCAATAACCAATCACTTGTGTAAGGAGTGCAGAGCCTTTTTATGCATGACAAAAGAATTATTGCTTTCTGTGTCAAGTGGTAAGCAGAAATACTATGCATACATGTGTTTGGATGAGGAGAGAAACAAGGAAAAGGGGGGAAAAAAGTTGAAAACAAAAGGCAGCCTTAGATGAAATAGAGGAACTCAATAAGAGGGCCGAATCCATTAGAACTGCACTTTTTGTTTCATCAGATGAATTGAAGGGAAGGAGAAACAAAAAATTAAATTAAAGGAAAGATTTATTAGTTAGCAGTGAAGTAAAATCCACTACATGTACGGCACGCCTCAGAAGACAGCGGTAGCTCTTTATAGCCTTAAGACACAACAGATGAAAAGTGCTTAGTGCTTAGCAGTGCCTAGCTTAATGTTGCTTATATATGTCAAATCACACCTATCGTATCATATACTTTTAAACGATGTACTCAACCTGGTTTTGAAATGTGTTTTTAATGTGTATGAAAAGCTTTGGAAAAGTTTTGGAAAAAATATTTCTTGAAAGTGTAGGAACCCTGGTTTATTTACCTCTGCCATGCTACACTTCATCCACTAGATACTTCTCAGAATGAAGCAGCTTCCAACGGAAGAACTGTTGGTGTCTTTTAGCTAGTGTTTTAGGTATGTTTCTAAAATTGCATACAATTCTGGCGATGCTTTTGAAGTATGTATGCTTGGCCTCGAAGCGCATACACCACATGTGATATAATGGCCCACATCTAGTGATGATAAGACAATTTTAATTCATCTTGCAAAAAAAAAAAAAAAAACATCAAACAGTAAAGCTTCTTTTTCTCCCCCTTCGTCCGCCCCTTATAAAACATTGAGGTGCGATTAGCACCCGCTGAGGCTCTTGAGCTCTTACTCACGTGAATCTCCTTATATATTATCTCTGGTGTTAGTGACAGGGGCGCATGCGCAAGTACATAAGTATTAATTTCCTGCAACTGCTGGTGTGCATGGCTAGCACTACACATACAATCGATATCTGGAGCAGGGAAGATATTGCGTATTGCAAATGTACTGCATTGCACTATACACACTGGCATTGCCCCTGCTCAGATTGCATGGGCAAAGCTGTTTCAAGGTCAACTGAATACAGTCATTGGAAAAACGCATGCTTGGTCACCACCAGGAATGTGCAGCCACTAACTAACGTCAACTGGAAGTGATCTGAAGTAGAGATAAACTCTTCAAGAAAAAACTGTGTTGATTCAGAGTGATGACAAAGATGTAGCTGTCAACAGTGCGGTGAGCAGTGATAGATGAAAGTCAAGACTTAAACTTTAGAAATTCTCGCCTGCATTCAGCCAGTGCAAATGTTAATCCTAAGTTCCTATTATTTGATGAACATGCAACACTGATATTCTTTCACAGCCCTTTCAAAAGAATAGCACAAAGAGTTGTCCGGGCTTGAAAAGCGTTCTATTTCTTCAGGCATATGTATCAAGCTGTGAAGTGTTATCACATCTTGCCAAAGATTTTGCCCAGGTATTCCAAAGATTCTTGGGTATCTTGCCAAAGATCGTGGCCAAGATCCAAGAGATATTCTTTCACAGCCCTTTCAAAAGAATAGCACAAAGAGTTGTCCGGGCATGAAAAGCGTTCTATTTCTTCAGGCATATGTATCAAGCTGTGAAGTGTTATCACATCTTGCCAAAGATTTTGCCCAGGTATTCCAAAGATTCTTGGGTATCTTGCCAAAGATCGTGGCCAAGATCCAAGAGATATTCTTTCACAGCCCTTTCAAAAGAATAGCACAAAGAGTTGTCCGGGCTTGAAAAGCGTTCTATTTCTTCAGGCATATGTATCAAGCTGTGAAGTGTTATCACATCTTGCCAAAGATTTTGCCCAGGTATTCCAAAGATTCTTGGGTATCTTGCCAAAGATCGTGGCCAAGATCCAAGAGATATTCTTTCACAGCCCTTTCAAAAGAATAGCACAAAGAGTTGTCCGGGCTTGAAAAGCGTTCTATTTCTTCAGGCATATGTATCAAGCTGTGAAGTGTTATCACATCTTGCCAAAGATTTTGCCCAGGTATTCCAAAGATTCTTGGGTATCTTGCCAAAGATCGTGGCCAAGATCCAAGATTATGACCACCAACTTCTTGCCTCTTGCCCAAGATTCAAGCTTTCCTGGTCAAGATTCCTGCCTTCCTGGTCAAGATTCCTGCCTTCATGGGCAAGGTTCCTGCCTTACTGGTCAAGATTCCTGCCTTACTGGTCAAGATTCCTGCCTTCCTGGTCAAGATTCCTAGGCAAGATTCTTACCTTCCTGGTCAAGATTCCTGCATACAGTAATCTTACATTGTACGTAGTTCAACTGTGGGCAACTTCACTTTCTGGTTTCACAGTGGTCTGCTTCTTCGCTTTATTTCTACACTTTTGATTGCATTTGTCCTTGATTTGTGTGCCATCATCTGTGTATACCTGCTGTCCAAATTTTCCACAATGCAATCTGTGCACATTATTTATGTTTGGTTTTGAATGTGTCTGTATTTTATATACCTTCAAGAAGCTTACACGCCTTGGGGATAGTGGGGGTTTAGCACTTGCTGCCCCCCTCTCTGCTTGTTGAAAGCAGCAGGTGGACATTTCATGGTCGTCCATCAAAAGGAGTGCATATTTGAATATACCGTAAACTACCAGAATTAAGCCCCCCCCCCTCCGCCTCCAACGCGAGAGAGTAAAAAAAAATGGTATCTTTTTTAAACGATCACAACTCCGGATCCTTCAGCAGGTCTATCTAGCTTTTTCAAACTCAGCTTTATATATCATTTTGCCTACGAAATATGTAACTAGTTCATCCTAGTCTCACGTACCTTTGAATTAAATAAGTCCGAAATTTGATGGGATTTAAGAGAGCCGTAGCTTTTCAACCGCACACCTCGAGACGCTCCAGGTACCATATATGATAAGCGAAACCATTTCTCAAGACTAGTATGCTGTTACTTTGCATTTACCTGTTTCACCGTCGTTACTTTTTTCCGTCGAAAGTATAGGGGTTGGAATCGCACCGCCATTTTTTAAACTTTAGCACGTTCCAACCCGGAATGGGAATGTAAAGATTGTTTGACTTGAGTAAACGGTAAACAGGCGGAAGTGGTTTATGTGGTAATGCAGCACGAATATGAATACAGAAACAAACATTGCACATTGCATTGAAGGCGTTCAATAAATAACCTAGTTTTTTTTTTTTTATTGTGTACAGATTAGTCTTCGTCGGAGTCGAATGGATCAAAATCATCACCTGTAACCATCCCGTCGTCGTCGTTGTCGTATTCTGCAGTATCTTCATCAACATCATCGTCATTCTCTATCGCATCCTCACCCTCCTGCAGATCCTCTTCGACGATGACGTGCGGTATTTGGCTGAACATTTTCTCGTCATCGCTACCATCAGTTAACACTGATGTTTGCCGAAGCGAACACTTATCTGACTGGTTGTAAGAGCTAATTAATTTCTTTTAAATCCAGAATCATGTTTTGTTATGATGATTATTTTTTAAAACTCGACTACAATGTCAAGTACTTTAGTACAATTGCAGATCACATGTAACTGACAGTATAATGGAAGTTTTCATGATGCACAATAATCACTGCTGCATAACTGCATGTTTCATCAAACATTCACTGCCACGCTTGGAGTTAAGACCACAGAGAGTAACAATTTTCCCATCTTTAACATCAGAACAGTTTGTGCAGTAATATGCTGCAATTGAGCCACACTCACAGCAACGTCTCAGTCCGCTTTTCCCACTTGTGATTTGACTGGGGACTCTGAATCCAAAGCCTCACTTGCAGAAGGTTCTTCAGAGGTCAGCAAACGGTAGGCAACTTCCTCTGTGAAATCTGCATGGCTGTAATCTTTACCCTGTGGATGAAAGTGTTGCCACATATGAAATGCATCTGTCTCAATAATTCCTAGGATTGTTGAAATCGCTCTATGATCCCACTGTTGAGTTGCCCATGCTGTCTCCAATGCCAACCCAGACTGTCTGGCATGGTTGCTAATATCAATTATTAAATTTATAAATTTCAGCTGCATAGCCTCACCATTACTATCTTATCCTGTGGAGATTACAGTATCACACTCAATGTATGATGACATAGCCTTGATTCTCAGGTGGAGGAGCCATTAAAATAGACCAGGGTTGCTGACAGGCCAGGAGCCTGGCCTGACCTTTCCGGACCACGCCCACCCTAAGTATCATACAGTATGTTAGGCGGGCTTCATATTCAAAACTCAGTCATCAACTATTATTGACATCAAATGATGTATTCAAATCCTACATTCCCAATGAAATTTTTATATTATGCAATAGTATTATAATTTCTTATTACTGAGGATCTGGTGCAACCAATAAATACGAAGTACTGAATTGACTTTCACCAAATGCACGATTGTATTTAATAACGGACAAAAGCAGCAGAATTTCAAATACATTGTATACATGTAGCGACTGAGCAGGAGCGTACATTATATTGGCTTAATGCATTCAAAGCACCATGCATTATGCTTTAGCATAATTGATGCTTCCAGCCGTTGGGAAAGTATAGATTCCATCGTTGACGCTCCTGGATCAACTTGGCTCTTGAAATTACACGTTCTCAAGCCCAAGGGGCAGATGAAGCTGGAATAGCGAGGTACTTCCGTGCAAGTATTGCAATAGTAGGGAATTGGGAGTTGATCATGGACCAGGAGAATTGCCGATCGACATAGCGGCGCAGAGGCAAAATCAAGTTGCATGCGTATCCACTAAGAAAAAATGCATGAAATCATATAAGGATTGTCAGGTGAATTTTTCAGGTGAAATATCAGCGCCTGCTCTACCAGCTAAATCATTTAAAAATCCAAATGATTCGTAAATCCATTTGAGATTTAAGAGTGATTTTTTTTTGTCACAAAATCATACACCGGATTTTGTGAATCATTACAGAATCAGTTTGAATATTTATAAACGATTTCTTGTGATTACCAAAAGATTTCAGCCACTGAAAACAACCATACAAATGTAAATGTTTGTCATTCTTCCAACGATGAGTTCTGATCAATGTCCAATTCTGGGGCATTTCCCATGTCAGCCACCTGCAGACTGTGCAGCAGGTAATCTTGCAAGATGCTTCTTTGTCAATGTGATGCGCTCATCACCATGATCTGAATCTCCTGGTACTCCTGCATTCTCTCTGTTCTCTGCATCTATGTCAACACACCTTTGATTGAAGCCCAAAGTTTTGCAATGCCCTCTGTCTCCTGCTTCAATGAGTCCACTTTTAATTGCATCTCGAACTGCCTTGTCACGAGTAACCTAATAGAAACATTGAGCATGATTACAGGAGTAATATATTCTATTAATCTACGTAAATTTGCCGATATTTCTTCAGACATTGGCGTTGTTGCTGTCGCTTGGCTGGATCTGCCTTTTGTAACAATCGTCATGTGGAGTAATAGTCCTATTTCAATTCCATGTGATATATGTCCTACATACATGCGATGTATACCACCTACCTTCATTCGTTCAGCCTCGAGGTTATTGACCCTTTCCTTCAAAATACGCACTTGTTCGCGGAGTTGTACGATTTCGGAAGTGGAATCACTGCTTATTTGGAAGTCAGGGTACCGGTAGCAGTGTAGAGGATAACATTCCAAAATTGTCCTGACACAATGTCAGGCCATTGCAATATTTGATCTGACATGTAGTAAAATTGGTCGGACATTGTTTTATGTACATGTATATGTATAGAAATGTTATTATAGCATAGAAGAAGAGCACATTACATGTTGTAACACTTAAATGATGCATGTATGAGTGTATGAAAACTAATTATGCATTATTGACATAGTCCTCAATAAATGTGTCCCAGTCTTCAAGACTAAACGTGTATGCAGGCTCAGACTCACTAACAGTAACTGCACTACTTGTTTTAAATGTTGGTGGTGCCCTAGTGTCATGTGTCGGTTGCCTGCGCTGCTTGTCCTTCCACCATAAACGAACTGCTGGAATAGCACCCCACTGAGCTAGAGGAGGACAATCAACTGCTATTCGTAGAAGATTGTCAAGGCAGTTTTCCCCTAGTAAGCTCCTCCTGTCAGTTTTGATGAGCTTTAATGTTGAATAGGACACACATCGAGCACTTCAGAGCAGAAACATGCTCCCGATCTGATGTATCGTATACCAACCACGTAGATGTTGAGATATCTTTGTCATTTTCAATGATTCACTTCTTCACCGTTGCGATGGTTACCATACGCTTCTTAGCGCTCTCGTTCTCCGAGGGTGATTCGGAATCCACTGCTCGCTTTTTAGACATCTCACCCGTACACTGTAACTGCTGGATCCTTTGCGATCAGCTGCCGCTTAATTCAAACGTCGCGCGCTTATGCAATTAGCACAGTTATGCAAGCAATTAGCGCGCAAGCGCACAATTGATAGCGCTAGCGAGCTCAGCAAATTGTAATTACATGTAGCTTAGCTCGCTAGCGCTTTAATTATATAGTGCGCGGACATCATTACCGCACATGTGTAAAATTGGCCGGTCAAATAGCAAAATTGATCGGAAAATGTCCGATGTCCGACTGTTATCCGACACACTGCGGTAGACATATTGGCTTTCGATTCAGCAAAGTCAAAGATAGCGTGACTTGCAAGACGCATGTGCAATCACAATAATAGCCATGTCCACGTCCGTCAAAGGAAAAATGTGTATTGATTCTCTGTGATTGTTTCAAGTGTAGCAAAAGATGCTACTATTCCTATTCAACACATCGCAGACATCGCAGTCTTTTCGGTCTTTACGGTCGTGTGAAATCGTCTGCTGCAGCATGTATGCTTCGATTAGCACAACCAGGTAGATGCATTTGCACGTACGCAGGCGCTGATCCAGAATATTTTATAAGATATGGGTGGTGGTGGGGAATATCACTTTCACATTGGGGTCACTTTCACCATTCCATATGATGTAGGTCAACTGCCCACAAATATTAAAAGTACAGATGATTTAGCATTATTAACAGCTCAACAATGGAAGAATTTTGCTTGTATTTATGCAAGGCCTTGCTTTGTAGGATTACTATCAGTTAGAGCATACAAATGGGTTTTGATCAGCATTGACGAGGTTGCTACTTTGCATAGGCTATTAAATGAACATCACATTTTATTTGCTTCTGTATATGGAAAGTGGGAAGTAATCATCAATTACCACATATGGCTCTGCACATTCCAGATATAATCGCTGATTATGGACCATCACATGGATATTGGGGTATTTCATATGAAAGAATGAATGGCATCCTAACAAATATTCCAAATAGCAAGAAAAATAATATTTATAGAACTGGAAATTTTCAACAGGATTATGCTGCGAGCTTCAAATATTGATGAACTTTGTGATACTAAAGTCAATGTTCCCAAAGTTCTTGAATCATTTACATCAATTTATTATGGTAGTGATTGTAATGAACTGGATATGTATGATGAAGCTAATCACTTGTTTTCTATATTAGAAAAACCACCAGAGGAAAGATTTGATGCTCAACATAGAATTGATAGAGGTGATGTCTCTGAGTTAACATGGCCTATCAAACTGCTTCATCCTAGCAAATCCTGAGTTAAAGCAAGTGACACATTTTATGATGGATTAGTATGCTTTTTTAAAGACATGTATGATATGGATGTGTATGTAAACCCAGTATTTGACAAATTCGGGCGTTGTCATGTCAATGGTCAAATATACTCTTCTAAATACAACTCTACAGATAGGGGCTCAGTGGTTAAGGTATTGTTTGTATTGAAAGGTAGTAATGCATTGCAACCATACTTTGGTGTGATACGTTTCTTCTTCCAAGCTTACATCACATTGGTACAAAGCACAGACAACACCAGAGTGATGAGTGATAGAGTTTTGGCTTACATTACATAGATGACGTTTTGTTCCCCAGAAAAGGATATGGTGTCTGATCTGTATAGTTACTAACAATTTCTATGCGAGATCGTTTTATCAGTCCGCGACGCTTTCTTAACAGATGTGCACTGGCTCCAGTGAAAGGAAAGAGTTCTTGTTTTGTAACTGAACTACCATTGTGAACAGATTACTTTCAGCATTGTTCTTTTGTACATGTATATATGTTGTAGAGCTGTCAGTATTAATTTTATATAACATATTTGATTTGGGCAAATTGCGATGTATGGCGAGGCGATGATTATTACATTGGCGCGAATCAAGCGGGGAAACGTGGACGTAGTTAACTCCCATGATTAAACCTCTATCAGTCTAATTATTATATTTAAGCAACCAACGTACATAATATAAACTCACATGCATGCTACACATTAGCTTTTTGCATTCACGATACCTAAAGTTTATGAATTCATAAAACATGAAATATTTTATTATTGCTAGTGATGAAATAGGATTGGATTGTTCTCTACTGAGGTCAATCGCTTTATTGAGTCAAACACATACACAAATACAATTAAAGTCAAGGTAGATCGAGCCAGCAGACCTCAGACATAATATTGCCACATCTGGACGATGCTATAGTCAAATAAATGTATGTATGCTTCCACGTGCACGCTACTACATGTAAAGAAATCAGGAAGAAGGAAAAAGAGGACGATACACGGCCTAACTGGTTAAGTTTAACGTGCATAATGGGTTAGGCGGTTTCCCGGGGGACTAAAGGTTGCTGGTTAAATATTGAATGTGCCAAAAGTAATAAAGACTTCAATTTTGAAGAACTTATAAACAGTATATAACATTAAATGAGTGCATGGTCTTGATGTATATCCAATTAACATTAATTAACTGCTACAGTAACTAATTCTAAGGCATGTCGTGTAATTGCAATTAACAAATACAAAGAAGACCTGCCTTTTTAATTGATAATTTATTGATACACAGTACCTTTTCATTATAGCGTGGGAACCCTGATTGTTCTACACATGCTCATTTAGTTATACATGCATATATGCATGCGGCTAGCTTATAACCAATTACAGCACCCCCCTCCACCCTCTCCCCCCCCCCCCCCCCCTCCAAGCCAGAGACCAGCCTTGGCTCAGGCAGCAATTAATCCTACATGTATTGCATACCCAACTTCATAGCCCTATGACTGCAAAGTGTCTGGTGTTCTGATGGACCATAATTTATAAATTTCGGCTGCATTCGTACACATACACATATAGTGTATTGAAAGTGACACAAGTACAATGTGCATACATGAGGTGTGATTATAACACACCATTACTTATGACTGCTTAGCACAGGAGATTGGAGCTCGAGCAAATGCGCTACACATTGTAGCTAGGTTGCAGACATCACGATGTGCGGGGCCCAAGTCTTCGTTTGGGCAGTGCATTCTGGCAGGTGTGGCAGTCCTCCATGCTACTGTTGTACTCCTCCACCTGAAGTGTCACCTGCTCAATACCGTACTTGACCCTGAGGAGGGAATTAGCCCTGTCCAGCACCTCACTAGTTTTGGCATCTTGGTCTGGGTAGGAGGGACAAAGACAAAGGGGTTGGGAGGTGGGGACATTGCTACTAAATACTGCAGAAAAGAAGGCTACATACATGTATAAAAAAATCATTTAAAACTAGTACATGCATTTACCTACAATCACAGGCTCATTAATTATATATTACAATAAAAATATTAAAAAATCGGGGGTAGATATAGCGGTCGGACATTGGAAAAATCCAACCAAAACCGTATAATGTCATCCCAAACTCACCATTGTTGGACAAAAGTGCTGATTTTAATTAATGTAATTCAAAAGTGTGGAATTGTTTGCACAAACATAACCACTGAAAATCATTTGTATAAGTATAAACTACATGATCGAGGCAATAAACTCATAGTTACTTTTGCTACCTAGATTAGCAAAGTTTGCTATGTAGCGCTACAGTAACTGCGTGTACATCTATAAAGCCAATGTTTCTATAATGTTGTTACCAAGCCAAATAACACAAGCAAATAGGAATTATTAACTGTTTGTTCAAAATGGCCATGATGCCACACCCTCCACCTACACTATCCTATCCACTCCTCCACCCACACTACCCTATCCACTCTGTGTAATGTCTCCCAATAATAATCAAACAACCCCCGTCACGTGCCCACATTATTACACATAACCCGATATATACAATACTGTTCAAGTGCTACTACTACACCTCCCTTTCTAATATCGATCGGGAGGTCTTGATATTCGTCCACTTCGAGTGCGTACTACTCCAGATTCTTGATCAACATTTCTTTCGCTCAGAGTGTCACTGACTTCCTCCTGTTCAACATCTCTCTCCATCGAAGTATCTTCACTTTCCTGTTCCTCATGAACTGGAGCTTCTGGCTGTATTGTGACATCCAGTTTTTCGGGTGTGTTATGAGATACCTCACTCTGTAATGCTCCATTGTCAGAAGGTCCCTCAGGTTGTGGTGTAAGGTCCTGTACATCATTGCCAGGATACCGAACTAAGTGTCGTCTGTTACGTCTCATTGTTCCACCTTGAACGGCAATTTCATATGATCGTGGCGCTACCTCCTTCACTACCACGCCAGTCGACCTATGGTCCGTAACCCACACAGTATCTCCTTTATGTAATGGACTCAATAAGCGTGATCCATGATGGGAATCAAAATTCACTTTCAACTGCTGTCTGTGATACTCCTCCTTTTGCTTGAGATCTTCCACATTTGGAACTTTCTGAGAAAGCAGGGAAGGATGGATAGGAAGTGTAGAACGGAGCTTCCTACACATTAAGAGTTCTGAAGGGCTATATCCATTCTTCAAAGGGCTTGTCCTATACGCAAGCAATGCCAAATAAGGATCCACTGACTTCTTTAGCAAGTTCTTCACTGTAGATACTGCCCGCTCAGCTTCACCATTAGCTTGAGGAAACCTTGGACTACTTGTTACATGTGAAAATCCATATTCCTTAGAAAATGATGAGAATGAAGCTGCTGAAAACTGGGGTCCATTGTCTGAGACCACTGTCTCCGGGATGCCATGTCTGGCAAATATGGACTTCATGTGTAAAATAACACTATCTGCTGTAGTTGCTGAAAGCTTGGCAACTTCAATATATCTCGAGTAGTAGTCAACAACCAGAAGATATGATGATCCCTTCCATTCAAAAAGGTCTGTGCCAACTCTCTGCCATGGAAGATCGGGAAATGGTGTAGGAATGAGCGGCTCTGCCCTCTGAGTTCGTTCCTTACAACACATTGAACAGGACAGTACAAATTCTTCCAACTGTTTACTCATACCTGGCCACCACACAGACTGCCGAGCCCTCTCTCTGCATTTCGTAACTCCCAGGTGCCCTTCATGTAACTTGTGTAGAATGCCTGCTCGCAGAGTCGCTGGGATTACAAGTCGGCTTCCTCGCATTAGAAGATCTCCTTGAATAGTGAGCTCTCCAGAAACACACCAATAATGTTTAACAGGTCCTTTAAGTGTGTTCTTTGCAGGCCATCCATCTTTGCAATAGGCTTTAAGCTGTGTGCAAATAGGATCTCTTGTTTGGTGCTGTTGTATTTCCTCTAAACGTTTCTCACTAATTGGAAGGTTCTGCATCACTATATTGACAAATGCATCAGTGACATCCTGCAATTCCTTGTCCATGGTCAAGGGCTGAGAAACTGGTGCGCGTGAGAGTGTATCGGCTGTAAATAAACTCCTACCAGGTGAATGCATAATCACGTAGGTGTACCTCATGAGCCTCAAACGAAAGCGCAGAATCCTTGGTGGTAGGTCGTCCAAGCTTTTGTTTCCAAGAAGTGGTACTAAAGGTTTATGGTCAGTCTCTATGAGAAAGGGTATACCCAGCAAGTAGTCCTCAAAGCGCTCACATGCCCAGGTGACCGCAAGAGCCTCTTTTTCGATCTGTGCATACCGCTGTTCTGTCTCTGTCAGTGCTGTGGAAACAAATGCAACTGGTTTCCACTCTTCACTATGTTTCTGTAAAAGTACAGCACCTAGGCCATATGAGGAGGCATCAGCTGAAATCATTGTGTCTAATGATGGACTAGTCGTACAAGGCTAACACTGGACTCTTACTAAGCTCTTTCTTCACTTGGTCAAAAGCATCTTTTTGTTTTTGCCCCCACATCCATTGATTCTTCTTGCTCAGTAGGTCCCGCAGTGGCTTTGTCAGTTCTGCAAGTTTAGGTGAGAACTTGCTATGCTGGTTGACCATGCCCAGGAAACGTCGAATCTCACTAACATTGGTCGGCTCTGCCATGCAAGCAATGGCATTCACTTTCTCTGGATCTGGCTTAATGCCATTATGGTCAACTATTTGACCAAGAAACTTGACTGAGTTCTGTGAGAACACACATTTTTCATAGTTCAATGTAACCCCTAAATTCTGAATTCTTTCTAGGGTGTACTGCAAACGATTATCATGCTCACTTTGTGACCGTCCAAACACCAATATATCATCGATTAGGCACACAACTCCATCCAACCCCGCCAAAATAGATGACATACGCTTCTGAAAATGCTCTGGAGCTGAAGTTATACCAAATGGCAGACGGTTAAAACAGAATCTGCCAAATGGTGAAATGAATGTTGTCAGTTTTGCTGACTCTGGTGCAAGCTCTATTTGCCAAAACCCTGAGTTGGCATCCAGCTTAGAGAACACCTTGGCACCCTCCAACTGTGCCAGTATTTGTTCAACGCTAGGAAGCAAGTGCCTTTCTCGACAAACACTCTCATTCAATTTAGTAAGATCTACACAAATACGAACCTGACCATTGCTCTTAGGAACTACTACTAAACCTGCACACCAATCAGTTGGCTCATCGACCTTACTAATCACCCCTATTGCTTCCATGCGCTCAAGTTCCTCTTTCACCTTTGGTAACAAAGGTATAGCTACCCTTCGTGGCACTGTCAGGGCAAATGGCTGTGCATTATCTTTTAGCTTGATGTGATACTGGCCCTGTAACTTCCCCAATCCTTGAAACAACTGAGGGAACAACTGAGTGAAATGGCTTTTTGCCTCCGCATCGATTACATCCACTTTCACCAAAAGACCCAATGCTTCAATTGCAGGACGACCTATCAATGGCATGTGCAGGTCTCGAACCACATACACTTCCTGCTTCACTTCTACTCCCCCATCTGTTCTTAAGGTTCCAATAAACTGACCAACAACATTCAGGCACTGTTGAGTTGGACCTCTCAATATCCTGGATGGCTTCACAAGTTGACCCTTAAAGTATCTTGTGTAATCCTGTGCAGGAATTACAGTAACATCAGCCCCTGTGTCTAGTTTAAATTCTATTAGCACTCCATTGAGAAAAAGGGAACTACACCATGTCTTGCTACCTAACTTCTGTTGCCAGATCATTCCCACAAAGTAATCTCTCTTAAATGTGCTAATTGCCAACACCTCTCCAGGTTTGGTCGTAGTCCTACAAACACTCTCAAAATGACCCTTTTTGGAACACTTGAAGCAGGTTGCATTACGAGCAGGGCATCGCTGACGTGAACTACATGAAGTTCTACCACACCAACCACATCTCCCCTTACCTGCACCTCCTCCACTATCTACTTGTGGCATATCCCTCCTAGCTTCCCTTCTAACCAGTGAGCTGCTTTGCTGTGCAATGCTATCAACCAGTGCTAGTCCCTCACCTTCCTTAGATCCTCTAACCACTTCTTGTTGTTGTTTGACCGTTTCTCGTTGCCTGGCAGTAGTTACCGCTTTATCCAACGTTAAATCTGGGTCCAACTGAAGTGTTTCTGACACCTTGCTGTCCAGCAGACCTACAACTAGACGATCTCGAATCATTTCGTCGTGTAACGACCCATAACTGCAATGTTCTGCCAGACTATAGAGAGCTAACACGAAGGACTCAACCGATTCACCATCTTGCTGGCTTCTCTTATTAAAGCGCGCCCTTTCAAATATTACATTTCGCCGCTTCACAAAGTGGTTCTCAAAACGCGTCTTAACCAGCTGATAGTCTTCGTGTTCCTTTTTCGTCTCATCCAGTTTGAATGAGCGGAAAATGTCCTCTGCCGCATCTCCCATACAGTATAATAGAGCATTTACTTGGTTAGGTTGAGGCTTGTCGGAGAGTCCAGATGTCTCTCGAAAGCGTTCGAATCTTCTAACCCATTTAGGCCATTCATCCGGCCGGCAAAAATTGAACTGTTCGGGTGGCGTAACTTGAAAACTAGCCATCCCGCTTTACCGCTGCCACCATGTGTAATGTCTCCCAATAATAATCAAACAACCCCCGTCACGTGCCCACATTATTACACATAACCCGATATATACAATACTGTTCAAGTGCTACTACTACACACTCCACCTCCCTCACTACCCTATCCACTCCACCCTGGTCAGCTCACATGTTGCCAGGTGTGCAGACATGGCTACTGTGTTGGTGGTGAGGGACCACAGGTGAAGGTTGTGGGCGTGCCTCACCCCAGGTGTGCGCTGAAGGTCCCCCAATACATCATCATAAGGGGTGTGGTGTGGGGTGGCTGTGAGGGAGGGGAATGGAGAGGGAGGGAGGGGAGGGAGATGGAAGGAAGGTAGGGAGGGAAAAGAGAAGGAAAAGATTAGTGTGTCAACTGCGACCTGCATATGCGATCACTACAACTATAAGAAATTACAATTATTGTGGTATATACACAGTGGGGCCTCAGTCACATATCATTTCCTTGTACTGTATACACTGATAGTAATGAATCTAGAATACACACATGTACATGTACATGGATAGTTAGGCATGAGTGCATGTGCATGTATACGATGTTTTGAAATACTTCCCTCACCACTCCCTCACACCACACCACTCCCACTACTCCACTCCCTCACACACAACTCCGCCTCAACGGTACTAGCATAACTTACTACATTCATGTATACACACGTACGTACATGTGTACATGTGTACATGTATGCACACACACACACCACAGCTCCATGATGTGCACTAATTTGCCCATACCTAGTACCTACACTGTGTATGTGCAAATGCACATAAGTATATTGCAAACACATTATTGGTATCCAAATACATGTACATGTGTATGTGTGCACAAACACATACATGTATGTGGGTGGGTTCACAATAGATGGAGTCATATTGTAACCATGGTGACATCACTCACTCCATGCATTGATTACATACACCTCTAGAAAAGTTTCACAGCAATAGTTTAACACTTAACCACAGAGGTAGTAGCTAGGTCACCTTCCATTAGGACCAGGAGGGCATCTCTGAGGATGTTGATAGTGGAGAAGAGGACCAGTATGGAGAACAGGAAGGTACATATGGGGTCTGCTACCTTCCAATCAGGCTGGAGAGAGGGAGGGGAGGGGTGGCAAGTGGGAAGAGTATCTAACTAACTAACTACAAGTACATGTATGGGCAGGAGTGGGATGGGGAAGAGGAAGCATGTTAAGGTACAACATTTCACAATTGCACACCCACATGTACGCACCCAGAATTTGATGATGTAGCCAGCAATGACCACACCCACACTCTGTATGAGGTCACCTATCACATGGATGAAGGCTGCCCTCACGTTGATGTTCTCAAACCTCCTCCCCATCCCCACAGGTGGTGGTTTATCATCCGGGTCCTCATCGGCCCGCCATGTCTGAAAGTTCATCTGCACATTGTCACTATGGCAACCACTTTGCCTATTGTGGTGGTGACCTTTCTCGTTGCCGTGGTGATGCCCTCCATCCTCAAGACTATCTCCCCCATGGCTATGTCCATGACCTAATACAGCCATCATGCTGAAATTGGAGTACAGAAGATAATACATGGGAGGATTGGGAGGAGGGAGGCGTGTAGTGGAAGGATTGAGTGGGTGGGGGGAGGTGTGTAGTGAGTGGGTGAGGTGTGTAGTGGAAGGATTGAGTGGGTGGGGGGAGGTGTGTAGTGAGTGGGTGAGGTGTAGTGGAAGGATTGAGTGGGTGGGGGAGGTGTGTAGTGAGTGGGTGAGGTGTGTAGTGGAAGGATTGAGTGGGTGGGGGGAGGTGTGTAGTGAGTGGGTGAGGTGTGTAGTGGAAGGATTGAGTGGGTGGGGGGAGGTGTGTAGTGAGTGGGTGAGGTGTGTAGTGGAAGGATTGAGTAGGTGGGGGGAGGTGTGTAGTGAGTGGGTGAGGTGTGTAGTGGAAGGATTGAGTGGGGTGGAGTGTGCATACTGCACTGTTAGGTATATGAATGAACTCACAAGACGTTCACAAACACTCCACCAGCAGCTGTGATCAGCATGACGTCTGCATCAATCTCATAGTTCTGGTTGATGATCCTGAGAATGGCCTCATACACCAACACACCGGTCAGCACCCAGATGATCAGGACTGACACCACTGCACCCACCACCTCTGTGTTGTAGCGGGGGGGGGGGGGGGGGGGGCGGAGTAGGGGTGGTGGGCATGGGGGAACAAGGAGGTGGAACATAACAGAAGTGTACAAGCCTGATGCCAATACAAATATACATGTACATGCGTGTACACGAGAACCACCATCTACATTGTGTGCACACTATCTGCATGCATCAGTTCATTGCTTCACTGCAGAGGTCCCTTCACACTCGCAAACATCTGGAAATCCTTTCACACAATGCAAGTTACCGTCATACAATATAACTAAGGCAACACGTGAGGGGTATGCACACACAACAGTGTACATGTACACGTAATAGATTCAGAACAACACGACTCGATGCAGTACACATGACACAAAGTAACCAGATGTCTGCACCCACCTCCCTCCCTGCCCTTGGTTACCAATTAAGACTACACACCTCATGACAATCAAAAAAGCAGGTGAAGGTCTGAGAGCTGAATGGGGTACATGTACATGTACATATCTATACATGTGTAGATCTGCTGAACAGTACAGTTATACAAAAATACAAGTGCTGTAGGTACATGTACATGCCATACATGTATGTCTGAATACCTCCTCCCCAGGCCACCCAATGGGCTCACCTGCCCTCCTCCTCCCCAGGCCACCCCATGGGCTCACCTGCCCCCCTCCTCCCCAGGCCACCCCATGGGCTCACCTGCCCTCCTCCTCCCCAGCCCACCCCTTGGGCTCACCTGCCCTCCTCCTCCCCAGGCCACCCCATGGGCTCACCTGCCCTGTGCCAACCAAAGGACATTCTCTTTGTAGGTTTGCGGCTTCCCACCCACAGGGCAAAGAGGCTTATCATGAAGCCACCAAAGTCTGACAACATGTGGGCGGCATCTGTCATGATGGCCAGACTGTTGGCAAAGTAGCCACCTGGAATAGGAGGGGAGGGGGAGGGGGAAGAGAGAAAAATGAATAGGTTGCCACACGAGTGTGCCAAGAAGCCTACAACACAGACAGGTAAATACACACATCGTTGGCATGGACTGATTTTTTTTTTTTTTAATAGTCGCAGAGTTTAAACGACTGTAACTACATGTATACATGTATGCACAATTATACTATGCACACATGCGGCAATATCGTTAGCTGTTTTTCCAAGCGACCATTTGTTCCACACTGTTTGTTTGATGTTGCTTGTCCAGAATATAGAACAATACTTCTGCTTTGGGGATATGAATTCAAACAAGCCACGGTTACTGTAGTATTGTCTATAGATGTAAGTACATGGTGCAGACCCCTCAGGACCATGTACACGTATAAAGGTGTCTGCAAGTTATTACGCTCTGAATGGCTGATTGAGGTGCACATGGACTATGGCCTATCATTGGCTGTTCCCTGGTCTTCGTGGTTAGGGGGTGCGGTGTGATGGCACCTCCCCTCAAGCTCCCCGCCCCTCCCCCCCTCCCCCCATCTTACGGCCTGCCCAGAGTATCACATCATCCACCATTGAATGACAAGGTTGAGCTTATAGGCGACACTCATGTGTGCACACAGTAACAGACAAGACCCACCACACCACACCACACATGCACACACCACACTTGTGGTCTGGTCTTGTGCAAAGTATGACAAAAAGTTGTACATGCAGTGATCCTCCATGTCCCAGCATAGCAAGCACACAGCACACATGGCACACTCCACACATGGCACACAGCACACATGCCCTTACCTATAACCTCTGCTGTCATGAATACCAGGGCGATGAGGCATGCCAACACAAGCTTGTTCCTGGCCTTCTTGGGGGCGGGGCTAGGTAGCGTCACGTGACACTCACAGAGCTTATGTGCCCCGCCCCGCGGTGTTCCATCAGCTGCAGTGCATAGAACGTGTGCAAGGTTACTGTAAGCAGTCCCATGAACATGGTAAACATGGCAAAAGCATGTACACGTGGGAAGGGGGAGGAGGGTTGGTGATATAGCCTTGATAAGTACTGCACACTGAGCAGAGGACCATGCCATTTCTGTAACTGCCACATGTACATCTATGCAGTCTAAAGCATACATATTTATAGATTAAAAATAAAATCATTTAATAACCGTACAGTATCCAAAGGATGGTTGGCTCCCCAGTATCTGATCCTGGTTGTTGCTACGTGTACACAAAACCCAGGGAAGATGCGATTCCCTTACAGTAGTGAGGGATTGACTGGATTGCTTTTCCCATACAAAAACATACATAAATCCCCCCCCATCTACATTTATATGCATGTACATACAGGGCATTCTCCCTGGGTGTGGAACAACCAAATACACACACACACACACACACACACACACACACTCACACTGCAGTATTGCCTCACCTTTGTAACCTCCTCCCCATCCACCTCCTCCTCCTCCTCCTCCTGACTTGCTGTGGTCTCTCTTCTGAACAGTTCGGCCATGTCGCTGTTGTCCTTCGTCTCCTCCCCTATATAACAGGTCAACGAAGGGGCGGGTACCTGGGGAACGGAGAAGCCTGGGAGAGGGGAGGAGGGATCAAGAAGTGGCCAGGGGCCACGGTAGGCCCCATCTGGGCGGGAAGGTTGAATGGTCATACATGTTTGGCTTCTCGTGGCTAGACAGAATGAGTCGGGTGGACTGGCCTTCCCTCTAACCACGGACATACCTACAGAGACGTGTACATACGTTTATATATACATACACAGTGGCTGTATAGTGTATAGTACTA
The DNA here is from genome assembly GCA_949361645.1 of Spongilla lacustris. Taxonomy (NCBI): domain Eukaryota; kingdom Metazoa; phylum Porifera; class Demospongiae; order Spongillida; family Spongillidae; genus Spongilla; species Spongilla lacustris. The sequence goes on along the minus strand of OX442416.1, from coordinate 13,124,184 downwards.
CACATAAATATTCAGGCTTATTCGCACACAAACGGAAAGAGAATTAAGTTATACACTGCGGGCGTGCGCAGTATAACTTAACTAAGACAAACTGAAAGACACACACACACACACACACACACACACACACACACACACACACACACACACACAGAGCGAGAGTGATGCCAATGTAGGGATGTACTGATCATGAGAGGGACCAACGTACCAGGTAATGGCCGTAAGGAGGATATCTATGCTGAATACATCGCAGACATGCAACCAAGTACGTTCCCATTCATCAATCAACAATTACAATACATTGTAAATGCTGGCCGCAAGCCATACAGTATGGTCTGGGTACTATGGTAGTGGAACACTAGTCTCGTCCCCAGACCAATATGACGTAACGATTATCGCTGTAAACAGTATAATCTACGTCTATAGGTCTGGGAAATAAGAACGACGCACTTGTTCCGAGCGTCCTTCAATGTTTACGTACAAAAATAGCGCGACAATCTATTTTAAGAACTAATCTCGCTGTATCATTTCCGCATGCTATTATTATAATACTTCGCGGGTTACAGTATTATCAGTGATGCCGCGGCCAGCTTTTGACAATCCGGTCACGTTCACGGCTGGCCGTTTGGATATAGACGGTCACGTTCACGGTCAAAGATGAACCGTATGATTTCAATACGGTCACGTACACGGCTGGCCGTCAACCGTCAAAATTTTAATACGGTCACGGACGGTCATTATTTATGCTATAGAAGTTTGGCATGCAGATATCAATAGAAATGGTTCATGAACGGTATGCATGGGCATAGCAAAACAAGTGTGAAAGAACAGATTCAATTAACTAAAGGCTTTATTGCAGCTGAGAAAGAGAACAGATTCAATCCTGGCTGGATCCATCCTCCATCTTCATAATGAGTCTCAACTGGGAGAAAACTCGCTCGCACGTGGAATCCGCACAATCATGGCAAGTCGCGTCCCCAGACCCACATTCGGCAGCAGCGGATGGATTACATCGCCTATTACGAATACATATCAGGCTGGGGACGAGACTATGTTATGGCGAGGGGGACAACGTAAAACCATAGCCACGTACGCGTGTTGGTGACAGTCGGGTGGGTTTGCTGCAGACTTCACCGCGCTATCAGGTGACTTATCCTCAAAGGTTCTTAGAAAGACGACATTTGCCACGCAGGGAAAAAATCCACTGCACGTGACGCTAGTGACGTGATAGGCTTAATGGACCGTCAAAAGTTCTGACGGCCACGGACGGCCAGCAAATAAATTTGACGGCCAATTATTTTTCATGGTTTAATCACGTGATCGGTAAGCTTCCCGGTCACGGTCACGGTCGGCCGTCAAAAACCGTCAAATGAATACGGTCACGGACGGTCCGTGCTGGCCGCGGCATCACTGAGTATTATGCATCGTTGCAAGATATGCTTGGCGCCTGTGTTGCTTAGGAAGAAGAGAAAGAGGCTTCCTTTGTCAGACAGGGTATTGCTGAACTAGCTTGTAAGATAGGCCAGAAGATCAGCTTTTGAACAAGCTTTCTGCATCGCGGTATGTGGAAGTGGATGGGTCTGTACGATCGAAGAGTTGTGTGGCAGGTACTAAGAGATCACACGCAGACGCTTCAGCTGGTTTTTTATTTCACCACGGTATGCCTTCCAAATGCTATGGGGAAGATTTATTAATACACATGGCAAGGAAGGGTGCAATGTTTCTGCTGATCTTCACATGGAACATCGAAATCGACTTTGCAAGCAGTCCATATCACACCTAGGTGCCAACAAAACACCTCACGCTATTGGAAGGGTAAGCAAAGCAATTGGACCCCTTTCTGAAGTATTGAATAATTATGATTGTGTGACAAATACAAGAGCCTCGCTGTCTCACACAACACGCTCTCCTGAAGAAGATTTAATAAATGCAAGGCATTTACTAATGAAACAGGGAAAAAAACACTACACCTTTCCATCTATAAAATGCAACCAGAAAGTACACTCTTTACATATGCCAACCCTCAAGACCTGGATGGAAAAACAGCGAGAGCTCCAACTTAATGAAGAACTATTACCTATGTGTTTAGGAACTTTTTTTGTATTCCTGCATGCATTTACACCAGACTAAGTTAGGGTGTGTAACCTCCCCTGAATAATGAAAATCGATTTTTCCGAATACTTTTAAAACACTAATCGATTTTTCAGGTTTTTCCAGATCTGAAAAACGATTTTTCTGAATACTTGAAAAAAGAAAATCGATTTTTCCGAATAGGTTTTGACAATTTGCCAGCCGAATACCTAGGTTATTCAGGTTTTCTGCTCACTGAGCCACCTAAATGTACACATCACATCAGATACCCTCGTACAGCTAAACCATAACACCAGATGCCCTCAGCACACAAACATGCTTACCCCCATCACACCAGTGCCCTCATGTGGCACACAACCATAGCTAACCCCATCACACAACCACAGCTACCTCCATCACACCAGACACCCTCCTACAACTACCCACATTACACCAGATCAGTACAGCATGCATCCACAGCTACCCACATCACACCAGATGCACTCAGCACACAACCACAGCTACCTACATAGGCCTAAATCGCTTGGCCTAACCACATACCTAGATGGGCGTGTCCTTACCTAAGTTAGCGTGGCCACGCTGAGGTCTATCTACACATCGCACTGAAGAGTAGAACCACAGATGAAGTTTACGCACCACCAGCCATACAGCCTCCATTTCACCATCACGAGTTTTGAAAATACTAGTAACTAAGTAGGCCTATAATTGCGATCGCGGCAATAGGTCTATCGATCACTATCAGCTCAGAGAGATTGATGCAAGAAACCAGTTACTGTACTTCGAAATGCACTAAGCGAACTAACTTTGATTTGTAGCTGGAGCTGTCCGTCGTCATGACTCGTGAAGAGGGAGATCTGTTGGCTAGTTCGAATTACTGCCCGTACGTGTAAACTGCATCAGATCTCGTCCCCACGTATATATAAATAATAATTATAGCAATAACAGTGACGTTAATTAACCAATTAGAAGTAATTACATGTAATATCGTAAACGCGTATCCGGATATCGTCATAAAAAGGTATTCGAATAATGGGCGAATTGTCGATGCAGACGACGAATACCTAAGTACCTCCGAATGGAGATTCACAAACCGGTTATTTCGAATAGAACAAATCCAATAATCGATTTTTCCGAGTAATGCTAAATTACTATTCGAACGGATAGGTTTTTGCGAATATCCGAATAACCCGAATAACTTGATAACCGGTTACACACCCTAGACTAAGTCCTGCAGCATGATAGACATGTTGTTTATTGAAGCACTGAGGCATGTACCAGCTGCATGGTTGCACCTATAGATTATTTGATTTCCCAGTGAATGCAGCTGCAGCTGCATCTACATATTGTCAACAGATAAGGCATGTGAACCACTGCCAAAGTACACCTATATATACAATTAGATATGGATTAGCAATCAGCAGCTGACACAATTAAAGGTGACCATTGTATCCATGATAGCCCTGGATAAGAACTGACTAGATGTGACTATTGGTAGCCCCGCTTTAAGTATTTGATGCTTGCATATAACACATATAAAGAACATGTTTCAAGTTATTTTAAGCACATTGGAAAGGTACAACACTTACAATCAGAACACATACAAGACTTAGCACAAATATCACAGCATGCACATCCAGAAACATCAGTGACATTAGAGTCAAAATAATCACACATACAGTACAGCTCTTCTGCAACGTTTCTCTTGAAAGCAATACTCGGTCATGTCATTTGAGATGGTTTTGTTTTTGAAAACTACTTGAAACTCACCATTCATCACTTTGAGTTTCAAATCCTTAATTATCATTCCTAAAATCCCCAGTGATGCAAGTTGCTGACAATCCTCTGGTCTTTAAAGAAGTGACCTATGTAAGTATAAGTATCATTACAACATGCATAAACCATCTTCATAGATATTATTTTAATATCCATGTCATGTCACACATGTTTTACCTGATCCTTCATTAGCGAAAGCAATGGTGAAACGACGATGACAATGCTGCCTTCACAGCCAAGCAATTCGTCGTACGCGTATGGTAGCACCGAATATACATGTATTAGCGACTTGCCGTATCCAGTTGGCAAACTGACGAAAACATCTTCTCCCTGCATGAAAGTTCGAATTGCCTCCATTTGTTGTGGCCGTAGGTCACCAGCCTTTTCGCTGCACCCATTACCACCTCATCAATTCACTCGCACATTTCCACGCTTTATTAATTCAGAGTACATGCGTGTAGTATTAATGTTACGTCAGCGCCATTACGTATATACACATCCGTCCCAATGTTTTAGGACGCTCGGAACAAGTGCGTCGTTCTTATTTCCCAGACAAAAAAAATAAAATAAAATAAAAATTTCCCAGACCTATAGACGTAGATTATACTGTTTACAGCGATAATCGTTACGTCATATTGGTCTGGGGACGAGACTAGGCGGAACCGGGGGGGGGGGGGGGGGGGGGGGGGGGGGGTATTTACGCCAACTTTACCTTGAGCTTGAGTATGAATAATGAATTTAATTACCAGCTACATGGAAGTGATAAAGCGAACGCGGACAGCCCCCCCCCCCCCCCCCCCCCCCCCCCCCCCCCCGCTCCCCGCTCGTTGAATCGGCCCGTTAAAATTGGGGGGGGCCGACTTTGTAAAAATAATTAGCTACATTTTAAATTGCCAGTCATATGCATCTACATGTAGCAGACAACCACTCTTCAATGCGGTCCATGATTGTGATACATATAAATGTAGCCAAAATATTAAAAACCTAAATAGCAATGTTAATTGAATTGTTGTTCATTGGTGCCACTTGTTTGATCCAAAGAAATTAATCCTTCTGTCATTTGCTGTTGATAAACTTTGAGCTATTTCTTCTAAGTTGGTTTCATCAGTTAATTCTTTATAAATATGCAAAAGCATAACATTATTTAGCTTCTCTTGTGTCATGGTAGATCTTAAATATGTTTTCATGCGCTGTAGAACTGAAAATGTTCTCTCAGCAGTTGCCGAAGTTACAGGAATGGTCATATACAACTGCAAGCAATATGATACGGCACAAATCCTATATGAGCGTAACTCTCGATGTAGCTGTAACGATGTCACAGAAAAAATGGACGCTACATGTAGGAAATGTTGACGCGTAATTCGGTCGTACTAATATTTTTCAAGTAAGCGTCATGTAGACTCATGCTTATTGCAGGGTTAGAATATTGACGCTTGTGATTTAACACGCGTGTTTAGAATTAAAACATTGATGAAAGTTCTGTATTCGGCCATGCATGGTTAGTGTTTGCAATTCCACGTGCTACAAATGTTAGCCTGCGTGGAACCAGAGTATAAATGCGTGAACTGGGGGGATGATGGCACAGATTTAATCAGTTTAATATTATTAATCTTGTCATTTATTAAGATAATCACGTGGTCACTTACAATGCAGCGATAAATCGAGATTAACGATTATCACGATTTTTCGTCGCTCGCCCGCGCTTCCAACTACCACATCAAACGTAATTATTCTTAATTTGCATTTATTTAAAATGGCTGTTGCTTTGGTAAACGTTTCTGAGATAATATTATCTATGCAACTTGATAATCCAAATTAGCCATTTTTTTTTTTCGTTGTTGATCATGTCAGTACATTATGCAGTGGAGCTTTTATACATGTATTATACTCAATGCAAGACGTATGCAAAATAAACCATTTTGTACTGGCAAGGGTCAACTCAGTAAAAGACACACGTCAAAAGCTGATATGGATCATGGATGCGGATCTTAGTGTACAAAATGTTGTCATAGTATTTGGATGTTGTTAGCGAAGAGGTCTAGACATGAGTCAGTGACATACTGACGACGTATGCAAAATATACGACATCGCACTTGTTTCTTTTCTTTCCTCCTTGCAGAGCTAGCCGGTACTTTCGTGAAAGCCTTGAAATAGTTGATTGTCATGCCAGTTCCATACACCACATCAAATAGCCATCTTAGGTTAGGAACATGTCTTTTATACAATTAATTTGATTACCTTGATCATGTTACTATGGAGTCTATAGATCGCGCACAGGGAAATAAGAAATCATAGCGAAATCACACGAAAAGCAATACAAGCGTGTAATTTTCTGTTCAATCACGCAATGATTTCTAAACGATTTCACCTGTGAGACCTTCTGCAAGGCAAGTCACGCTCGTCGAGTATTGTTTAGTTGCGTAAATTATATCTATGTATGCCACACTTAATAAGTTGCTACATTTAAGTACGTCACGTGAGCCGGCATATTACACCGCCTTCTTTTTAAAATTAATTCCGGTCCTCCGTACGTGTTCGTTCCCGTCTGTTAATTACCCACGCAGTGTTATATTTTAGTAACATACATAAGACGCGCGTGTTGTGCAAGAAGGACTATTCATACAAGTATAAAAGTTTAACCTTTAATCTCCCGTCGTCCTACGCGTAGGATTAGCGTAGGACGCAAGTTAAAATCATATGATCAAAAAACCAAAATCTCATTGTACTGTAGAAATGGTTATTAATTCAGAAAATATTTTTACCTTTTTGCAATTCTTCAAGGATTGTCAAATACAATCAATACTGCATTGCTAAACGATGTATTTGCGGTAAATTGCAAAGCAACTTAAAGTACCAAAAAGTAATGTTGGGAAGATCAAAGCAGCATTTTAAAATAAGGGGGTAGTAGGACAGGTCTTTTGCACTAAGCATATAAAAAAGTACCTTGTAGATTTGGAAATTGCTAGCTCCACAAGCTTATGAACGACAGGTATTTGTCAGACGCATGTTGCGGGAATAGCCAAGTGAATGGTTGAAAACGTACAGTGTGTTTTCGGTAAAAATGGCAAAATCAATTAGAGTAAAAACACTGCTGTAGAATGTACAAAGTAGCCCACACATCATATGCATGCTCCAAAAAACATTCAAAAAAGTCAGTTGTACTTGTCGTACTTTTTTCTGTGACAATTAAATTCTCTTCATAATGCATTTTTAACAACCGTATCTGTTTATTTGCATCGTGTAACCAAGGGTGTGATTTAAAAAAATAGGTAGATTTAGCATGATAGACGCATCAAACAACAGTAGAGAAATGGATGCCAAAAACAGCATTTCTATTTATAATGAATTTTCAAATATTGGTCCTACGCAGTGGCGTAGCGAGGGGGGGTCAAATGCCCCAGGGCGCCGACCTAAGGGGGCGCCAAAATGCCTAGATGTTTGCTATATAAATAGCATTGCAATGCATACCGTATAATAAGCCGAGGAAAGGCTTATATTAATGCTGTTATGTTTATTGATTATACCTACAGTGTACGAAGAAACAGCAAGTCCGTGCATACTGTGGATGAAATTGGGATTTTATTTTTGTATTATTGGAGCTGAATTTTGGAACAAGAAATTAAGCAGCAGGGTGCCCCCCCCCCCCAGCCTGGCAAAACCTGATCGTTTTAACGGCGCAACCATCCTCCATACATATACATGTAGTGGTTGTTATAAATGTCCCTACTCACATGATGTAGTTAATTAAACTACGGATCATTGAGTGGATATACCATATATCAGTGGCGTGCAAGACTACAGGAAAGTCTGGAAGCAAGTTATTTACTATTCTACCTGGTTTTAGCAGGTTTCTACGCAATTATGCTATCTTTTGTGACTTTAAAAGTGTGAAAGTTGCAAAGCGGCTGGGGCTCCGCCCCAGACCCCGCTTGCTGGGGTGGGTGTGTCCTGTAACGCCATCACTTTCACCCCCGCACCTAAATCCTGGATCCGCCCCTGACTTGGCCAAACGCAAGGGGACCCCCCTCGTATCCATGTATCCGTAATAATTGCCAAACGCAAGGGGAAGTAGTCGGATTTGGCCAAACTCGAGGGGGACCCCCCCCCCCTCCCCCCCAGTATTCCAATTGCAAACGCAAGGGATGAATGGTCGTGGGCCTGGGGGGGGCGCCATTAGTGCATTTTGCCCCTGGGGCGCCCAACACCCTCGCTACGCCACTGCTCCTACGCGTAGGACTTGGACCTGGAGACTGAAGTAAAGTTAATTAGCGGTTATACTTTGATATACTCAAGGGCGGATCCAGCGAGGGGGTCCTGGGGGTCCGGACCCCCCCCCCCCTCAGGACCCATGATGAATATAATTACTATAATACCCTAGTCACGTGCGCATAAAGGTGCTTCGTGCTTCGGTGTATTGTTCCACGACGACGCATCGTTTAAATGCGTCGTTTTGCATTCTTCGTATATCATATAGGCGTCGGAAGGTAAATTACGAAATTTAACCTGGGGGGCCGGGGGCGGGGGGGTAGGCGGCTGATTTAATTTCATACCATGACATCGTTCGTACACGCGACAGTGACATAGAGACGATATACTATCTCTAGTGACGCCTAAAATTGCATGCGTCGCTTATGTGATTCCCGCGATTTTTTTCTATGACTCACTTGACCAGCATTTATACGTGCCCAGAGCTAGGTGGTTTTCAAATTGCAGGCTATATAGGTCCGCTGACAGCTGATGTACAGGGGACGAAACAGAATACTGTTCATTGCTTGAAGTAGGTTATATGAGTATGATGCATATTTTAAGTGGCTCAAGTATCGAAGTAATAACTAAGCGCACGTACAAATTAAATCTGACGAAACCGACAGATGAAACACACCCCCACATAATTATAAACCTGGGAACAAGAACTTAACTGAGTGCAAGTGACTGCCTCCGTTTCGATGCTATGGAAAAACATGCAAAAAAATTGCGCGCGCTTAGCGCGCCCCCTCCCCTCATCTATTATTCATGTCGGACCCCCCCCCCCCCCCCCCCCCCCCCTCGCCGAATTCCTGGATCCGCCACTGATACTTGGTGGCATTCTTTGGTTTCTGGCCACACTCAGAATTGCTTTTAAAAGATCGAGTTGTAGGGCTTCCAAAGCCATTATAAATTCTGTTGTGGGCATTACTAATAAATAAATATTCAGAAGTACATATGGTGCAGCCACAATACATGTACACTCATTGTTAGTAATAGCAATAGCAGAAGAGGACAAATTGTGTATGTTTTAAATGCACATTACATGTTTGCACTAACCACACACTTTGCAGAGACAGGGGAGGGGTTTGGGGTTTGGGGGCCGTATGGGCCTGTGCCAGCAAGCATTGGCATAACATAGAAGGGGGGGGGGGGGGGGGGGGGGGGTAGTATAGTATGCTTTTAACCTGATGCAGAGGCTTTGGCCTAGTGATAGACTGCTCAGCGCTACAGAGTTTACACAAAACGTTTCTTTAAAAAAAAAAAATGAAATCATTGGGATAGTGCTATTCTATTGGTGAAGCCCCGCGAAGGTGAAATTAAAGCGCTTTACGCGCGCGTCTGGCCTGGCCATACACATGTATGAAGACAAATATTCAAAATACGGCACGTGCAGATTAGATGTTAATCGATCTAGGTAAGGCTGAAATGCCTACGTAGGTCGCAACGTATACGGTACTGAAAAGTGCCATTTGCAATTATCTATCCTATTAGCCTTCGCGCTTCATTCATCGAGCTGCAAGCAGGCTAAACGAACACGATAAGGAAAACAACCCACGTTACTATATAGGTCAAAAGTGTCCATGACGATCGACATCATAGTGTCCCTCTTGGCAGTCGAGACCTACATGTACGGTACTTGAGTAGTCGATCGCGAGTTCCTATCGTATAGGGCCGTAGCAGCCACTATACACGGTTGTTACAATACGTACAAAATTGGACAATAGGCCCTCACCGTATGAATAATAAGTACCTAGCAACGGAACTCATTACGCCCATAGCAACTACATCATGTCCACAAAAAGGGTCATTTGAAGCAGCTCCTGTAGACGTTGAGCCTCGATTATTTCACCATGAAATATAGGAGAAATGATGTTATCAACGATATAAAGCATGTGTTGTGCCGTCGTACAGAACATTATATCCAAGCGCGAGTTGTCAGTGCGTGTTTTGTGACTAGGGACGAGAAGTGACCGTTTTTTTGACGATTCCGCCCTGATAAAGTCACCTGAAATTTGAAACCAACAACGGACGTAAGTTTTTGGAACGTTTCTTTGTTAGTTTAACGGGTGCCATATTTTCTACTTTAAGCATTTGCCTTCTGAATATTCGCTTTATAATGCGCAGTTGACGCCATTTTATAGATAAACAATCTATAGGAAATCAAGTGTTTTTATTTTATTTTTATATTCTGCTTAGTTTCTTTACGTTTCTTCTGTGGTGGGGTGGCACAATGGATTTTTGTGTGATACAGAGAGGTAATGTTCCTTTCAACTGGGTCATGTACTGATTTAATTTTAGGTATCATAGTAACCAGCTCCGATACCTTGCCCACACAATGTACAGCACACCATGACATCCCCAAGAAGTGTGTTTACCATATCTGTAGGTAGTTTCACTGCACTGTTCTGTAGACAGGCCAAGTCATAACAACAGGGGCACTTGGTTATGTGCTGAGATGCACTGCTTACACACACATGTGACATGGCAGCTGGATTGGCTGCTGCAGTACAGCTATACAAATTGGATACATCAGCATGCATGTTCATCACAGATGTCAATATTACCTATACATGTGCCAAGGTTGGATGCCTTGCTATACAACTGGTGGGGGTGCTAGGGCTACAATCAAAGTGATCAGCTAGTGTAGCATTTTGGCCATTCGGGCTTAAAAGTGCCTTGCCATCTAAGTGTACAGAAAGGCTTGAACACCTACTTATTTTGGCACATGTACATATATTGGAGAGTTATAAACATACTTTACACGTATCCAGTATGTGTGTCTGCACTTGTATGGGGTTTGACACCCTAACAATGACAATTAATGCAAAACATCTGGGGGTGGATCTCAACAGCATCACTTGCAACGTCAATATCGAAGATAGGAGCGGACAAATATTTGTGGCTTTCGTTGCCCTGTTTTGCCCTTAGCTTTAAGAGCTTTTTGTAGCCTGCACCCACATACCTGAATAAATCGACCATCTTAAGCTAATATGACATGAATGAGCATTATTCATGACTTGGTGTGGTACGTTGTTCGTGCCATCCTCACATGTGGAAAATATGGCACCTAAAGATAAAAGAATATTTCGACTTACCAGTGAATGCTCTCTTTCCTGTATTATTTCGAAGGGCACTTATAAGGGAGGAATCGGAGAACGAAAGCCAGATAACAATACAACCGATCGTGCCCCAAAAAAGCCTTCGGTTGCGCAACGCGTAGTGCATCGACGTTGTAACAGCGTACACATGCGTTTAATATATTGAAGATAGTACATACGTTTACCTAACTACCGATGGCCTGTTTGTCTGCACTGTATGTGCCAGATGTGGAAGGTTTGTGCTTGAAAGTTAATGAGCTCTGAAGCCGCCATTTTGGAGCAAGTACCGCAATATTTATTGGTTGTTCTAAATATCAAACCTATTGCCAATGCAGAACAACCGTGACTACGGCCGGTCAGGCCATGGCCGGACCAGTTTTTTACCCGAACGAAAAATTATTAATCGTTAATTAATTAATCTCATGCATAACCCTATAACCGGGCCGCTTACGCGTACCAGTCGCGTCAATCATGAATGTTAGTGTACACTGTAGTACTATAACAGTATAACTACACATTGATTAATGCATATGCGCATATATACGTGTATATCATGGTGTTAATGGCTAATGCATGCGGGTATTCTGCTCAGTCTCCATACACTTACAGGAAACTATGAAGCCGGTGTGAAATTTGTGAATCTTTGTCTTGTAATTGTATATAAACTGCCAGATGCGCCGTCGTTGCATGCATCAGAGTTATATTCACGAATTCTTGAGCATTCTTCTAGCCCACAAGGTTGCCCAGCTGTTGGAAAAGCAGAGCCTTCTGGCTTCCATCAAGACTGGTGAAGAGGAGCCTTTAATCATAGGCTACAAAACAGTCTTGGTTGCATTACAAGACTGAGTGTACTGCTTTAGTCTTTACCTGTATATTCAGTAGCACTGATTTTGCCGGTTAGGCCCTGCTACCAAAGCTATTAGTGAGCGCATGCAGTACTTCAGTTCTGAGAAGAGTGAAAGCATACCTTAATTCATTCAAGTATATATGTCACAAATGCGATAACCTGCTAGCTCTATACATGCTCACAAAGAGAGAAGTGATGCTCTGTCCCTTGCTTCGTCAGGTTTGAAATGTGGCATTTACTGTATCAGTATAGTTCTCGCATTTACACACTAATCAGATCTGTTTTCATCAATTCGCAATTGCATATTATGCACCAAATCATACAAAACAAAACCAAAAAAAAAGGCTGGGGCTCCGCCCCAGACCCCGCCCCTACTTACGTATGCATTGGCCGGACCGCTTTTTCTTTCCTTCCTACGGCCCTGTATCGTACTCTTGTATCAGGCCATGCATGGCCAGAAGCTGGCAGTAACCATATCGGGCTCTCCCTCGCTCTTTCGTATCGGGTTCGAAACGCTCTCGGCCTCCCCCCCCCTCCGGTTATTAACAGCCTATTACTATAGTTAAGTTCTATCTTCGATTTAGATCAGCTAAATTAACTTACTGTGCATATATTTATTTTGTTCAATTAATATCAATAATAGTTGAATAATTCTGGCAGATGACGCAAGGCATTACGCAATGACATATTCTGATGAATAAATTATGCGCGGTAGAAATTAATTTTTGTCTTGATTTTAGTTCAAGAATGGTTAATGGAATTATTTTTTGAAGTACATATGTCATGATCAGACCGATTTATAGGATAATGTACAAGTGTTTTAAATTCAATTTGAAATCAAACGTAAGATGACCGCCTATGTATGGGCCATTTCTGGATATGCGCAGCTGCGATGCATTGCATGGGTCTGGGCACGAGACTAACGCGTATCAGGGGCGGATACAGGGGGGGGGGGGGGGGGGGGGGGGGGGGGGGGGGGGTTGGGGGTAGCAACCCCCCCCCCTCGTTGAATCACGTAATCCATAATTTTGCCTTTCCCGAAGGTTGCGTGCGCCCATACTGTTGCCTAGCAGGGGTAAGGTACCATAAGTGCTCCTAATTTAGAGCCTTACTTCTACGACGCCTCTTACAACCACACAAGGCAGCTTGGAGCTATACCAGTTTGAGTAGACCCCAATGGTAGATGTGTGGTGCAGAGGATCTGAGGTAGGCAAATCAATGGCATTGTGGCAGTACGCATGCATCCACTAAATTGTGGCTTTAATTAGGGTTTCTCAACTAGGGTGTGTAACCGGTTATCAGGTTATTCGGGTTATTCGGATATTCGCATAAACCTATCCGTTCGAATAGTAATTTTGCATTACAAAAAATCGATTATTGGATTTTTTCTATTCGAAATAACCGGTTTGTGAATCTCCATTCGGAGTTACTTAGGTATTCGTCGTCCGCATCGACAATTCGCCCATTATTCGAATACATATTTATGACGATACCGGATACGCAATAATTTTAAAGTTATAACGTCACTGTTGTTACTATAAATATATACGTGGGGACGAGATCAAATACGGGCAACTACATGTAGCCAAAGAGATCTCCCTCTTCACGTGTCATGACGACGGACAGCTCCAGCTACAAATCAAAGTCAGTTCGCTTAGTGTATTTCAAACCAGCTGGCTTCTTGCATCAATCTCTCTGAGCTATTGCCGCGATCGTACTTAGGCCTACTTAGTGACTAGTATTTTCAAAATTCGCGATGGTGAAATGGAGGCTGCATGGCTGGAGGTGCGTAAACGTCAACTGTGGTTCTATTCTGTTGGCGATATGTACATCTTTAGACTGTAGATACTGGTAAAGCTCAGCGTGGCCACGCTAACTTAGGTCGGGACACGCCCAACTATAGGTATGTGGTTAGGCCAAGCGATTTAGGCCTATGTAGGTAGCTGTGGTTGTGTGCTGAGTGCATCTGGTGTGATGTGGGTAGCTGTGGGTAGCTGAGGGTACTGATCTGGTGTAATGTCGTTAGTTGTAGTAGGGTATCTGGTGTGATGGAGGTAGCTATGGTTGTGTGCCTCATGAGGGCATCTGGTGTGATGGGGGTAGGTGTGTTTGTGTGCTGAAGGCTTCTGGTGTGATGTATACATTTAGGTGGCTCAGTGAGCAGAAAACCTGTATAACCTAGGTATTCTTGTCAAAACCTATTCGGAAAAATCGATTTTCTTTTTTCATGTATTCGGAAAAATCGATTTTCAGATCCAGAAAAACCGATCAGTGTTTTAAAAGTATTCGGAAAAATCGATTTTCATTATTCAAAGGAGGTTACACACCCTATTCTCAACACCCTATGTACATGTGAATAGCTGCTCAGTATATTCAGGTAATACTGATTTAGAACATATAATATACGTCCGGCAATAACAATTCAATACCAATTATACCATTAGATGTACATGTATAGGTAGTTTGATTTTTTTTTTTTCAAATTGAGATTTAAGCCGCATATTATATATCGTTGGAAAGAGCTAAAAATCTACATTCCAATTATACCTTATATTTATGGTGATACGTTTCGTTGCGAGCACCACGCTATTCGAAAGATCATGCACAAATGAAATGATCTCGAATGTGCATGTAGAGTCTAATGACGAGCCGGGTATTAAGACGAATTATGAACAGAATTTTTTATATAAAATAAAGGATGCGTTTTAAGGATAAATAAAGATTTTTTTAAATTGTACTCACATGTCTTCCCAATGTATGGAAAGAAAAGTGGCTTCGATTGGACCTTCCGTTTGGAAGTTACGAGTCGATATGTCGCACCCACTCGGGGAAGTATTTTCTAAAAACCGTCACGTTCGCTCACGTATTGCAGAAACTACAGATCGTTTCCAAAAATGCAGGGCGGAATAGTCCCCTATAGTGTCTGCGACACGATTAGAATCAAAAACCTGCGATGCTGATCGTTCTGGAGCCCACGGTACTCGAAAGGTCACACTACCGCTCAATTAGTTACGATCGAATTTTATGTTTGCGTAACGTTTTAGAGCAGACTACGTTTACATCAAAGCTTCTTGGTATGTTAATATGCATGTCCAAGAGTGTGGATTCTGTCCTTGTCACTTTCAGCTTGGATGCGCGAAAATATAGGTAGCTGCATACTAAACTGTACGACCCGGTCGGACTCACTTCATTATAGAGCGATATGAATTTCACAATCGACCACAACGGAATCCAGACAATACCATAATTATCCAGGGCTGTCGATGTAGCCGAAATCATTTTCTGTGGCACAAGCATGTAATTCCAGATTGGCAGTCTGCAATCACATGCTTGCATCACAAAATTGTCATCGCAGCTACGGCCGTATAGGTTAAAGCGAAATACAGCATTGATTCGCAATGTGACACAGTGAATTAGCCAGGGTTATCTGTCGCAAAGGCTGCCGATATACCTGAAGCCCCATTGAGGCGATACAAGCTATAACTGAAAGACATATACGCGGTTAAAGGGACGAGGTCTCCCAGCTGCATGACCTCTTGTTGCTACAGATGCAGCCATAGATTAATCCTGTCAAAGCTGCTTGTAACCGCTGATGAATTATGCGCGCGTTCGTCACAATAGGCGGACTATACCCCCGCTCGGCAAAACTTTTACATTTTTTCCTTTGAAAATAACGTTTCTCTTTTGAAGCTACTCACTGAAAGGGAAGTGATACGGGGTCATTCCTGGATAGAAAAAAAAAGGTATCATGCAAGCCCGTGCGGACGGATATATATAAACCAAGGGCGGATCCAGGAATATTGGGGCTAGAAAGGGGGTCCGGGGGCGCCGCCCCCGGAAAATTTTTGAGCATTGAATTCCTGGTTTCGATACTTTTTTTCACACCTTTGAACGGTGTTTAGTCCATTTGCTTAAACGGCCAGAGGCAGCCCCAGAATCTTTCGAGGGGAGGGGCTAACACACGAGGGGCGCCAAAAGGGGCGTGGCTTACGATACTTCTGATGCGCGCGTAACCGTTTGACTCTGGATTGTTGCTAATAATGCATGCGAGCGAGCGCTGGAAACTCCACGTATTGTGGATTAGGGATTGGAGGTGGGGGGAAGGGGGCACCATAGCCTGGGGAGGGGGGGGGGGGGGGGGGGGGGGGGGGGGCTAAGACCCCTGGGCGCCCCCTCCGGCCGCCTATGAACGCTCATGATCAGCTAAAACAGTGTCCCCAGCATCACACCTAAATTTTAGCAGGTCTGTGTCTTCAAGGTACTTTACATTCTCATTTATGTTGACAGCAATTCGGTGATTCGCGCTAGTAATAGGATCCACCGCTTTGTGGCGCGGGTTGTGGTTCAGCTATGAATATCTCATTGTCATTAATTGGGACTTCTTTTTGTACGTCACGCCTTGACCAGTGGCGGCCTGGCACGGATGTTTGCGCTCGTAGAAATGTGGGAAACAAAGTTCAATAAAGTAATATTGAAATGTACTTGCGTCATCCCATAGCAACCACCCCGACAACGTAATGCCCGTTGGAATTTGCAGCTGTTCAAGGTACCAATAAGTAAAAAAAACTTGTTTATAGCAGAACATACGCCATTGACCTTTGCTCTTTGCACTGTAGCAATCACGTGCTTGGTGTACATTTCTGCTTTATGCCCTGGGACTCGAAAGCGGACCGCTTGAAACTGATATGTCGCAGCAGGTGCAGTATATTCGCCAAACGGCGCAAAAAAGGCCAAAAAGCCGACTTGCCAGGTAAAGTTAAGTCCTTAACGAACCCTTCTCGTCTTGTCTGAAATCGAGAACGATAATTCTGGGGAAGTTGTGTGTCACCAAACAATGGCACTTTTACGCGCGTATATTCATGCCGTGTACGAGTATCACATGTACGAGGGGAACGAAACAATTGCTTTCTGTTTTTTGGTGGTGTTATGTGAGGTGCTTGACTATGCACAGTTGTCTTTGAACAACCTTGTCATGCATGGTGTTGTATCGGGAGAACAGGGAATTGACCTTTGCATGTATAGATTCGGTACTCTCCAAGTAGACCAAACCCGACATGCATTCTGTTGGCCCATTGCCGGTAATGTATGGTCTTCCCAGGAGGTGTATTTTGATTGGAGGAAATGCTTTCCTGAAACTTTCCCTAAAGCTGGGTGTGGCAGTAGCTATTGTAAGCAAATTTAAAAAAACTCATTGAACTGATGTATTTTACCTACTGAGTTGACTGGCATTGTATTCATTGATGTAGCTACCATCATACAGTTCATGGCAATGGCCAAATTGTGCCAGTATATTTCTGAACATGGTTGCAGTGGCCATCACATCACTTAGGATGGATGGAATTTCTCTCTGCATTTTGCTCCGTGTTATAGAAACAGCAGCCTTAATGAGCAAGCCTTCTGTCCACTATGCCAGCTTCCTTTATCTGAGCCATTTTCCCCTCTCTACTAAGAATGGAGCTTGCCTCCTTACGTAGAAGTGCAGAAGGTTCACCACCAACAATGACATTCCTAATTTTTTATGCATTTCTTGGCAACGCACATTGAGTGTCTCTGCACACACAGTTGTGGCTGGTGAATTGGGCATGTGCCTCAATGTCATTGGCTATTGCACTTAACTCTGCCTCCTGTAGGGACTTTGACTATGCACTCATCAGGGGGACTGTTGGTGACCACACCATATATACTTCACTTCTTGTAGGTGAACTGGTGCATTATGACCTCCCTGCCACAGTGGACCAAGATATCAAGTAATATTATTGAATCAGAAGCTGGCCTGAAGAAAGCCAGATGACCCTGTTTATAGTCATCTTGCAGGGTTTGCAAGCGCATTCAGGGTGTGTGGTGCTACTGGTGGCCTGGGATGACCAGGATCGGTTACAGTAGCTGGTGCAATGACCTGAATATGTTTGATCAGTGTGCTTGGCCAGACAAATGGACTTCATTCTCCCCCCCCCCCCCCCCCCCCCCCCCCCCCCCCCCCCTTGCTGCATGGTTTTTTGACAAATGTGATTTAATATTTCAACATGCATAATAATATATTTGAACCTTATTTCTTACTATGCATCCTTCAGCTTTGTGAGCATACCACTGAAAAGGGAAAATTGGCTTTTTAGGGACATCTATAGTCATCTTGCAGGGTTTGCAAACGCATTCAGGGTTCGTTTACATTTATTGCAAGTGCTTGCTGCAGACTTCCAGCAAGTACCTTGCACTTGTAAGCTGTGTGCGTACATTTACCACGATGATTTATCACCCGCCTTCCGCAAATCCTGCCGGCAGTGGATAATTATTCACAAATATGCAGCAGCTACTGTACGCGTAAAATTATCGTTCTCACATTGTCAATCAGATAGACTTGTGGACTTAACTCTTCTCTTTACTATTTAGTATGTCTGACCTTTTGGTTTTGCGCGCCTTGCCCGCTGTATGTCAAACTTTGGTAGTAGGTTTCTAAATGGTGCGCACATAACTATCAAAACGAGCATGCGTATTGCCATCTTGCGTTAGAAAACTGGTGCGCAAATATATGCTCTGTTAGGAAAGTGATAGATTATGTGGGTGCTACCTTTAGATATGACAAGAGAGTTGTATTGAGCAAGAAACTGTTTTCGAAACGTATATCACAAAACGGTAGCGATAATGAGCTCATTAAACATTGCTTAGAATGAGCGATACCGTATATTCTTTTTAGGACCTTAGTTTCCAATCCGAAACATCCGTGCTGGCTACTTTATGGCAGGGGGGGCACACATGAGAACGGCGCCCCCCCCCCCCCCCCCCCCCCCCCTTGTCTCGTACCCACAAACCAGAGGCGTTGTTAATGAATAGCTGTCCGCCTTCGGCCGATTCAACGAGCGGGGGGGGGGGGGGGTGCTGTCTGCCTTCGGCCGATTCAACGAGCGGGGGGGGGGGGGGGGGTGCTGTCTGCCTTCGGCCGATTCAACGAGCGGGGGGGGGGGGGGGGGGGGGGTGCTGTCCGCCTTCGGCCGATTCAACGAGCGGGGGGGGTGCTGTCCGCCTTCGGCCGATTCAACGAGCGGGGGGGGTGCTGTCCGCCTTCGGCCGATTCAACGAGCGGGGGGGGGGGGGGGAGGTGACAGTGATTGACCGTGCACATGCACATGCGCAATACAGGCGAGTTAATTTGTTAATTTAATCAAGATTTATAACGATTACATCGGACGATTGATCGAGCGCTAGCGCTTGATAATACATTGACCTGACGCCTGGCGCCCTTCGGTGCCCGTGGCGCCCCACGTCATAAAGCGGCAGGTGGGTTGGTGCCCCCCCTGGCCCCCCCGGCCAGGCCGCCACTGGCCTTGACTCGTTTTCACAAGCTAGTACGAAGATCGAGGCACTTCGGGAGCCTGAAGGGGCGTGGTACAAAATAAAAAGGGGCGTGTTCTAAGGGAAAGGGGGGGCTATAGCCCCCTCAGCCCCCCCCCCCTGGATCCGCCTCTGTAAACAAAGTTCGAAATTCGTCTTAACTAGCGGGAGCACCCTACGTACGTGAATCAGGGTACGCGAAACAAAAACTGTCCCGGCCGGTTGAGTATACAGGGTGTCCACGA
Organism: Spongilla lacustris; assembly: GCA_949361645.1. Taxonomy (NCBI): domain Eukaryota; kingdom Metazoa; phylum Porifera; class Demospongiae; order Spongillida; family Spongillidae; genus Spongilla; species Spongilla lacustris. The sequence continues at coordinate 13,104,556 of OX442416.1, read as the reverse complement.
ATGAACGCAACGCTTTTGATTGTGACTAACTTTTGATAGGATGGAGCAAAAGATCTGGTATTTTGACACAAAGTTGGTCGGTTTCCTCAAATTTTTTTCAATTAATTTAATTAATACATTATTAATAATGCTAATTAATTTTAATAAGCACAACAAATTAACTGATTTAAAAGTTCGTCTGTGTTCAGGTATTGGTTGTGAAGCTTCGATCAAAATATTGGATTTTTTCCATCTACTAAACTGAAACTACGATCCACTGCCTATTTTTCTTCGTATACGCATGCGCACAAGACCTCGTCCTAAGACTTAATCTCGTGATTAAATCGCTGTTATAGTCACGTGATAATAACAGAGGCGGATCTTTAAGCATCAGACCTGATGCCCCACCTTCTAGTGGGTGTCACATCACGTGATACAATTCGAAGGCGGATGCAACTCCGTATGCCCCACCTCCTACGTGGGTGTTGCGAGTCCACTTTTAATTAGCTTTCCTCTAAGCCAATTATCCATGTTTACAAGCATCGAATGTGGTGCGCCTCAATTAGCACAATCGCACAGAGAGGCAATGAACGGTGTGGTACGTACAGATTGATATGCGGTGCCATTCTGTGAGTTAGTGAATCTGAGACGCACACACGCGGGTTAGTAGACACGCAAGAATGAAATGTAAGAATTGATCACATACCTTCCAGCTCTCTCAGAGCTAATAATAGCCTATACCAGCATCTCAAGCAGCACGCAGTAACTTGTGCGTAGACCTGATTTTGTCTCATAGCTAGGCTACATGTATATCGTTGTGTCTACGGCTTAAAGAATACTTTTGTGTCATGTGAGTGCCATTTATGGAAGCCTCGTACCATATGTGAAGGGTCAGTGAGCATTCAAGCCTCCATCCAGTGCTGTTGAGGTTATCTGCTTAGAAAACCTCTAAGGGTGTGCTTTCATTTAAATTGTAACGTTGTATGTTATTCCTTCAGTAAAAAATAACGGAATAGGTATGGGGAAAGTTCCAGTTTTAAAGAAAGACCTGTGTGCTTTGCAATTATGATGTGAGCTACCCTTAATTATTGCTGGTTTTAGATTATAGTGTGCACAAATTCTGTTACTTAGAGTAAATTTATTTTAAAGCACTGACAAATGTTGCAAACCTCCAGCAAGGTTTTAGATGATTTGTTTAAAGAGAAGCTGTGCTTTACTTTCAATGCTCCATTTTTTGAAGCTCGTGTATGGATGATATCATGGAAAGTGTGCCGTTTAAAGATAGGGTATGCTTTAATTTCAATGCATAAAATTAAGCTAGATACCTCGTTTTAAATAACAAACCTATGTGCTTGCATCAAGTTGTAGTTGTAGCTATTTCCGTATCATAATGTTTTTATGGGTATCTGTTACTTTATGCTTGACAGCCTAATATTGCAACCTACCAGTTAGGATTGGGGAAAGATGAATCATGTAGGAACAGACTCTAGTATTTAAGTGAGTCGTGTTTTTATGTTAGGGGCTGATGCTTTTGTTTTAGAGTATCAGCTCATGTGTCAAGATGATTTCATGGAAAGAGTACTACATGTAGTACCGTTTAAAGATAGGGTGTGCTTTAATTTCAATGCATAACACATGGGTAGGCTCTCTTGTTTAGGAAATGCCTGTAGTTGTGATTTGAAAAATTGCCTTGGTATCGACTAATGCTGCAAGTAGGTTTAATTCTGATGCTGCAATTGGATTTCAGAGTAGTATTACAGCACCATGTTGTGTTTGCTGTTGTGATGTTGCAAGCCTTCTTCTAGGTTTTAGATGGTGGATATAAGTGTTTGAGCCTTTTAGCTACTGCGTCACCAATTCAATGTAGGAGTACTCTCTGCTTTAAGACTTAGATATTATTTGTCTATAGAAAAGCTTCATCGTCTAGAAAATAATAAATTACACCTGTAGGAACTCATCTGTAGGAACTGTAGAGTATTGAAAACATTACTGTTTGAAGAGATGAATGTTGTGAGCCATTTAGCTAAGTTCCCTGGACATTGTGCATAATTTCATACCATCCAGCAATGTGTTTGCACACAAAAGGATTTGAAGTATGTGCTTGGAAAATCCCTGTCTAAATAAGGTGTGCTTTTATTGAAATCTTGTGAGTTTCATGGTGTGTGTGTGTGTGTTGTGTGTGTGTGTGTGTGTGTGTGTGCGTGTGTGTGTGTGTGTGTGTGTGTGTGTGTGCGAAATGAAAGACCTGTGTGTGTGTGTGTGTGTGTGTGTGTGTGTGTGTGTGTGTGTGTGTGCGAAATGAAAGACCTGTGTGCTTTGCAATCATGATGTGAGCTACCCTTAATTATTGCTGGTTTTAGATGATAGTGTGCACAAATTCTGTTACTTAGGGTGAATTTATTTTAAAGCACTGACAGATGTTGCAAACCTCCAGCAGGTTTTAGATGATTTGTTTAAAGAGAAGCTGTGCTTTACTTTCAATGCTCCATTTTTTTAAGCTCGTGTTTGGATGATATCATGGAAAGTGTGCCATTTAAAGATAGGGTGTGCTTTAATTTCAATGCATAAATTTTGAGTCTCATAGATAGATACCTCGTTTTAAATAACAAACCTGTGTGCTTGCATCAAGTTGTAGCTATTTCCATATCATAATGTTTTTAACCTTTGCTCATGGATAGCTGTTACTTTATGCTTGAAAGCCTAATATTGCAACCTACCAGTTAGGATTGGGGAAAGATGAATCATGTAGGGACAGACTGTAGTATTTAAGTGAGTCGTGTTTTTATGTTAGGGGCCGATGCTTTCGTTTTAGAGTATCAGCTTATGTGTCAAGATGATTTCATGGAAAGAGTACTAGTGCCATTTGAAGATAGGGTGTGCTTTAATTTCAGTGCATAACACATGGGTAGGCTCTCGTATTTAGGAAATGCCTATAGATCTAGTTGTGATTTGAAGAATTGCTCTAGTATCAACTTCCATCGTGATGTGGGTGGCTAGTTCCAGATCATGTTGTTCTTAAATTATGCTTTAACAGACTCCTTTGTTATGTCACAGTGTTTTAAAGCATTGAATAATGTTTACAGCTTCCAGCAAGGTTTAAAATGTTTGGGAAGATAGCTGTGTCTTAAGACAACAATTACATGCATCATGTTGTGATCCTAGCTCTTAGCTACATGTAGTTCTCAGATGTTGCTATAATAAAATGGACTTTAGGAGATCCCTGTTGTGATGTTGCAAGCCTCCTGCTAGGTTTTAGATGGTTGGATATAAGTGTGGTGCATGTCCTTACATCAATAATATTGTGAGACTTTTAGCTACTCAGTACTGCGTCACCAAGTCAATGTAGAGTACTCTCTGCTTTAAGAGACAGGTGTTACATGTGTATGTGTGCTTAGAAAAGCTCTGTGTTCTTGAAAATGTATGTTAAGGCTACAAATTACACATGTAGGAACTGTAGAGTATTGGCTGTTTTAAGAAAGAGATGTTGTGAGCAATTTAGCTAATTTCAAGTTCCCTGGACATTGTGCATGCATGCGAGCACTAAGTATCTGAGGGTATGCTTTAATTTCATACCATCCAGTTATGTGTTTGCACACACAAGGTTTGAGCATGCTGTTAAAGTATGCACTTGAAAAACTTCTGGCTAAATGAGGGTGTGCTTTTATTCAAATGTTGTGAGCTTCATGGTGTGTGTGTGTGTGTGTGTGTGTGTGTGTGTGTGTGTGTGTATGTGTGTGTGTGTGTGCGTGTGTGTGTGTGTGTGTGTGTGTGTGCGTTTGCGTGTATATGTTATTGATGGTAGAGTCTGTTTTAAAAGCCTCAGGACTGTTGTTGTGGGAGGTTGTGAGTTCATTTTTGGTTACAAGCCTCTAGCTAGGTTTCAGATGTGTATTTTTCATAGATGTGTGGTTGCATCATGATCAGGTTGTGATTGAGCCATGTAGCTAGTTCAAGATTATAATGGTTGTTGTTGTATATGCTAGGCCCTATTATTTAAATTGACTCACATCTTCATGTCATGGTGTGCCTATCAGCTCAATGGTTTCAAACCTTCACCTAGATTTTCATAGGAAAACTGCCATTTTTAATGAGAAGGAATGCATCATGTAGCAAGTTCCCATGTCATAGTTCTCTTGTTTTGTTATGTGAGCTTTCAATACCGGTCCAGTAAAGTAATCTTTGCACAGAATGATTGTACATGTAGCTGAGGTATGAAAACCACAGTGTTAAATGTGGGTGTACTTTACAACGTAAAGTTGTGCACTTCTAGGTGTGTGTTATTTGTAAAATAAGGTTAGAACACCGGTAGGTTTTAGATGAGTTGGAAGATTACTATTTATAAAAAGATCTACTTTGCATCAAGATGTGAGCCTTATTGCTAGTTCCAGATGATAGTTTAAGCTGTTGCTTGTGTAATTGATCTGCTTTTAAAACAAATTATTTGGTCTAAAGCACTGACAAATGTTACAAGCTTCCAGCAAGGTTTTTTTTTTTTAACCATCCAGTTATGCAAACTAATTGTGCGTGGTGGTTGGAAAACGTCTGTGTTGAGCTTATGTTGAAATTTTGTGGCTGCGTGTGTTATGGTTTTATAGTTATTGTATATTTCTACTTTAAAATACTTCTCTTGTTGTGACTTGAAGTTTTGATTCATGTTTGGAACCTTGCAAACCTCCAGCTTAGTTTCAGATGATTGTGAAGACTGCTGTTTTCATAGAGTTGTGGTTGCATCTGAGCCTTGTAGTTTGTTCCATATCTACGTTGCGTATGGATGGACTCTGCTTTAAGGCTCTCTTGTTTTAAGTGTCTCATGTTTTCTGTTATGCCATTGTGTGCCCTTCAGCTGCATTTTCATAGGAAGACACTGCACTGCACCTTTAGGAGAGGGCATGCATCATGCTTCCCAGGTCACAGGTGTCCAGACCAACATGTGGGTAGCTTTATTGTTATGTGAGGGTGTACTTTCAATATCATTATGTATCCAGTAAAGAAATCATTGCACAAAGTGATTGTCCATGCTGTGGAGGTATGAAAACTTGTGTTAAATGAGGGTGAGCTTTTATTGAAAATGTAATGTTGTGAGCATTTAGCTGTGAGTGTTTTTCCTTTAAAAGTAAGGTTAGAGGTAGTCTCTGCATGCTTAAAAATACACTTGTAGGTTTTATATTATGGGGAAGGTTACAGTTTTAAACTATGCTAATTCCAGGTCATAGTGTGTGCTGTTGTTAATATCAAGCAGCTTAAAAAAATTCCTGTTGCTATGTTAGGGTTTACGTTCATTTTTAAGCACTGGCAAATGGTATAAGCCTCCAGCAAGGTTTTAGATCATTTGTTTTAAGAGAAGGTGTGCTTTATTTTCAATTCCCACCCCAGATCCTTTTTTGGTGCTTATGAATGGATGGGCTCTCTTCTTCTTAAATGCACGACTCAGACGAGCCTTGTTGTGATATGAAGGAGTGTTTTCATTACAAAATAAAAAGTAGATAATGTTACAAGCCAGCAGTTAGGTTCACAATGCTTGGATTTAAGAGCGGTGCATGACATTGTTTCATGTTACAAGCCCATTAGCTAGATCCCAGGTTATGGTGGGCATCATACTTTTATGTGCTTTCATTTCATTGCATTGAGTGATGTAATACGTTGCACAAGGTAAATGTGTTTAAGGTAATATGTAATATTGTGAGTTTCTTTTTAAAAGAGAAGTCCAAATCACAATTTGTGCTGTTGTTTATGTTGAGGGTATGCTCTTTTATTTAAGACACTCAAGGGTGTGCTTTCATTTCAGAGTATAAGCTAATGTGTCGAGCCTCTAGCTAGGTGTTAGATGATATGGAAGGCTGCTACATGTACATGTGTATGTTAAGAGGAGTGCTTAATTTGGATGCATCGTGAAGCTCTCCAACTCCATGAGAGGTTGTGCTCCAGTGATGCAATTTTTTCCAAGGTGATTGGTGTACATGCCGTTGAATTTTGTGCTAAGAAAATCCCCGTGTTAAATAAGGGTGTGCTTTTTATTGTAATATTATGAGCTTCTAGCTTTGTGTGATTCATTTAAAATTAAATAGTAGTCTCTGCTTAAATTTATATCTGTATGTTTTAGATGAGTGGGAAACGTGCCATTTAAAGAGAGGGCTTGCTTTGATTCATCACGTTGCCTACATGTATGTATGGGTAGACACTCTCTTCTTTAAGAGACTCCTGTTTTGTGAGGGAGTGTCATTTCAAAGCATCCACTAATATTATTTAGGATGATTAAGATCATGTCTTCCATGGTCCCATATCAAATTTAAATACCAACCTAAGCACAGTGCTTTGGCAAAATTTTCAGGCTGGGTAGTTCCTCCTGAACCTGCTTACTGTGAGGTAGGCATGTTTCCCACTCTCATTGTAGAACCTGCTCTTTGCTTTACTGTCAGCCTATGGGCTCTTGCTGCTCGAGGCATTCTTCACAGTACATGTGCACATACATGTAAACTGAGGAATTTTATACTATTTTTGTATAATCTAATTGGTCTCCAAATGCTGCATGCATTCTATTGGTCAACTATCCCTGCCGCCATTTCAATAAGCAGTCCTAAGCATTCTCTGACAAGAAACATACCTTGCCAAAAATAAAAAGGAAAAGCAAGTGTTTTTTTTTTTTCTTGAAAAGTCTCTGCACAAAAGGACTCTTATTTGAATGTGAGGGTGCTTTTTTTTTCATTTCAAAGCACTACTAGTATATACATTTTATGTTAAATGTCTCCAGCTAGCCCCCAGTTTGAAAGGCTGATGACTGAAGCTCATGTTTGCTCTGCTTTGTTGTTAAGTGAGATAGTGCTTTATTTTATAAAAGATTATTTTGCATGCTGTTGTGAGGTACATGTATGGAGAGTCTTCAAAAACAGTCATTACAATGGAGTTTATGTCCTTTTAGTGAGCTACCATTATGGATTTTGTTGAATCAAGGTTATCAAAATACATGTAGTTCTACATTTTGGATGTTGGGGCCTAATTAAATTCATAGCAAAGGACATGCATGAGGTTTTGTATGAATTTAATTTACATTGTTTCTTAAAGTGAGAGATGTTACTGATATAAGTTCACCATCTGTTTTACTCAGCAAGGTACTCACTACAGTGTATGTCTTCCATGTTCCCATATGCACTTCAAATACATGTACATGTAGATTTTTTTTAAATGTACATGTAGTGGAATGTGCCTGTATGATGATGTCCCAGGTTGTAGTGTAATGTCACACAAGATGACTGTGCATTCGTACTTAAAAAAAACAAACTATACTTTTAAAAAATAAGGGTGTGCTTTCATTGAAGATGAATGTTGTGACAGTTCATACATGTTGAAAGCTAGTACAACCAGCCTCATTTAACACAGACATTTTCTATGCAACATAACGACAGGAATCTATTAAAGTTGTGAGCTGGTCTACCCATACTTGAGCACTGACACTATGACCTTAAAACTAACCACTCTTAAATCCATGCCTTGGAAATCTATGCGGCTTGCAACATAGTTGATACTTAAAAATGAAAGCACACAACACGTGTCTCCATGAGACGAGAGCCTGACCATACATAACCAACAGCACAAGTTGTGATCTGGAAACTAACACATTATGATGCAAAGTACACCTCTCTTAAAACTGTAGCCTGTATTTTTAAGCAGAGAATACCCCTAACCTTACTTTTAAAGGAATAACACACAAAAGTGACACAGCTCTAAGTTAAGCTTAGAGCATTTGTATCATGAAAGCTCGGCTAACTTAATACAGAGCTCTTCCAAGCACAAACTTTAACAGCATGTGTAAATTGCTCAATTAGTACAGGATTAAATTACTGTCTGTATTGAAAGCACATATTCACATAACAAAAAACCAAAAAAAAAAAAAAAAAAAACAGAGAATTTACCCCTGCACACATAGCCTCACTATGAAAACTGGAACACGCAACATGCATATCACATAAAACCTTAAACCCCAGCTTAATCATATCTGTAAATAGCTTAGGGGCTAAAACAGGATGCATTAAAGCAGCTGCTGTCTTAAAACAGCATTCTTCCAAATTATCACTCCGTCATTTAATGCAGAGGTTTTCTAAGCACATAGTTCAAAATTTTATTACAGATAGCTTTGAAATGAATGCACACAAGTGTCTCTTAAAGCAAAGCAGCCATTTATGTACATAATCTGGAAACCAGCTAGGTACCTCACAACATGATGCATCTAATCATCCGAAAATGTGATGCTTGAAAACAGGAGTCTCTTAAAGAAGAGATTGTCTACCCATACATACATGTAGGCATCGTGATGAATCAAAGCACGCCCTCTCTTAAAATGGCACTTCCCACTCATCTAAAACATAAAGATATAAATTTAAGCAAAGACTACTATTTACATGTAATTTTTTAAAAGGAATCACAAATTAAAGCTAGAAGCTCACAATATTACAATAAATAGCACACCCTTATTTAACACAGGGATTTTCTTAGCACATACATTGTACTTCAACAGCATATCGCCTTGGGAAACATTGCATAACTGGATGCTACTTAAATAAGATAAATACTCATACATAAGCAACAGACTGGGATATTGGATTGCAACATGATGCATTCAAACTAAAGCACTCCTCTTAACACAGCAGTATTCCAAATCATCTAACACCTAGCTAGAGGCTCAACACATATACTCTGAAATGAAAGCACTCCCTAACATACATGTACAACGTGAATGTCTAAATAAAAGAGCATACTCTCAACATAAACAAAAGCACAAATTGTGATCTGGGAGCTAGCTAAGAGGCTATAACATCATCATGCAAAGCACACCTGTTTTCTTCACAACCATGTAAAACCTAGGCTTCTCTTTTAAAAAGAAATATTACATATTACCCTTAAACAAATATTTTAACAACATGCCCATTTACCTTATGCAACATATTACATCACTCAATGCCATGAAATGAAAGCACATAAAAATATGATGCCCACCATAACCTGGAAGTAGCTAACGGGCTAGTCATGCACCGCTCTTAAATCCAAGCATTGTGAACCTAAATGCTGGCTTGTAACATTATCTACTTTTTATTTTATAATGAAAACACTCCTTCATATCACAACAAGGCTCGTCTGAGTCGTGCATTTAAGAAGAAGAGAGCCCATCCATTCATAAGCACCAAAAAAGGATCTGGGGTGGGAATTGAAAATAAAGAGTACCTTCTCTTAAAATAAATGATCTAAAATCTTGCTGGAGACTTATACTATTTGCCATGCTTAAAAATGAAAGTAAATTCCCTAACATTACAACAGGAATTTTTTTAAGCAGCTTGATATAAAGAACAGCCCACACTATGATATGGAAGCAACCTTCTCCATCCATCTAGCTAAAACTTACATGTACAGCAACACACAGCTTGAAGCTCAAAACTTTACATTTTCAATGAAAGCACACCCTCATTTAACACAGCAGTTTTCATACCACAGCAGCATGCACAATCGTTTTGTGCAAATATTACTTTACTCGTCAGGGATTGAAAGCTCACATAACAAAATAAGAGAATCTACCCCAACTATGAAATGCGAACTTGCTACATGATGCATTCCTTCTCTTATAAAATGGCATTTTAAAATCTAGCTGAAAGTTTGACACAATTGAGTTGATAAGCACATCATGACATAAAGACATGAGTCACTTAAAATAAGAGGGCCTTAAAGCATATGCAATAACAAACATTATGATATTGAACTAGCTACATGACACACACACACACACACACATGCACACACATGCACACACATGCACACACATGCACACATGCACACACACACACACACACACACACACACACATACACACACACACACACACACACACCATGAAGCTCACAACATTTGAATAAAAGCACACCTCATTAAGCCAGAAGTTTTTCAAGTGCATACTTTAACAGTATGCTCAACCCTTTTGTGTGCAAACACGTAACTAGATGGTATGAAATTAAAGCATACCCTCAGATAACATGCATGCACAATGTCCAGGGAACTTGAAATTAGCTAAATTGCTCACAACATCTCTTTCTTAAAACAGCCAATACTCTACAGTTCCTACATATGTAATTTGTAGCTTTAACATACATTTTCAAGAACACAGAGCTTTTCTAAGCACACATACACATGTAACACCTGAGTCTCTTAAAGCAGAGAGTACTTTACATTGACTTGGTGACGCAGTACTGAGTAGCTAAAAGTCTCACAATATTATTGATGTAAGGACATGCACCACACTTATATCCAACCATCTAAAACCTAGCAGGAGGCTTGCAACATCACAACAGGGATCTCCTAAAGTCCATTTCATTATAGCAACATCTGAGAACTACATGTAGCTAAGAGCTAGGATCACAGCATGATGCATGTAATTGTTGTCTTAAGACACAGCTATCTTCCCAAACATTTTAAACCTTGCTGGAAGCTGTAAACATTATTCAATGCTTTAAAACACTGTGACATAACAAAGGAGTCTGTTAAAGCATAATTTAAGAACAACATGATCTGGAACTAGCCACCCACATCACGATGGAAGTTGATACTAGAGCAATTCTTCAAATCACAACTAGATCTATAGGCATTTCCTAAATACGAGAGCCTACCCATGTGTTATGCACTGAAATTAAAGCACACCCTATCTTTAAATGGCACTAGTACTCTTTCCATGAAGTCATCTTGATACATAAGATGATACTCTAAAATGAAAGCATCGGCCCCTAACATAAAAACACGACTCACTTAAATACTACAGTCTGTCCCTACATGATTCATCTTTCCCCAATCCTAACTGGTAGGTTGCAATATTAGGCTGTCAAGCATAAAGTAACAGATATCACACATTCCATGATATCATCCATACACGAGCGTCAAACAAGGGAGCATTGAAAGTAAAGCACAGCTTCTCTTTAAACAAATCATCTAAAACCTTGCTGGAGGTTTGTAACATTTGTTGGTGCTTTAAAATAAATTGACCCTAAGTAACAGAATTTATGCACACTATCATCTAAAACCAGCAATAATTAAGGGTAGCTCACATCATGATTGCAAAGCACACAGGTCTTTTTTTAAAACTGGAACTTTCCCCATATCTATTCCGTTATTTTTTACTGAAGGAATAACACACAACGTTACAATTTAAATGAAAGCATACCCTTAGATGGAGGCTTGAATGCTCACTGACCCTTCACATATGGATGGTACGAGGCTTCCATAAATGGCACTCACATGACACAAAAGTATTCTTTAAGCCGTAGACACAACGATATACATGTAGCCTAGCTATGAGACAAAATCAGGTCTGCGCACAAGTTACTGCGTGCTGCTTGAGATGCTGGTATAGGCTATTATTAGCTCTGAGAGAGCTGGAAGGTATGTGATCAATTCTTACATTTCATTCTTGCGTGTCTACTAACCCGCGTGTGTGCGTCTCAGATTCACTAACTCACAGAATGGCACCGCATATCAATCCGTACGTACCACACCGTTCATTGCCTCTCTGTGCGATTGTGCTAATTGAGGCGCACCACATTCGATGCTTGTAAACATGGATAGAGGAAGGCTAATTAAAAGAGGACTCGCAACACCCACGTAGGGGTGGGGCATACGGAGTTGCATCCACCTTCGAATTGTATCACGTGATGTGACATCCACTAAAAGGTGGGGCATCAGGTCTCCGTATTATCACGTGACTATAACAGCGATTTAATCACGAGATTAAGTCTTAGGACGAGGTCTTGTGCGCATGCGTATGCGAAGAAAAATAGGCAGTGGATCGTAGTTTCAGTTTAGTAGGTGGAAAAAATCCAATATTTTGATCGAAGCTTCACAACCGATACCTGAACACAGACGAACTTATAAATGAGTTAATTTGTTGTGCTTATTAAAATTAATTAGCATTATTAATAATGTATTAATTAAATTAATTGAAAAAAATTTGAGGAAACCGACCAACTTTGTGTCAAAATACCAGATTTTTTGCTCCATCCTATCAAAAGTTATTCACAATCAAAAGCGTTGCGTTCATTCGTGGACACCCTGTATAGAGATATAATTAAGTGTGCAGCCTTAACCAAAACTTTAAAATACATAGTCTTGCTGATATCATACATAGGGATGCACTTACCATTGGTCATGCATGATAAGAAGGAAGGTTATTCTGCCCAATAGAACACATGTAACTATTATATGTACTGAGTGATTAGAATTATGGTACTAACTGATTTAAATCTAACTGCTTGTACAATTGTTAATGCAAAGCTGACAAGTATACTAAACATCACACCACACTATGTACATTACATGTATATACAAGCAGATTCGTGTATTCAGTTCACTTATCCACTGTGCAAAAAGTTTGTTATACGATAGTGTATATTTATGCGTATATTTGAGGAATGCGCAAAATATAACCTGTGTAGTATATTTGAAGTTTACGACCGCGTATATTTGAGAATACGCAAGTGTCAAATACGTCACCGTTTATATAAGCACACCTTCAAAATATACGATAGTGTATTCTTAAGAGTATACTTGAATATACTGTAGTGAGTTATACTACTGCGTATATTTCATTCCATAAAATCCCACTGTTTACATAAGTATACCACAGAATTAATTCATGAGTGGTCAGACCCGTACCCGGACCCACGTGAGGTAGGAAGGTGTGTAGGCATCGAAGTCTGGGAAGGAGTGCTACTTTGCTTCTATTAATGCTGCTGGACGTCAAAGGTTAGCTATATACATGTATGTTCTGCTTGGTGTACCCGTATATACGGCGGTAAATTTTGTGAGCGGTAGGCCGGGCCCATGGTGCATGGCTATGGCCTATTCTAACTCGCCAGTTGAGTTTGGTCATGATCACATCGGATCCCAGTAAATGCTACAATGGAAGCTGTAGAATGCCTACACAGTAGACCTCTATTGGATCCCTGTACAAATGTTTGTGTAGTACGATACAAAAGTGCTCCAATTAGAAATGTGGTTAACTAACCGTGCATGTGATTTGTAGATTTTAGGCGGGCTATTCATGGTCGTGTTGCTTTTGGTATGAACAGACAGAAGGACTGTAAGAATCGCGCTGAGATCAGGGTTTTGATCGTTAAATGGCAATAGTTCGTCTTTCCAGAGTGTACAAGTTACCGGTATTATGTGTTGCAGTTGCTAAAGAATGAATTCACCTTTCTCTATTTGCACTAGGTTGGCAAGTGTCCTAAGTGTTCCCGTTCGGTTGAACAACCGAAATGATAGAACAACAGGCACAATGGAGCGCGATTAAAAAAGGTATAGGCCTATTCATTTGTTGTGTTTTGCTAAGGTTTTTTTTTAACTTGCAGACTCCGACCGGACGGTACGGTAAGTGTTAACCCGCACTGTTCCATTGTTTTAAGTCAAACATCGGAGATAGGAGACAAGAAAGGTAAGCATATCACTTACCCGATAATGTATCTGTTGCTTTTAAACAGAACGAGGATATGATATGTGGTGAGTGAAATATATTTTTTACGATCTGAATTTATTGTTCGTATTCTGTACAGGTGCCTTGGATCGAATATATGCAGATTGCCGCCTCGGACTGTTAGTTTGTTGTTTTGTTGTACATGTGCAAAATGATTAAAATTTTAAATTGACTAAACTGGATCGGGAACGAGGGTGGGTGTGGTAGGAGGATAATATACGGAATATGAAGCACTTAGTATACGGTACCGAAACGTAGCCACAAAGTGAATTCAACGGTTTGCTAAGCAACCACAAATGTCGCGTGATCGGTTATATTTGAATATACGCACCTGCGTATATGGTTCTATACGCTGGTGTGTATATTTAAGGTGTATATTCAAATATACGCTATAGAATACGCTATCGTATAACAAAGTTTTTGCACAGTGATCCCCACTGATCTTCTTCAACTTCATCCGTTCTCTACAATGGCTTTAGGAATTTTGGCTTTGTAAAAGGATTCATACAAACTACATGCCCATTATCAGAGTACATTCTTCTACCAAAGATGTTCAAAGCCGGTACATGTATAGAGACCATACAAAACGTTTAATATTGTATTATTTGACGAGGTAGGAAATAGTGCAAAATTAAAAATTTATCATCTTATCTTGCGGTTCATCCGGTAGGTGAGAGAACACAACCATAGTAATGTTTTATTTATCTTTGCTTATCTAGAATCCCACTTTCGTGCTTGTGCCTGGGCCAACTTAATCATTGTGTGACAGTATCACGTGCACCCTATGTACTAAGATCTAGAACATTCCTTTTATTGTGTATTTAAGGTGTAGAAAGAACTGAGACAGTTCCTGGGTCTCGCCTCGTACTACCGGCGATTCGTGAAAGGCTTTGCTGGCATTGCAGCCCCACTCAACCATCTACTAGAAAAGGGTAAGCCATGGATGTGGTCGAAGGAGTGTCAGGTTGCATTCAGCTCTTTAAAGGGTATGCTCACAACAGCCCCTGTTTTGGCCTACCCTCATTTTGAATTTGAATTTATTGTTGATTGTGATGCTTGTGATGATGGTGTTGGAGCAGTACTGTCACAATGCATTAATGATTCTGAAAATGTTATCTCATATGCAAGTAGAGCATTGACTAAAGCAGAAAGGAAATACTGTGCCGCCCGAAAGGAAATGCTGGCATTGGTGTGGGCTGTGGGTCAATTCCGTCCATATCTTCTTGGAAGACCTTTCACGGTGCGAACAGACCACAGTGCGCTGCAGTGGCTCTACTCATTCAAAGAACCGGAAGGGCAGGTGGCACGGTGGCTAGAGTCTCTTGCAGAGTATGACCTCAAGGTTCAGCATCGCCCAGGAAAAAGGCACACTAATGCAGATGCCTTGTCGCGGTTACCTGGCCAGCTGGTGGATGTTAATGTCAGCAGTACAACATCTGTACCAAACAGCAACTGGTTACCATGCTTGACTGAATCTCAGATTCGTGAGTTGCAAGACACTGATGAAGATATAAAACAAGTCATAGATTGGGTAGAGCACCCTAATGCACGACCCAACCAGTGTTCACCATGCACCAAGTGCTAGCCATGTGCTAAAAAGTTTATGGGCTCAAAAGAAATATTTAGAGGTGAAAAGAGGAGTTCTGTATAGGCGGTGGGAGGATGCAGGGGCTGGTGGAGTAAATAAATGCCTTCAGCTTGTTATACCTCCCAGTACAGTGCCAAGTGTCCTCTCTGAGCTTCATGATTCTCTCTTTGGGGGGCACCTAGGAGTTGGCAAGGTCTTGGAAAAGGTTCGGGCCAGGTTTTATTGGGTTGGACAACGTCATGACGTGGAAGAATGGTGTGGATCCTGCAATCTTTGTGGGTCCACTAAAGCACCTCCTAAGCAGCGACATGCTCCGCTACAAATCCACACAGCAACAGCACCTATGGATCGTGTTGCTATGGACATATTGGGTCCCTTACCCATAACCCCACGTCAAAACAAGTATGTGTTAGTTGTTGGTGATTATTTCACAAAGTGGACAGAAGCATTTCCTATACCTGATATGGAGACTGCTACAATTGCTCGTGTATTGGTAAATGAATTCATCTCTAGGTTTGGAGCTCCATCTCACCTCCATACTGACCAGGGCAGGAGCTTTGAATCATCACTAATAAAGGAAATCTGTAGGCTGATGGGGATTGTGAAAACCAGGACCACTCCATATCACCCTCAATCAGATGGTATGATCGAACGGTTCAACAGGACACTACTTTCGATGCTGAGAATGGCTGCAGTGGACGATGAGACTAACTGGGACCTCAGGATACCATGTCTTATGCTGGCATATCGAACCAGTATCCATGAGACCACTAAGCACACACCATTTTCCTTAATGTTTGGCAGGGAGGTACAGTTACCTATCGATGTTATGTATGGTCTGCCTTCAGGTACTGAACAGCCAGCCAATGTGCCGTTGTCTGTTAAAAACCTGAGGAAATGGATGAGTGAAGCCTACAAACGGGTGAGAAGCCACTTATCTTCTGAACAGAGAAGACACAAGCAGCTCTATGATGTGAAGGTGGCTGGTAAACCATTTACCAGAGGGAGTAAGGTGTGGCTGAATAACCCAGTAGTTCCTAGGGGGCAGTCCAGAAAGTTGCATAGATTTTGGAAGGGACCTTATACAGTTGTGGATGTTTGGGACAATTGTGTGTACAAAATAAAACAAGATGCAGTCCCACATAAGCAGCATACAGTGCATTTTGATAGGCTAAAGCCATATGTAGAGAGAGTGTTGCAGGAATGTGGAACTGGCGGTTCTCAGGGTGATGGTAAACCAAAAGAAGGGGAAGCAGAAGAAGAAGATGAGTTGGATATGATGGTACTACCATTACAAGATCCACAAGAGGCCACTCCCCCATCTGCACATGTGGATGGAGAAGAACCCGGCATGGCTGACAACCCTAGAGACGATGGAGAAGCAGTGGAACCTCTCGCAGAGGCAGATGAGCAAGCCCAAGATATTGCCCCACCCACAGACAATATACGTCGATCAACCCGTCAGAGACGGCCTCCTGAAAGATTGGGAACCTGGGTCTACTTTTAAATCGACACGTGGGCGTGTCCCTTATGGAGGAGGGAGCAATGTGACAGTATCACGTGCACCCTATGTACTAAGATCTAGAACATTCCTTTTATTGTGTATTTAAGGTGTATATTTTGTATGTATATTACACTTCTTTGCTAAGTTCTGAACGTCGTCACAATTGAATTGTTTTTTTGCACTTAGCAACTTAGAATAGTTTAAAATTTGACTTTCTGTATAATGCTTTTTGAAGATACTGCATGCATGGTTTAGCATTTTAACGCTAGCAAGTACTCAACCTCATTTGATGTAATCAAATTCCTATTTTTAATTTTAGAAAGCACTTTTTCTTTCCTCATATTTAGTGTTGCTAGATCTAAGGTTTATTGGTATGGATTGGAAAGTGTCAGTTTGCCTAGTGTGCAGAGCATTGACCGATGAAAGTGGATCTTGGAAGATTCATTCACAAAATTGTATTGAATGCGTCAAAACAAGATCAGAACCAGCTCGAAATTAGGCAATTAATGGTGTTGCATTCCACAACTAATTGGCTCACTAAATCAAGCTGTGTGGTCGGACTAACCGCGAAGATAATCGAACAAGTTTCTTCGTTGTTTGCGACCTTTTTCAAACTTTACGTCCAGTTTTCGACGTAGTTTTAGATCATCGATTTACGGACCCACTTACGCGATTTATCAAAGTACCCAACATGTATAGCAGCGCTAATTAAATGCGGATCCAGTGTGTTGGTGTTTCTGTTATGATGTGTACACATACATACATGCAAAGTGGACAATGATCGCAAATAAAAAAAAAACAACCACTCCTCCCTACCTGATGGCTGAAGCTCTATAAGCATATTTGACTCGGACATCCGGCGCTACTTCACGAAATGCACTAGCGTGGATGTCTCATGCAGACGTTGCCTGGCACCACTGATGCGGGCACAGCTGAGTCCTAGTAGAGGAAGCGCAGTCTTTATCAGCCGGTACCACCATTCAAGCGCATATCGCGTCCATTAGCCGGTCAGGAATCACCCTTGGAGATAACCACCATTTTCCATCCATGACCCCAATCATATCATTGGGGACTCCGATGCTGCATGTATATGTCCAGGACATCCACGATGCCCCACCTCGCCAGAGGAACTTGTCATCCAAGATCCAATTAATTAAGACCAGAAGAGGATATTGTGTGACCATGCAGGCTTCATCAGCACCGGCATTCACAAAGTGCCCGTCTCCTCTCTGTGTCCTCCATGGACGCATGCTTCAACTTGGCTCTCAGCCATGCCAGAGATAGTTTATTATCTTAGGTAATGCACACACCCCAGTTCAACTTATAGCTATAAGAGCCGCCTGAATTCCAGGTGGCTCTTAAATGGTGGCTTGGAATGGACACCTCCAAAACGCCCGTTGTTCCCTCTGTCCTTCACATGCCCTAGATCCCCTGTGCATAGTCATCACGCTCTCACGTGTAAAAGTCTAATTATACATATAAATGGGACAGTGTCCAGCAAAATCGGGCTTGTGGGGTTATAATCTTATCACTATAAAAATTGCACGTTGTACTAAACAACACATCTTCGTGACGGTGTGGGAGGGCGGATTGTCCCCCCGTGCAGAATGTCCCCCCGGACATTCTACACTAGGGCACAATGTCCCCCCGGACATTCTGCACTAGGGCAAACAGTCTCCCACTAGGGTAAAATGTCCCCCCCCCCCCCCCCCCCCCCCCCCCCCCCCCCCGGACACTCCACACTAGGGCGCAATGTCCTACCTATAGGATAACAAAGGCAGTTATAAACGTCCAACAGGCTGGTTTATTTAACTAAGACCAGTCCTTATATAGCGTAAATACCATCCTGCCCGGATTGTGCGTCCAAGATGGGAATACATATGGTTCTACTCTAGTTCTGTCGAATGTTGAAGCAATAATTCAATTCATACGTCAACAGTCGACAAAAACCCTCCAAGTAAGGTTTTTACACTATTCCCACCCTGGACGCAGGATGCATGGTTTTTACGCTATTTACGATGGGCTTTAGTCTGGGTACCCGACTGATCGGTTGTACTATCACGCAACAGATGAACTGACGATGAGAATAGCCTTTCCTGAGATATGTCAGGCGGTGCACGCAGTGTGGAGCTGTGTTTATGTGACATTACATTTCAGGCTATGATCCTATTGATCTCAATATATTTCAATCTCTCGTACTGATGAGATTTCAGCCATGAAGTATATCAATCACCACTCCTTAAGGAATTTTAATAATGAATGTGTTCGTGTATATATGTGTGTGAATATTGGTTTCAATTAGTGCTTTGACGACACGGAAAGGATAAGATCGAGCTGTGTATTCGTTAAGGAATTTAATACTAAAATTCTAAATGTTCGTGTATTGTACTTTCCAAGTATCATAATACTGAAATACAACAACCCGGTTGCATGGCAACCAGCCATATATACACGTATAACATAGCCAATCATAACACACATAGAATATGATCAATCATGTAAGTTCTATACTTGCCACATTATGTGTGTCAGTATTGGTTACAATGAGCATTTCAAGCGGCAGAACGACATGCAGCTTTGGCGACGGTTAGGAGCTACTGAGTAATGGCGTCAACGCGATCCCGTGTACTGCCGTAAAAGTTTCCCAGCCTTGTCATAGATGAAATAAAATGTTATGAGGGGGGCCATTTTACCCTGGAGGGGGACAGTTTGCCCTAGTGTAGATTGTCCGGGGGGACATTGTACACTAGTGCAGAATGTCCGGGGGGACATTGTACACTAGTGCAAAACGTCCGGGGTGACAAATTTTAGGGGGGACATAGTGCACTACGACAACGGTACTACCTTTTCTTTTCAAATTTCATACACTTGTTCCCACACCATTTCTCTGTGTGAAACTCGATTTTTGTGATCTACAGCTTTTCCGTGCCGTGGATACAACAATCGTTAACCCCGCGGGTTAGAAATCCACATTTCTCCACGCGTACGAGTGTTAAAAACGTGTCAAATTCGGAATGTGCATAAAGGAGTCCTGTAGCTATTGATTTATTCTGTTCGTTAGTTTCTGAATCATCCGTTGCGGAGATACAGTTGAGCAGACTACAGGCACATTTTCCCGCTTGATTCGCGCCAATGATATAATCATGCACCGCCTTCCCTTTCACTGAGCGGGACGCGATTTGCCAAAATCATTGGCGCGAATCAAGCGGGAAAACTAAAAAACGTGCCCATAGTTTGTTCAACTGTATCTTCGTAACAGATGATATAGAAATTAACGAACAGAACAAATCAATAGCTACAGGACTCCTCTATGTGCAAGCCGAATTTGACGCGTTTTCAACACTCGTACGTGGAGAAATGAGGAATTCTAGCCCGCGGGGTTAATGATTGTTGTATCCACGGCACGGAAAAGGTATAGATCACAAAAATCGATTTGCACACAGAGAGATGGTGTGGGAACAAGTGTACGAAATTTGAAAGGAAAACGTAGTACCGTCGCGAAGATGTGTTGTTTAGTACAACGTGCAATTTTTATAGTGATAAAACTATAACCCCACAAGCCCGATTTTGCTGGACACTGTCCCAAATACATATACATGTATATGTATAAGACACGATGCACATTTTGGGAACCTTGCAAGCTGGCATGTATCGGGAGACTACTTCAAACAGGCAGTAGCCTAGACGAAGATGAGTTTGGCAAACCGGAAGCATTAGATTTCACCGTCACATCATCACATCACTACTTTTTAAAATGAAGCGAGTGTGACGGCTGGATCCGCTGCGTCGGTTGCTGGAGCCCGCAAGCATGCCACCATCGATGCAAAATGCAACAGTTTGGGCTTCCGTGGAGACATACAGATGTTAGGGAGACGATTAGACGAAGCCATTATGTGTCTCAGCTGCACATAGAGTCTATCGCTACTCGCACGGCTCGTCCCAAGCACAGGAAAAACAAAGCGTAGAATCAAGTGATTTGTGTGTGATTTTTTACTGAATCAGTTAAAATCACACACAAATCAATTTTAATGTTCAATAATTAAAAACTCTTTCATGAAATCAAAGCTTGATTCTACGCTTTGTTTTTCCTGTGCTTGGGACGAGCCGTGCGAGTAGCGATAGATATTCAATCACATAATGACTAGTACTCCAAAATGATATCACGCGTTTTTTTTCCTGTGAAGTCTTCGGCTGTTTCGGCTCTGTACGGTAGGCTCGGCATCGCAATGCTATTAGCTATAGCCGTACGTCTTCCACAGTTTACTGACCCCTTCTATCATAATTAAATAATTATATATAAATGAATAAATAAATCTGACGCGGTAACAGTTCATTGCTAGTATTTTTGCTTCAGCAGCTGCATCAGCCTGCATGGATACACCAGATATAGAACAATATTGTATACTCGTCAGGTCAAGGATGATCTTCGTCTTAGGGCTTATATCAAGCTATACTAGTACTACTGCTTTGCAATTGTTCACCGGCAGAATGTTCAGGCCCGTGCAAATGATGTTACTTTCAATAGTGTTTAGTCGATAATGAATTTAACATCGTGCAAAACTTCTTTTGTTTGTTTGTGAAAAGCAGATTGAGCAATTTCATTCATCAGCACATGTACGAAGATCAGCTAGAGTAGCATGTCGTTTAATTAAGTTATACAATAAAGTACTCCAACAGTTCAACTGTGCCCTCGTTTCCTGTGGAGAATATTGCGGTTAATAGTTGAATATTTGCCAAGAACTCCTTTAATACTTTTACATCTACAGCTTGTGTCGACGGTTGAAAAATACTATACTCCGGCATAAGATCCAGTAAAAGGCTCGACATATGGAGTGTGGCGAAGGCCAACCCGTACATGATCATGGTGAGTACGTGCAGTGGAGAATTACATGTACACGTACATGATACCGGTAGGGTATTATGTGATAGCAGGGTACAACAGACTCATGAAATTTAGGGGATAACCAAAAGCTGTATCGATCGACTGAGCATTTATGACGTGGCATGTTTATATCGCCTACATACATGTGGTATAAGAAAGCTTTCATAATTAGTTGCAGCCGGTACAAACTTACATGTATACTGTGCAAATTGGAAGTATGCATACATTGATATATAACCTTCAATGTGTTAGTCGGGGGGGGGGGGGTCGGACGAATATCGTATTTGAAAACTTGCGAATCAAGCATTCCACCGATCTGTGTCACGAACTGTGTAAAACAACTTGAAACAGGCCGTTAAAGAACTTTGCCAAAGGGGTCTTGCAAATTTTGAATCAGTCACATCGATACGAGTAGGGATTTACACAAACTCAATTCAAAGCAAACAACATTATTAATACTTGTGTTCATTGCCATGCATGGTGCACACGTGGAAGGATTTCACTCCAAACGGCTAACTATGTCACTCCAATTCTTGATTTAATATATCGAAGAAACTAACCCGGCTGCATAATAGCAAAGGCTGTTGGAATCCATGCAGGCTGTTTAGCTTGCGTGACTTGTTAAAAATATAAGCTTAAGCGCGCTGCTAGCGCTGCATGAAATAGTTCATTTGTCTGAAACGGGGTGGAACAAGCTTTGCATCATACTCTGCATGATATCATGCATCAGCATCAACCCAAAGAGTATGACACTACTGCAGCAGCATGCACATCTGAACGCTCTACAGGGCTCGATAAATCATATCGCCTCTGCATGCATGATAATAAAATATACCAGTATATATAATTATATATATAATTATATTATAATCAAGTACAAGTCAATTAAAATAATAAAACCTATACTGGCATGTAAGTATTGAGTGTCTCTTTGTGTATAAGTACTAGTTCACTGACCATGTACATGTACATGTACTATCAATTGCCGTATTTATTAGTGATTACCTGCATGTTCCCAACATGCATGCTGCATTGCATGTACCGCATGACCATGCATGGCCCATATGCATATATATATCTCTTATTTTTCTCAGCTCTAACCTCTGTCCAGCAAGAGGACACCAGCAAAATGGACTATTACTCGTGCTAGTCCCCAGTCCACGTCATTGTACGGTACGTCGAAGTACAGACGTCTGGCTTGCGATGACAGATCGACCAGGCAGTTGCTAACCACATTATCACCACGTAATCTCACACTCAGTCTAACAACATACAACAAATGTCGGGCCACGCCCAACTAGTCCGGTCACATGGTTTGAATAAGTTTAGAGCAAGTTGAATATTTGAACAATTCTATTTCTATATACCGTACAGGCTGACGACAACCAATTCTAGCTCAGGGATTGCATGTTTTTATTTATTTATGTATACATGTATACTGATTTGTTACGCGTAACAAATCAGTATACATGTATACATGTAGCATTAACAGCAGACACCTCAGGTGGGTGCATGCCACAGGTTAATGTTATGTTCGTCCTCTGGCACAATTGAAATTACAAGTTACTGCGTGGAACATAAGAAAAATCATAACCTGATGCGTGCAGATGTATAACCGTACGCGTCACGGAGAAACGCGGGAAAAGTTTGTCAATTTGTGGCAAACTGAATAAAGATTAAATCCCTCTAAACAGAATTGCTTGGTTTTGAGTGGCCGAGATTTCACTACACTGTACATATACTACTATGAGGCAGATCCATTTTAAAAATCTCAAACAGACATACCATTGGTCACATTACACAAGTGGTTCTATAGCTTATATATCGAGTAAGAGGTACCGATTTGTTTAAAGAACATATTCGTTCTAGAACTTTCTAAAATTGCGTAAAAACTGTATGAAACAGCTTGAAAATGGTTTAAAATTGAGACTCTATAGGTTAAATACATGTAATGAACTCTCAAGGTAGGAGTGATATATGTGCAGCGCTGAATTGAGAAAACGGCATTACGGCGAGTGAATTGTTGCGTGGGCAGACTTCAATGCAAGAATCTTTCTTCCTGTTGTTACTAAATAACAGACCATGTCTCTATCCAGGCAGGTACAGACCGGATTTGTAAGTAAAACTTGCAAAACTTGCCTCCGCTGGCAGTTTGGTTGGACTGACCACGCCCCCTGCCTTCCGCGAGCGAAAATGTCTTGTAACTTACTGCTGAAGATGATTTCAATGAAAGCTTTGGCTTTTAGAAAAAGAAATTTATGCACCCTCATATAGAAATGTTTAATGCAATTTTGATTCAGGTGGTTTGGAAACATGACCTCGAAAAAAGTGTACCCGAGGGCATTTTTCACGTAAAAACTATGTACCGGTTCGACCTTTTCATGCAACATGGAGTAATTTATAAAAGACCATTCCAAAAAAGTGCAACCTAATTTTACAAATATGTAAGCTTTCCATTATACATTGTATATTTTTCCAATCAATTGTTAACAAACGATAGGAGGGAATGCTCAGTGTCCAAAAATACTCCCGCCTTTCCCGTGGATGCGGTGTTAAAAACAAAACAATTAAACAATATATAGTTCCCCCAAATTATTATTATTATTATGATTTCCAATTTAAACAGTTCAATAAACCTTTGAATTGTTTTACGTGTACATGTATGCATAAAATGGACCTAATGCAATATAGACTTTCTACAGCTGACCTCTGTACCGCGTGACTGCTCTCGTGATTTAGAGATACTGGATGGTACGCAAGGTGATCACTATAGCTGTCTTGGGCAGTCCAAAAACAAGCTGATAGTATCTGCAGCGATCGTATTCGTATTCATCATTGCACAGTTTCTTGGTAAGGTGTACATTTATATAAGTACTTATATTAATACTATGCTGCAATAAAAGGAGTCAACCAATTCAGATAATACTATAAGGATTGTTAAGTATAGTTTTTTCATATAAAATATATATATATATATATATACATAATTTTCTTTTTTTCGGTGAACTGAATTGTGTACATTGAAATAAACATCTACGACTCGAAATACCTTATATAAGTTATGCCCCACATGGTACATTTATTTAGGGTCAATGATATTACTTGCCTTACACTGCATAAGTATATACTCATGCCACAACCTGACCATGTCGTCTCGTTGCTGTAGGCGGCTTCTTTGCTAACAGCTTGGCCATCATGGCTGACACTGCAAGCCTGTTTCAGGAATTCACTAGCTTCTTGGTTGGATACCGTACGCTTATTTTTACTGCCCACACTTATTACCTCGGATCATATTTAATAACACACCATATATACGAATTAACAGTGCAAGGACTGGTTTCATTCCAGTTTATAAAACCCGGACCACTTTTGGCAACCCGGACCAAATTTGGCAACTATAAAAGTGGTCCGGGGTCGGACCAATTTTGGCAGCGAAAAGTGGTCCGCCCGGACCACTTTTTGCCCGGACCAGTTTTCGCCTGACAGTCCCCCTATGCTATAACAGGTCCCCCCTAACCAAAGTTAACATGCTTTCTGCAAAGCCAGTCTAACAGTCTGCTGACGCTGTTCATTAAATGGGCTTCGAATAGAGATGGAAACTATCTATATAATACACATATTGCGCATGTCAAGCGCCCCGTGCAGTGTTCACATTGTCACTTAATTCCCAGTTGAAGTTAGTTCCAGTCTAATATCTATGGTTTTGGTGCTTTAAGTTTGAAATGGAAGTGGATGAAGAGTTCGAGAATGAGAATCTTACAGAAGCGTAGGAAGGACTGATGAAGTGTAGCGGCTTAAGTTACGTAATGCAAATGGGAGGGGCACAGAGAGGGTGGGTGCGGGAGGGGGCAGGGCCCCCTCCCGCCCAGCCAGGGGGTATGGGGGAGAGCTGAAAGCTCCCCCATCGGGGTCTGGGGTGGAGCCCCAGAAGCTTTGCAATTTGTGCAACTATTATGTCAAAAGCCATACGAAATACGAAATTTGACTCATGCGGTCACTTTTCATGAACAGCTTATACACTGTAGGCTTGAATCATTTATGACAAGACAATTATGCAATCAAAGTGCTATAATAATATTTCAATCGGTTGACAGAAATGTTCTAAAAGAAGCTCCCTATATTTCAATCAAACTGAGCTGATCTCAGTGATCTGTATAAGCAGAGAGTATAATATGCAGTGGCGTAGGAACGGTTCAAAAAGTGGGGGGAATGAAATTAATTATTCATAAGTGGGTGTTGTACAACGTTGCGGGGTGGCCAGGTGGGACCTGGCACCCTAGCCCCACCTGCGGGCCTAAATGCACCGGGGCACCAAACGATGCCATAATTCCATCCATGCGCGTCATGCGTGGAGGCAATCCCATGTAAGCGCATGACGTAATTAAGTCAACCAGCCCAATAATATCGGTCTTAATTACGTCATGGCTCGCGAGACTTTTGAGCGGTCTGGTCTTATAAGACAGTTTCAAACAGTGCAAGATGTGGAAAATTCTGATTTGTTGGTGCTATACACAGCACGATTGGGGTTGCCAAAACATTTCTTCGACGCACGATTTCATGACAACAGTTAACTTAAGATGGAGATTAGAAGAGTATACGTGTATATGTATAGGTGTTTGCATGCATTTTCGTTTTCCTGCTGTCAACATCCTTGGTGCAGCATTGCCGTATATATAGAGAGAGCCTTTTACGTGTTTTTGCTGCACTTTAACAGCCTGCGGCAATGTCTAGTAGTTGTAGCCCTAAAGACTGAACCTTGCTCAGTGCAATTTATGACATCAATCGCTTCTGATCTTGAATATGAGAAAATATCCGCGAAAAAGGGACCTAATGCATGTTATTTTTATTTCAAATTGATATTATGCGATCCTCAACAACTTTATCCTTTCTTATGCACTTGAAATTCGACTGTCCATATTAAATAGTGCGCGTAGATGTCAATTGCAGGCGTCCATTTTGAGGCTCGTTTTTGGAAAATTCATATATATATATATATATATATGTCAGTCTAAAATAATCGTGGCATCAGGTGTTTGATGGAATTGAGGGTCAGAATCGCTGCCATACCGACGCCTACATATACATGTATACGTATACGCTGGTGATTTAGTGACTCCTAGGACCACAAATTGTCTATAAAACTAAATGCCGATTCCGTTCCGAAAACGTATAGATATAGGTAATCAGCTTCTTTCTGTTCGCCGTGATCTTGCTTCTCCCCGAATCCGTTTACAGATCGATAAATATTAAATATGGGCCCAAATAGTGAGGGGGCTTAGCTCCCCAATATCAAAAGTGGGGGGGGGGGGGGGGGGGGGGGGGGGGCTATAGCCCTCTGCCCCCCGCTTCTTACGCCTATGAGATGGTAGTATAAATATGCAGAGCCCGTAGTTAAATTGTTATTATTAGGATTAGCGGCAGGTAAGCTCTCTGCTCTCTGATGCTGTATTTTCGGTAGCTGAGTCTGAATAGAATTCGCTCATCGCAGCTATTTAACATGGCAGCTGCAAAACGCGGTCTATGCAAGCTAGGCTATAGCTAGTTCCTGTTCCTGAGTATTTATGAAGAATTTTGAATATGACTCGATTAGCTAAATTCAAGTTAATTTTAGCAAGTATATTCAAAAAGAGGTATATACCTGAATCCTAGTGAGAATTTTGAAAGTACCGATTTCTCTCTATGATGCTCGAAAATAGACATCAGGTTCTTCTTTTTCCCACCTTTCATCTCATAAGATAAGGTTTTCTTGTTTTAAAGCATTATGTTAGCTTGTATAATATGGACAAATATGTAGTGCTGCCAAATCTTTTAATGCTATAAAGCTAGAGTTATGCTGTATACATATAATGTAATGTAATCTTTGTCTGGTTAAAATGTATGCTATCATTTTCCTGCAACCATTTGAAGGCTCATCAGACTAATAAACAGACACACCCTTTTGCCCCTGCTATAGGAGAGAGGCTGGAAAAAAGTGCAAAAATGCCCTTAACAATTAGTTAGCATTTGATGTGATGGTTAGTTTCTTTCACATTGGAAAGTTCAAGCCCAGCACCATTCCATTCCCATGGCTAGCCCCACCATGGCCCACTCCTAGCCTTGCAACAACTGTACATAACCCTTGTCATAACACAGTTACATGTACCTACCTACATATAGATCCTCATCACACCACAGCCACCATAGTTACCTACTACATGTACACCTTCGGCACACTACAGCTATGTAGCTACATGTACATCCTGATGTGTTGTGTGCTGAGGGTATCTGGAGCAAACATGTAGCTAGCTGTGGTGTGCTGATGATGTAATGTGGTGTACTGACGATGTACATGTAGGTCACTTTGGTGTGCTGTGGATGCACATGTACATGTCAGCACACATTACACCAGACACCCTCAGCACACAACCAGTGTGTTATACCTACACATCACATCAGATACCCAAAGAGCAGAACCACAGATGTCTCCTTTTCACTATTGCAGGTTTTGAAAATAGTGGTGATTAATCAGAATCTGCTTATTTCTAAGTAATTCCAAATTACAATTTGAATGGATAAGTTGAAGCGAATATCTGACCTGATAAATGGTTACACACCCTATTCACTGTATCTAAATGTATACCAGTAGGGCTGTGTGTGTTTATGTGCGTGTGTGTGTGTGTGTGTGTGTGTGTGTGTGTGTGTGTGTGTGTGTGTGTGTGTGTGTGTGTGTGTGTGTGTGTGTGTGTGTGTGTGTGTGTGTATGTGGATTCTAATAGCAGGTGCAAGGATAATTAAAACCATTGAGCATAAATTCTAGGCATTGAAAAAAGTGTGCAACAATATATACAACATTTCCTTAAATTTTTGATTTGTAAATAGTAAGGATATGCAAGGAATTATGGAAATAATACATTCAGTAATTACACACCTACATTACACTGCCTCAACATGGTAAATATTCTTTTACATCACTAGTTTCCCTACTTTTTCATCACAAAATGTTATTTAAAAGTAAACCAGGTTTGTACTTGTGCAATTCTAGATTTAGAACTATATTGAATATCATTGGATGTAGTCACAATTGCAATTTCTGTGTTTTACATTGAATTATTGTATTCACTTCACATATATATGTGTGCACATTGAATATCAGTGGGTGCAGTCAAAATTGCACCAACATCATTGGAGGCTATTACTGTATACCAGACTCTGGTTGTCAGCAAGTAGCAGATCTTCAGAGCTGTTTAGGTAGCATCAATTATTGCACATAAACTTTCAGTGCTGTTTTGTATTGAAGCATTCAATTGCTGAGCCTTTTATTGGAAAGCATGCTTTATGCATTGCACTCTCTTCTGAAAATGCATGAAAAGTGCTTTTTCATTGTCTGATATGTCTAGTAATCCTTCCTTTTTTTTCCCCTCCCTTTGTTATTGCGTGATATGGCAAAACGTTACTTTCAAGGTTAATTATGCCAGTTGTGTTACATGCAATGATTTTAATACTACAAATATTCTTTTCTTTAGTTCGAGTAACAGACATCAACATATTTGCTGTTCTCATTCCTATGGGTATTTTCTGGACTATTGTTATAGTACTTAGCTACAAATGTATCCAAAAGATGAGAAAAGGTAACATTGTATACATGTATTGTATTGGAATGTGTCAAAAACAATTTGTTAGACCTCTAGTGCTGCTAGAAGCCCCCAATGCAATGTTTTTAACACATGCATATAGGAAAATGGGTACTAATCACAGATGTTTAGTTAGAAGGTTTTTGCGAATGAATTTTGCTTGTTTTGAATATCCATGCGTATATGTATTTGAACACAAAGGAATAGATCCACTAAGTGACCAAAACTTACACTTCTCAACTGTTGATGTGACTGAGAGAGTATGTGATGTACTTTGGTTATTCCTAGAAAGTAGAGGCGAAAATTTATGCAACTTATATAATAAGGGTAGCTCTTGTATTGAGATTTTTTACTAATTGTGGGCTATTTGTTGTACCATTACAGACAGCCGGCCCAATTACGATCACTGAGGTATATTCATGTAATAGTGTAATACACATTACAATGGCTCCTGGAATATCAATACGATTGACTTTTGTAATAGGTACCAATTTTAACATGCACACATCTTTTACATGTACCGTTTCCCCATACCAAATGCAGGCTCGTTATAAAAGTGAAAACAACATGTATGTGAGCATCATTATTGCTTACCCATCAAATGCATATTCTTATCCCATTCCCATGATTCATTCAATACAGGCTCAATGAGGATGTTTAGAAGATGAATCAGTCAAGCAGTTTATTGGAGCAGATTGAACAGTATCATAAATACATTTAGCAGCTTCAGCATTTCGTGTAATGCATATGTATAAGCATACGCGTACAAGTCATTATCTCTTTTTATTCATTTTTTGTCATCGTCAAAGTGAAATAATATATGTACATACAGCCAAACATTACCTTGATGGCATGATCAGGGCGCAGCATAGTTCAGATCCTGGCGGCGAAAAATGACCGATCACAAGTATTTATATCATCGTGGCCAGAAATTGCGGACATGAATGATTTGAATTCCGTAATATGCGTAATAAAAAAATTGTACAGAATGTCTATGGAGAATTTCCAACAATCACTCACACTTTTGTGACGAAGTCTTCTAGCTACGTTTGTAGACGTTTAAGTGATAGAGTAGATACAATCGCATACTTTGTATATATTTTGTTCTGTCAAAATGTGCGCGCAGTGAATTCCACACGAGGGTTTGCCTTATTGTGTACTTCTCAATGGCTGACTTGACATTCATCTCTCTTTTTCATTGTAGGTTTGTCGCGTGGACCATCTACTCTTGTTTGTAGGGTGGCCAACAAAGCTAGAACTATCAGGCTATGTACTTTACCAACTTTTTTCTACTTCCCGTGTGCACACATAATTCCAAATTCAAGTGTATAACCGCTACTACTTCATCAGTACAATTTAGTCGTATAACGAAGATACTTAATAACCACGTATTAGTTACGATGTACAGGTACTTGGCCCTTTTCCACAAAAGGATCTCACATACGTGGCATGGCCAGTCATGCTTGGTATAGGGTATGTGCGCTCATTCAGTCATAATCATTGCTGCCATTGCAATGAGCTTCAATGTTGGTGCCGGTGTAATAGGATACCGTGTCCGCCGTATAGGCTGTCCGGCCGGACAATGTATCCTAGGATACATTGTCCGCCGGACTTCGTGTCCTAGGATACGCTGTCCCCCCTCGGACAATCCTTCCTAGGATTATCGGTCCGCTTTAGGATTATTTGTCCCCCCCTCCCTTCGACACAAGGGGATGCACATATATAATACTCAGCGCCATACGTACATGTGCACACTTGTATAAACAGTTTCTGAGCAAATACCAAACACTGCAGCATGCTGCCAACGGGATATATAAGTCAGCATGTACAGAGCAATTAATATACGTTCACCCGTCCATTAATTCGAGCCATGCAGTTCTTTTCAAAGACTTGCCGTGCCAAACAAACATCCTTTCAGTAAATGCCCTGCAAGTTATAGCTTTTTCACATGTTTGGTGTATCCATTCCCCGCATTGGAAGCACCGGATCATTTTCACCTTCCCAGGCATATGTCCCACATACCACTGGAATTTGCATGTCTTCAATATACTAGACGCTGTCTTGAAAATACTTTACCAAATGAGCTCTCATCTTCATACTGCTGTGATACTGAATGGTACACACATCATCACCATTGCATTTGCTGGTTGCATATGCAATGCCAAAGAAACCATATTCTTCTACTTATCCACCTTCATCAATCTGGCAGATATGCAGCTCTCACCTCAGCACTTTGAATATATTATAATATGCCTTTTTAAAAACTATACAATAAATTTATTATTATAATTATATACATACAGTACAGGATATACAAGGTTACACTATATATAAATCTCACACTTTTTGTCCTGCCCATGCAATACCCAATACCCTGCTGGGATGCAATGGATACTCTCTGGAGAAGGAATGGGAGGGAGTTGTGATGCTCTGCTGATGCCTGCTGATATCAGTGAGCAAACTGAGAGCATCAGGGCCAAGGGCTCAATTGCAAAATGGTGGGATTTGGACAGCAGAGCATATTTCTCCCTTTTCCTGGCTTCAGCAGCTGTGGCTATACAGCTCTAGCTTCCCTTGTGGCATCAGATATATCTACGCTGTGAAGGTGTACATGCACACAAGTAAAGTCCACACTGGCCAGACTTCCATGGGGCAATGTTTTATTTACTTTAAATCATTAATGTGTAAAGATAATGAGATTTAATACATGAAGTGTCAGTACCATATTCAGGGGTGTATAGACAGGCATTTTTAAAAGGGGGTTTATATCATATCGAGAAATTGGCGGTCAAAAGGATTACGCGGTATTCGGTCATTGCGTAATTCAATGTCCATAGAAAATGTATGGACGCATTCAGAAAACTGCAGCTAACTGCAGAAATAAAAATTATATTGACTAGGTGCTCTCGGATTTGCTATGTGGGGACTATTTAGCATATTTTGAGTACTTTCACGCACCGTAGGTACCTATATCCGCACTTCCACATTAATTATGCAAGGTTTCCAATGTCCATTCATTTTATCTCATTTACTTATTCAGTCATCAATATTTTCCCAACCAAATGATATTTTCCCTAGGTGCCACCGGATTATATGAGAGTAATCAATGCACTTATTTTTCATCATTTTTTCAGAGCTTAGGGCCTTCAAATCGCGCTTCCCTTGAATGGTTAGTGAGATACACCCCAAATACAAAACGCATGATATCACGTGCTACTCTTTCGTCAGTTAGCCGTGCCCAGACCGAGCTGTTCTGTAAGTACATGTAGTTAATGATAATATGTATTGCAAATTGATGTTTATAACCACGACCCCACCCACCACTATAATGTACACAACAACTTAACGTGCAAAATAACTTATTAACCGCTATTTACTGTAGGCAGAGATAATCTGCTGTAGGCCTGCTCTTCGCTTTTGGTTCGGTACTTCCGCGGACGATTTCGAACGGTACGAAGACGACGATATCGAAGATCAATCCCACGAGGATATGACATGCAGGTTAAAGACCTGGAAGTCTACCTGTGGACTGGATTCTATGGCAGAACTGAAGCCTACTACCCCACAGGCCACAGCTAACTGCTACGGAGGTACGGGAGTGCACGGACCCTATTGCAGACAGACAGCTATAAAACTGGTACTATACTCTGGACTCTACGGCAGGCAGCGACGGAATACCCCTGGCCCATGTATGGAGTGAACTCTATGGCAATAAGCGATGCATGAAGAATCACACAGTTAACAGCTATGAACTCAAATCTATGGCAGACACCTAACAGCTACAGTGTATGGAGTTGGAGTGATCCCTATTGCACACAGCTATGAAGTACTCCATGGCAAGAAGCTATGGGCCCTATGGCAAGTACCCCATATAGCAAGCACCTAAGAAATGAATCCTATGGCAAATACCCCACAGCTGACAGCGTGTGTGTGTGAGCATATGTGTGTGTGATTGTGTGTGTGAGCATGTGTGTGAGTATGTATGCATGACTGTGTGTGCGTGTGTTGTTGTGTGAGTGGCTATGAATCCTCTCTTCCCCTCTCTCTGTACATGTAAGTCAGTATGTACATGTATATGTATGCTAAGAATCAGTTCTTGTTAGCATGCATATGCACATGAATGTAATTGGCTAGTTTTGATGACATTCTACATTGTTTTCCACAGTACACAACTCAAACTCCAGCTATCAATGCTCACCAATGGCAAGCTCTATTTACCCACTCCATCTCCTCCCTCCCTCCCTCCCTCCCTCCCTCCCTCCCTCTCGATCCTTGCCTCTTCCCTCCTTCCATGATCCTCTCCTTCCACTTT
Organism: Spongilla lacustris; assembly: GCA_949361645.1. Taxonomy (NCBI): domain Eukaryota; kingdom Metazoa; phylum Porifera; class Demospongiae; order Spongillida; family Spongillidae; genus Spongilla; species Spongilla lacustris. The sequence goes on along the minus strand of OX442416.1, from coordinate 13,071,186 downwards.
CCTTCATCAGAGGAGGCTCAGAGTGTTCAGTGACAAAGATAAGGACAAACTCAGCAAGGTGACCCAACATACTAAGTCTGAGAGGGAGGCATGGCATGGAGGCCACCCTCACCTTGGAGATGGAGACAGAACAGAACAGGGACCAGTGGGGTGTCATGGAGAAGGCACAGAATTTGAACCAGGTCTGGGCACTGGTCACCACTTGCAGTAACCCTTTATAGGCCAGTCAGATACAGTGATATTAGCCCTTTAGTGACACGAGTTTTAACCCTGTAAAGACAGCAATATCAGCATTATTCTCCAGAACAAATTTTTATTTGTATATGTCTAGTTGCCATGGTGATTCATGTCCTCCTACTATGCTGCAAAACTCAGTCTGTTGTATGATGATTAATTAATATTGTTTGTTTTCCATATACATGTATAGTATGGAGGAGGAGAGGACACAACTACACCGAGTACTTCGAGGCCGCGAGAGGAGGGAGACCTCACAAGGGAGTGCAGCCAGCAGGTGGGTGTGGTCAAGGGAGGTGGTAGCAGATGTGATGAGGCCAAATATTGTGGCATACAATTGTACGATTCCATGAGTGTTGTGTGTGTGTGTGTGTATTTGTGTGTGTGTGTCTGCAATGTATGGTAGCAAGCACACGATGCATGAACATAAACTGTACAGAAAATGTCACACACTTTAAAAGGAGCACACCTTAAAGGGCACACTTTAAAAGGAGCACACCTCAATGGGAACACTTTAAAAGGAGCACACCTCAATGGGCACACCTTTAAAAGGAGCACACCATAATGGGCACACCTTCCCCTACAAAAAAATCTTGGCATACATGTTTCAAATTCATGTGTGATATGTTGTCGCATGTGTTCCAGTTTTTCTAGAGCACTGTTGAACATGCTTATGTCATTCAATTGCAGGCATATCACTCTTCTAACTTGTACAGGTTGAAGAGTTTCTAAAACGCGTTCCCCCGAGAAGTTATAAAGCGGCACACCCCTTAGCATATTAGCGGGTATGCCTCATCGGGGAATCACTTTTTAGAAACTATTCATCCTGTGCAAGTTAGAAGAGTGATATGCCTGCAATTTAATGACATACATGTACATGTAAGCATGTTCAACAGTGCTCTAGAAAAACTGGAACACTTGCAAAAACATATCACGCATGAATTTGGAACACGTCATGCCAAGATTCTTTCGTAGGGGATCCATTGCGGGATAATGTGCAGACAGCATTCTACATGTAGGTGCCATTTCTCCCTCCCCTAGGAAAGGTCCCCTGTACTGTTCTTTGGGAGTACCAACCTGACATCTGCAAAGACTACAAGGAGGCAGGCTACTGCGACTTTGAAGGTTGGTGTGTCTGGTGTGTGCTGGTGTGTTATGTAGGTATGTGCTGGTGTTTGCATGATGTGTTTGCCCATACACCAGCCTATACACTATACACCAGCCTAGACCCCATACACCAGCCTGTACACCATACACTAGCCTGTACACCATACACCAGCCTGTACACCATACACCAGCCTAGACCCCATACACCAGCCTGTACACCATACACTAGCCAGTACACCATACACCTATACCTATATACACCATACACCAGCCTGTACACCAGCCTGTACACCATACACCAGCCTAGACCCCATACACCAGCCTGTACACCATACACCAGCCTGTACACCATACACCAGCCTAGACCCCATACACCAGCCTAGACCCCTACACCAGCCTGTACACCATACACCCACCATACACTAGCCTGTACACCATACACCAGCCTAGACCCCATACACCAGCCTACCATACACCAGCCTACCATACACCAGCCTACCATACACCAGCCTACCATACACCAGCCTACCATACACCAGCCTACCATACACCAGCCTACCATACACCAGCCTACCATACACCAGCCTGTACACCATACCCCAGCCTAGACCCCATACTACCATACACCAGCCTGTACACGATACACTAGCCTGTACACCATACACCAGCCTAGACCCCATACACCAGCCTGTACATCATACACCAGCCTGTACACCATACACCAGCCTAGACCCCATACACCAGCCTGTACACCATACACCAGCCTGTACACCATACACTAGCCTGTACACCATACCCCAGCCTGTACACCATACACCAGCCTATACCATACACCAGGCTGTACACCATACACCAGCCTGTACACCATACACCAGCCTGTACACCATACACTAGCCTGTACACCATACCCCAGCCTGTACACCATACCCCATACATCAGCCTATACATCATACTTAAAAAAAAACCAGCCCATACACGCTCCTACATGTACATGTACCAGAATACTGAAGGCTTTTGTCATACATGTACCTACTCTTAATCCTAAGATCTGCCCATGGTCTGTGCTGTGAATATAATAAACTTGAAAGGGGAACCCACAACCTTATCTGATGTTAGAGGCCCATGTAGTGCTGCACCTTGCCTGCCCTGAAGCTACATGTAGACCTACCCTGCATGAACCCCTACATTGACCTACATAGGCCTACCCTACATGAACCTTTACATGGACCTACATAGGCCTACCCTACATGGACCTTAGGCCTACCCTGCAGTTCACCCTACATGTGCTTACATAGGCCTACCCTGCATGAACCCTTACATGGACCTACATACAAAATGTAGACCTACCCTGCATGAACCCTACATGGACCTACATAGACCTACATGTACCTACCTGAGTACTGAAAATTACTTGTGTCTTTTGTCTACATGTACATGTATTCCCTTCAAACTACAAGTAACATCTGCCCTTCTGTGCTGTGAATATAATTAAACTTGAAAGGAACCCACAACCTTATCTGATGTTAGACATAAAATAAACATACCCTGTACATGTACCTGGACTTATATGTCCCTACCTAAGACTACCATATCTACAAGACCTACATGTACATGTGTACATCTATCTAACTACTGGCATGTACTTATGTACATGTAGGACTACCGTGGACCTACATGAATTTGGTTTTACCAGAGGGCGCACGAAAACTGGGGGGGAGGAGGGGATGCAGTCGAAGGGGTACATTTGTACATGCCCTGTTGTGCTCCACCGCTTTGTTGACATTTGTCAGCAAGTATTCGGACTTTTTTTTACATATGACACAACATGTAATGGGGGGGGGGGGGGGCAATTGCTGCCAGAGGGGTGGCATTTCATATGCCATGGGGGAGGGGGGGGGAAGCTGCCCCCCCCCCCCCCCCCACCCGCAAGGCTATGCTTGATCCGGGGCTGCATGGTATCTACTTAGACTTATCATGAGTACTGAAGGTTAAGTGTTCATGTGTCTTTCCTCTTCACCTCCGTACCACCTACACTGTACTCCTTTCTAGTAGAAACCATACAGAGAAGTTACATGTACATTGCATAAGTCATACAAACCATACACTGTGTGCAGAATGTGTGTGTGTGTGGGGGGGGGGGGGGTGGCAAGCACTAGTCCTGATGCCTTGGTTGAGCTTTGCATTGGGAGGGGATGGAGTGTGCTTTGTGCATGATGCTGAGGGCTTTGGTTTTATGGTAGGGGCATTTGTTCTGATGCATAACCATAACTTTTTTCCCTCTAGGTTTCAATATCAGGAGCTGCGAATTTGTTTAAATGTCTGTTTGCAACTGTTTCCACGGAGATGTGCTACCATCAAGTATCTATATGATGCTACTTAGGCACTTATCTTGTTTGGTGCTCATAATATGACACTGGACTTGCTTGTAACTGTGATAGCCATCCGATGAGGAAGAAGAGCAGCAGGGTCTTTGTGGTTATTGTCAATTTGTAAACGTAACTCAGTGATGGGGAAGGGCAGCATGACCCGTCGACCTGATCACTACGGTAAATGTATTAACCTATAAGAAGTTCGATATCTTGACATGAAAAAAACGTGTAAGTACGGGTTCTAGCTTGCCAATGTGTTCGGCTCTAGAGAAACGCCCACGCTGCCGGTCCGCCCAACGTTTACATCTCCCATATCACATTGAGTCGATGATTGACTACGGAAGGGGCTAAGAGAAACTATAAATGTAATAGCATATATCATAGGAAAGTATCGCTTTATATTATCTCTGCTTTTACGATATGTTGCCCGCGCGATGATCGCGATCGAGGCTTCATGGCAATAATGAATATTGCCGCATAGAAAGGTGGCATAAAAAGTGCTGGTGGTGTGACGTGCACAACGGACGCTGCACCAGGCCAATATTGAAAGGATGGGTAAATATGCATGGCGGAGCATATATGATGACATGTTGGGAGTTGGGACTCGGTCTCCCGTCGTGAACTACTAGTAATTGCGGACCGGCCACTTTGGACGAAGCCAACATCATCCCTTTCGGTCATCTGCGGTGCGTGTTCAATCTGTGTTTACGGGAGCTACAATTACTTTTACTTACTTAGTATTAGTAATACGTCATCGGCTTTGTATGCGTCTCGTGAGCTAGGCCATTAATTAAAAACATTATAGATAAATGACATAATTGTTAATAAATGTTACGTAACATGTTACGTAGTGCGGTAGAAATTAATTTTTTGTCTTGATTTTTGTACAAGAATGGCTCATGATATAAATCTATAAATTACAGATTCACAATCAGACCGATTTATCGTACTTAGTACATGTGTTTAAAAATCAATTTGAAAAAAAAGTGCTAAATGTCCGCCTATGTATGGGCAATTTCTCCATATGTACAAAACTGGGCTGTCCGCTTACGGTTACATATGAAAACTGGGAGGAGGGGCATCTATAATTTATAAAGGGGGGTTGCAATCCAAATGGACTAATTAAACATTACTAAAACTTCACCATTTCAAGTTTTTAAATTTTGAATTCATCTTATTGTAGTAAGCTTTCAGTTTACCAGCGGCGGATCCAGGATTTCTGGAAGGGGGGGTCTAATAACTATATTCACAAGCGGGGGTGGGTACTGGAGGGCGCGTGCCCCCTCCCGTAACAGCTAGGGGGTCTGGGGGAGCGCTGTAAGCTTCCCCAGTGGGGCCTGGGGCGAAGCCCCAGCCGCTTTTTCACTTTTGCGTTCATTTAGCATGAAAATAAGCATACTTTGAAAGTGTATTCAATATTAATAGCTAGCAAGCGCAATATTAATACATGTATAGAAGCCTGCGTGAGTCAACGTGGATAAAGATAGCGAATAGAAACTCTACGCAAAGCCATTGTGACCGTATTCTGGTCTAAACGACACACACGTTTTACCTTTAATAGTATTATATACCTACTTGATTTAGCTCTACCTGTTTCCTGAGGTAAACTATCTTCTTTTGATCGCTTACTTCTTGCTCGCACCATTCCATCGCGCAGCAGTAATACTAATTAAACACGCTTGGAGGGCCTTGGCTTTAGACCCCCCCCCCCCCACCCCACACACACACTCACACACACTTTGGGTTGAATGCTAACTCACTAATCAGTTCACTCGCGTTCACTAAACGCTTCGTTTTTCAACTTGTCAATCATGTAATTAATTATTCATAAGTTAATTTATTCATAACTGGTCGGGCCGAGGGGGGTCTTTAGACCCCTTAGACCCCCCCCCCCCCTGGATCCGCCACTGTTTACCCCCCCCCCCCCCCCCCCTAATTTTGTAAAAATTACCATACATACTGCTGAACCTAAGCTAAACTAAGCCCAGCTAGATGGGCGTACCCTAAACTAAGCCCAGCTCGACCGGGGAACAGTCGGCTGATCCGCTAACAAATCCAGCTGGGGGGGGGGGGGGGGGGTGTGGGGGGGTGGGGGGGGGGGGGGGGGGGGGGGGGTGGGTAAACTGAAGTACAACCTTGGACATACCATAGATAATAGAGTAGGGGATTGGCAACACTCGTAATTAACACTAGGTCTCACGGGCAATGCGAGTATAGCAACAGAAACCATGCAAGTGCTAGTACTGTCAAAACAGGCCCTATGAAAGCTGTACGTGCAAGGACTTTGTTCCTGTACAATTAGCAATCGAATCGTAATGCATGTAGACAGGCTGACGTCAAAGCGGTCATACATAAAAACATACAACTTGATGCCAAATTAAGTGATCTGTTTTCTAAGAGGTTTAGATTTTTGAAGTGTCTTTTTCGTAACTTTCTTGTACTGTTCAATTCAAGCACTGGCCAATGAAAAACCCCTAACAGTAATCCACAGCTCGACAATCATTTCCATCAATTTTATAGCCACTTCATTATCCCAGGTTGCCGTTATCATAGACCAGTGGAACAAAACATCCTCACTCTGCTGCAGTGTAGAATGTATAACACCAATTTCCTGCCTTTCTCTTTTGCTGGTCTGTATATTTTCGCACTCTTCCAAGTCGAAATTTTGACCCACCCATGCCTGATCTCTGCTGAAACAAAAGAAATTTGTATTGGAATATGCATAGGTGTTGAACTAGTCCTTATTTTATCTCTGACCTAACAAAATCAAGTTTTAGGTGTCACTTTCAAACGCGTGTATAGTAACCGCGCAACGCACTTGGGGCTATACCCTGTGTACCAAACCACAGTTCAGGGCTAGTAGTATTGGAAAACGCATATGAAGGAAAGTCTTGTCGTGCAACCGACCGTCGAAACATCCCGGGCAAACAAATGGGTTAAAAAAACACATAACAATATCCTACTCAAGCTAGGATTAGTTTTAAAGCTTAAAACTTTCATCAAGCCACGATACTACATCCGTAAGATACTTATAGCGTAAAGAATAGGTTAAAGCTTTACCAGATACCGAGCGGTTACCTGGGCAAAAAAAATAATTCTTTCTTTCACTACTTTCAAGCAAAAAACTAACGACTATAAATTAGGCTACCGCAATTAGAATTCATACATCAAAAGAGAATTTATAGAACTATTCGTTGGCCGCATACTTGTAACATTTTGGCTTACTTTCTAAGAGATTCCGACGAAAATCAGACCTTCTCCAAAAAAAAAACCACCCCTTTTCACAACTTTAGAGGTGTGAATACCACTACCTCGGATGTCCCGCGCATAAGGTATAGCTCACGTGATGTGTTGCCAATCCCCTACTCTATGGACATACGAAGTAAATGTACTTTACAAACTAACCGCTCTTCTCGTCATGGCACGATCGCATGACCTTTAGCTGATTTTCCTTCTTTTTTCAACCTATCCTTTCGAAACAGTAGACTAAGCCTAACAGTTCTTCTGATCATTCTTTCATCCTGGCTTTGTTGCTTCTTCACGATACGCGCCTTCGCGTAAGTACATGTACTTAGAAAATTTTCATTGTACAAAAGCACCTCCGTTGTGATATCTGGCCTTATCCTCACTAACGCTCACCCCTTAGCTTCTTCGACACGACGACACGTGTTTGAACGGAAGTGATCGGTAGTATACGGAGTCACCTGTCGCTAATTATTTAGTCTGGAGGGCTAAGCCTCTGGAGAAGTTCGGATCAAAGAGACAACTTATCCTAAAGGGGGACAATGTATCCTAGGATACATTGTCCGTAGGCGGACAATGTATCCGGGGGGACACGCTATCCTGTTACAACGGGATCTCTTTCCGCACTGGTAGGCCTATGCTTCCAAGCTAGCAATATATATGTACGTGTAGTTACTAGTCCTCTGCCTACTGAAAACGAGTAAAGCCTAAGTGTTTCTGTTAGTCTGAAACTCAGTAGAGCAGCGATTCTGCCGTAGGCCCACCCCCCCCCCCCCCCCCCCCCCCCCCCACCCCTCCCCCACGTCCGTATTAGCCTACGCCGCTACGCATATACCCGATAGCCAGCCGTCATTCCAGCCGCGCCCTGGCTGAAAACCTATCTATGTCTATAAGTGGTCCCAACGTGCAAACAGCATATCTTGGGTGTGCTTTAATGGTTTCCTTGGGAGCGGGTGCAAACATTCGATGAAAGAAGACCCCGTATATGACCCATGCACGCACTCGTATTCATGAATTAATTAATTGATTAATGAGCACATTATAACATTTTTGCAGTAGTTTGTTTAATCACACACCACCAGGAAAGTGCGGTGATAAAGTGCGTCGTTCTAAAACAGGAAAACCGGTGAATGTTGTTGAAACAAATGGCACCATTGTGAAGTACAATGATTCTAAATGTCATCCACAGCTTATTCCACGATATTCAACACCTCAGAAAACGCTCAACTAAATTTGCGCATGGTATGTAGGATATAGTTTTGATATTCGGCAACAACAAAACATGTCAGGACCTGTTGTTATTATACATGCACTAGTCTGGCAAGTATCGTGAAGACTCGTTTTTCTCGTTGCAGATACATAGGTTTGGCACACTATATCGTAGTCTTATACTATTCAGTAGTGGATCTAAGAAGGGGGCACAACGTCAACGGGCCCGTGCCCCCCCCCCCCCCCCCCCCCCCCCCCCCCCCCTAACATGTATGTGTACGCGAACATAGCAGAAATGCCTACACGTACGTCTACGTACGTGGTCAGGGCCAAGTATGAAACGATTTATCGCGTGACATAATTGTAATTCGGCTCTTACAATAGAAGTACATTAGCCGGCCGTTTAGCGTATGTTATTCAATTTTCCCAGAGATAATATCTCTAACGAGAGCATGTGTAACGTATCGCAAAGGACCAAAAACCGAGCATAAGCTCCGTGGAGGTAAATAAAGTAATTAACGCCCACGCGTCATATCTACCCAGCCTAGTATTTTTTAAACAAATAAACGGTAAGTTCAGTACATGTGCTATCAACGGCGATGCATCGGGGCATTAAACATATAGAGGCTGAGCTCTTGATCTGTCGCTCCTCAGCCTCGATCTGTAATTACATTTTTAGTGCAGCGTTTACGTACTTTTGGGGGTTTTCTACGCAAAAAAAGCGTTGGCTTCTCGGGCTCCGCCCCAGACCCCGGTGGGGAGCTTACAGCGCTTCCCCACACCCCCTAGCTGGGCGGGAGGGGTGCCCCCTCCCGCACCCTCCCCGGGGCGGCCCCACCTACTACTTTGCCCCATCCCTTGCCACAACCTCACCCCTCCCAATTCGCCTGTGAGCAGAGTCTCGTGAGCAGACGATACATCAATATTTAAAAGATGACGCAGTATCACGCAATTATATACGTTTATGAATATAGTTAATTATGCTCAGTTATAATTAATCAATTTGTCTTGAATTTAGTTCATGGATGCTTAATGTTCTTTTCATGATACTTGTATTTTATAATCAGACCGATTTTTAGCGAATACTGAACGTGTTTGGAATTCAATTTGGAAAAATTAATTTTAGTTAATTGATTTCAATTAATAATTTCTTTTCTTGAAACATGATAAATCATTTAAAAAGGTGAAAAATTTATTGGTGAAATCAGAATTCTCAAATCTCTATCACAACCTTACACATTCACTCATGTCCTCAATTTCTGAAAATTGAACCGCCCGGTACAATTTTGGTTGCGAAAGGTGTACCGGGCGGTACAATTTTCGCCCGGTACAATTTTTGCGTGACAGTACCCTGTTTACTGGATATGTGCCATACACCGGTTTCACCAGCGCTAGCGCTAGAGTTAGTGGCAGAAATCCTACTTTCAGTGATAGCTAGCCCACACCTGCAGTTTGGAATCCGTCATAAATGCAATTGCGGACTTGTCTTGGTTGTTTTAACGGCGCAGCTCGTCAAAGCTTTAAGTAGGTACTTGGATAAATCGCGTATTACTAAGTGGGTCCGTAAATCGATGATCTAAAACTACGTCGAAAACTGGACACGTATTTCGTAAAGTTGGAAAAGGTCTTATAGAAGCGAAGAAAGTTGTTCGATTATCTGCGAGGTTGGTCCGACTGCATAGCTTGATTTAGTAAGCCGATTAGTTGCAGAATGAAACGCTATTGCTTAATTTCGAGCTGGTTCTTGAACTTTTTTTTACGCATTGAATTCGTAGTATAATTTTGGGAATGAATCTTGACTCTGATTGTGAACCAACTATCACAGGATATATATTGTTATTTAAGTTAGGCATCGAATCATGAGGACGTTTGGATGATGCCCAAGGGGTGCTTTAACTACCCAGGCGTTTTGTGTTGGTTTGCATGAAAAAAGAACACACATGTTTATATAAATGTATCTTTATATTTGAATTAAGTAGTTTAACTTGGATTCTTTGTCTACAAAGCATAAGCACATAACCATTCCTTACAATAAAATGTTTTGTGACTACCCTATTTATTGCACACCCCATTCTTCAATCAACTAAGTTGTAAATGAAATTCATTTGAAGACTTAACAAATCATTGTAATTCGATGATGCCCAAGTACTGTTCTTTTCAAGCCAAGTATTCATGTTTAATTAGATGCATGCATCCATACTGACGAGCATTACATGTATGAATGATGCGCATGTGCGCACCCAGCTTTTTGCTATTTAGAATGAAGACAGTTATTGATCTAAGGAGGCTAATTAATGATTATTAAAAGGATGTGAGTGAGCATGGATCCCTTCTAGCTCCTGAAATAAGAAATGGCTTGGTGTTGTACATCAACTCCAAACTAAAAAATGCCAAACCTATGGAAAAAGCCAAGATAGTGGCAAAACTAGCACCAGGACAAGATGTGAACATTAATGCATTGTGCACTTCCATTAAGCGTGTACTTCAAACTATCAATGATATGAAGAAGCATCTTACTAGAACCTGGGAAGATATTGTTTTTTATCTTAATCTGAAATTTGAATTGCCTTGAAATGAATCCCAAACAAATACATTCAAAAATCCACTTTCATCAGTCAGTGCTCTGCACACTAGTCAAACAGGCACCTCCTGCTCCATACCAATAAACTTTAGATCTAGTTGCACTGAATTTGGGGGGAAAAAAAAGTTCTTTAAGGAAGTTAATGACATCAATTGAGGTTCTCAAAGCAAAGCTTCGAGTAGTTGCTAGTGTTAAAATGCAAAACCGCTATTTTCAAAAAGCATGAAATAGAAAGTCAAATATTGAAAAACACTCCGTTCCAAATTGCTAAGTGCAAAAAAAATTCAATGATTCTGTATATGTATAATCACGATACACTATCATAAACTGCCTATAGTTAATGCAAAACACATCTGGTGAGTATGGCAGTGGCATTGGCCCTCACTAGATGGAGATTGAGCCTGCCATAGAAGTCTCCAAGGACGGTCGACTTGGGCCTGCATGTTAGAGTGGCAAGCGTTGATGCCAGCTGAGAGAAGGCTTCAATAGCTTCATTTCCCCATGCACCATATGTCTCAGCTACCTGGGGAACACACAACCAGCCGAGGTCAATGATTAAAAAGTTGACGCAGGAAAATTGTCATTAAAGCAAGGAAGCCATCACAGTGATGCAAAACAGTTAAAAAGATCACTTGTTGCATTGAGATATACCTACCACAATAATAAAAGTTTGTGTGAAACATTTTACAAAGTCAAAAATTCCTAAAGTCGTTGTAACCTACTGGAAAACTGATGAAGCTGAAGAAGATGGGGAGAACGTTACAATGACAATATATGGGCTGTTAGCAGATTAGATTGCTGGGGATCTTAATTTAAGTGAGCTGAATACATGAATACGCTTGATTGTACATTCCATTATAGCGACCCTTCCATGAAACTGAATGGGGTAAGCCTGTTAGACTATCTATTGACAGACCGTTGTTAGTGTAGTGTGTTTGATATGTTTTTTTGCATTGAAAATGCTACTGGCAGTTTAATTTGTGTAGATTTCATCAGTTAGTACCATAATTCAGTACGTATATAGTGATGTGTACTATTTGGCAGAATAACCTTCCTTCTTATCATGACCAATAGTAAGCGTTAGTTACTTATTGAAGCAAAATCCAATGCATCTCTATGTGTGATATTAGTGATACTATGTATTTTAAAGTTTTGGTTATGGCTGCACACTGATTTATATCTCTGTACTGATTATAAACTCAACTGGGACAGTTTTTGTTTCGCGTACCCTATTAATTCACGTACATTCGCGATCATTTCATTTTTGATCTTTCGAATAGCGTGGTGCTCGCAACGAAACGCATAACCATGAGTATAATTTTTTGGAATGTAGAATTTTTGCTCTTTCCAACGATATATAATATGGGGCTGAAATCACAATTTGAAAAAAATATCCAACTACCTAGTATAACGTCCAGAGGGATTTGGTTAAGTTAATTAAAACACGCAACATATAACAGGTACGAGGTCACATGACATTATGTAAGCTGTAATCTGATTGGCTCTACTGGAATTTGTGTCCAAATAAGTAATTACCTTTCGTGCTAGTCCCCAGTCCACGTCAACGTCGAAGCGTATACGTCTGGCTTAAAATTGCGAGACTATAAAATGCCCAAGGCAGAAAGGCTGAACAACTATTTAGTTGGAAGGTATACCTATCCAGTACATGTAGTACGTCTACGGTGATGGCTGTATGTGTAATATTATTTCTTCTTTCTTTGTGTACGACGCGAGTACATGTATCTGCTTGCCGATATTCAAATTTAACGAATTGAAAAATACAAGTTCAGATATTTCAATTTTTCTCTTACAGCAGCTGTCAAAGAAAATAAAGTGAAAAAGTAAGCTATCTAATGGTAAATCATATGTCGAGCATGGGATTCGTTGTATATATTCGTTGTATATATTGAGCGAATTACATGTTGGCGATGCAACAACCAACAGCGGGTTCCTGTATCGTTGACATTTTACAATGGCATGCATGTACGCCATGTATGAACTTTGTAAGACCAGGGAGAAATTACTGACAGGCTTTTTTAACTCCCCTCCATGGCTGCTTTGCCTGTTTCGGCATGGGCATACATATGATATGTACGTGTTGGGCTGTTGCATTGTCGTGTTTACGCCAGTATATGCGCGGATAGTCTGTGGATGGGTGTTCATTTTGGTAGCGTTCAGCTGGGTCTGTTTTTGACAAAAGTGGACTCTTTTGACTCTATTCTAGAACGAAATTACTAGGAATTGTGTGTTTATCATATCTCCAATCCCTTGTTCCCTTTCTTTTTATACCACTATTGCCTTCAAATCCTTTATACCACCAACTTTCTCAGATAATATTGTTTCATCCATGTGACCATATAGCAAAACCCATACGCTAAAATACATACATGTACAAGAACAACACAAATAGTTAGGTTTGTATGATATAAAAATCCAGCCGTTGGCCTAGCAACACAAATTGAATGTAAAATGTTTATAGTTACGTCACCCGCGCGCCAAGCTTTTCTAAACTGCATGATGCCCTGCTTTCCCTCAGTTCGGTTTGATTATGCATTAGCTAGCTAGCTGTTGTTTGGCTGTCCCGTAAAGAAGAAAAAAAGTCGCTATTGTCAAAAGTAGCGTCCCTCGATGGTACCATAAGTTTCGAATTATACGTATAGGTATTGTCATGGGAACGCTTGTGCTCGGATGTGCTACGTTGTAGTGTGGAAAGCCTTCCTAAAAGAATGGCAAAAACTTCTCTGTCCTCAACAAACGCTATTGGCCTACTATTGCTACATCTAGCGGCTGTTCTTGCTTCGTACTTGGGTAGCCCAACTCTTCAGCTGCCTTGGTAACAAAATCGCTAATAAAACGTCTTCGCTCCATCAAACCAGGGTGTCACGGACTTAGGTCTTCTCTGACGAGCTCCGCAAGGCTTGCGCACCGAAAATAGCCGAAGTTATAGTCAATAGCTTAATACATGATAACAGGCATCATGGCATAGCATAGCATAGCCTTTAAATACTACTACAAACATGAAATCAGTAGCACCAGGCCTAACTAGGGTTCAATTACAGACAATAGTTTATGGGCTAGCTATACAAGCCAAGTTCACTCTCGCGGATGTAATATCTAATAAACACGTCCGATTCCCCGGGCTCCGCTGAGTTCACAATCCCTCACACAGGGTTAAAAAGCTAGACTATAATTATCAGTCTCACATCAGCCGCCAATTGGGTGATAATGAACCCACCAAACGCGCGGTATGCAGTCGGCAGATAAATTATTGGTGTAATCGGTAAGAGCATTTTTGTTGTCTTAAAGCAAACGGTCTGTCGACTTGAAAAATGTTCTTCATTCACTTCTGGTTCGATAGCAACAAAGAGCTAAACTATCCGTTTCCATTGTGCACAAATTCTACACAATTTCTATACGATTGTTACTAACTCTCGATTATGGAGGCATCACATGCCCATTACTAACCAACACTCTATGGAAAGAGGGTGAGGGAGGGTTCCCCTTCCCTCCTTTACTTATATATAGGAAATTGTATAATTATAACTGGGTGGTTCAGCTTAGCTCGTACCCAGACCCAAACGTACGTAAGACATACATTACATCATAAGATACTATATTTAGTTTGCGCGCTTGTTGCAGCGTTGCTTGCAGTATATATAATGTTGTTAGTTGGGCATTATATGCGCGTAGACGGTTCATCAGTGATCTCTATGGTCTTTATAGTTTTCATTCTGCAGAGATGAAAAAATATTGACACGTATATCAGCATAAGCACTATTAGTGGACAATGGCAAAACAGGTGTACACAAAAATATGCATGGCGTCAAGTTTGCACGTAACGGCATACCCATCTTTACGGATTAGGTGAATGATATCGAAGAACTCTTTTTTGTGGTAAGCCGGAATCGAATCGTTTAACACACAAGCTAGTCTGGAAAAGCATAGATTATTTAGACAGAGATTGGAAACGGGGTCACGTGCACGCCAATTAACAGCTCCATCTGTGTTATAGCGGAATATAGGTTATAATGGTAGTTATAAATTATTAATTATTCATAACCTTAAGTAAAAGTAAGGTGTGTGGTTTTTAAAATTTAAATTTCATTTGTGGCGTCTGTAACTAAGACGATACTTTCTTTGAAACGGAGCATTCCTATTATCGCAGTTGGATGGGCGTAGGTTACGAATAACGTAAGTAGAACTGTTAGTGGACGTTCCCTACCTGTTTTCAAAATGTCCGTCCGTATAGGCATGCTTGAGCAAACAAATTCGTAGCGTTCGGCGAGTATTGATTGTCAAAAGTTGTACAAATAAGTGTTTAAGGACTGTATGTGAACCCACAGTGACACGCTGTAATAAACAAGTCATTTTGGTACCAACTAAGCGAGGGCCGGTCTGGGGCCGGTGAGAGCCGTAGGCCCTAGAAATACGAGCGGGGGGGGGGGGGGGGGGGGGGGTCCCCCTTGAGACTGTTGAGCGTGTATGGCGGGTGATCGCTGCCAAAATTCACTCCCCCTATCTCGAAGGGGGGGGGGAGGGGGTGTTATGCAATGTTACAGATTATGACATAAGACAAGGCCAACCTCCATTCAATACCGTTGGAAACTACTATTTATCAGTGATAGAGGGTTCTTCCGTCGACAAGTTTATCAACACAGACTGGTAGAACCGTTTCATCTGACCAGGTCCAATACTAACGGTTGAGCTGGCGTATCGCGATATTCTATCGATCGATCATACAGAGGGTCTTGACTACCAACGAAGAAAGTACCAAACACGTTACTATGATGGCGTTGAATGTATTACGAGGGGCTAAGGACACTTCAGGACGGTACGTGTTCTTTATGCTTCTCGACACGAGTCGAGTGGAACAGCTGGGCGGCTAGCCCTATTTTTGTACCTCGAGACCACATGTATCTCGTGCGTGGAAAACCGTTATATTGCCGAGGCTGATAGTCACGCGTACCTAGAGGTAGTTATGAGCCACATCCAGAAGGAATCAGAATCTACGTTAGTAATAGGTTTCATATAGGACTTGACCCCATAAATTTATTGGGGTATGATGAAACAGTTAAAAATTCTGGTTGCATGCAGCAAACATTGAAATCCATTTTCAAGTGACGTTCATTTGTGATGTTAATATGATCCAAACTGTGAAGAACTTGGATGTTTTCCTGTAGCAGTGGAAGCCTATGGTGCATGGGGCATAGAAACACAATGTACCATCTCCCGTTTGGCCCCCAGGCTCTGCAAACCAATTTAATTTCAATTCTGTATGGCCATCTGAACATATCCCTAAATAATTCTATAATGTAGGCCTACCATTGGCAGTAGTCAATGATGAAAATTTTAGTTGCATAGTTTTATAAATTAATGCCTTTTAAAACTGTACATTAGTATTCATGCAAGCGTCATTGAAATACATACTAATGGACACATATATCTCACTCTAGGTCATCAATCAGTGCAACAGTTACGCTTGAACGAAATGAAGCTGAAGTAAGCAATACAGAGAGGTTTGCCGGTTTTGTTGTTTTCATAATACAGTGCATTATAAATCAATGGTCAATATATATGCCGTGAGATACTGTAGGAGATAACCTGAAAAATCACTACTGGGGATTATAATTACAAAACCTAAATTTAGCATCCAAACACTTTTCTTTTCCTTCATGCCATATCTTACCAAACAGTCACCGAGAGAAAGGAATCTATAATCAAAACAATCTGGAACTGTGCATGACGTAATGCATTGTTGATAATAGGTGCCGATTATCTGGGCGATGCAGTAAGGGAATAACTGTGTGCTTATACTTGTATAATTACATATAGAAACATATAATTGCTGTAAATATAACTGCCTTTTCCCCTCCATCATTCACTCTTGTCCTCTTATCGATTGTCTTGTCCGAGGCAATATAAGATAGTACTAAGCTAATTAGACTTTTTTTTTCTCTATCCTAGCTGTTAAATTAATTCATGAGGCTTCGTATCTTATTCCAGCAGTGAGCATTTTTTACAATCTATACCCCTTATGGTGGTGTTTATTTGTGATTAAATGTGTCATGAATATGCTAATTTTGCTGGATGCAATAATATTGCTTAACTATAGCACTGCAGAACACTGCAAAAGTTAGAGAATTAACAAAACAGAATAGTCCAAATAAGTTAAATTTCTCCCTCATCGTTTATTTTTTATGAACATCTAACCAGTGTTGGTTCGTTTTAGTAATCACATTTACAGACCATATTACATTGCTTTACTGTAGTAGTACACTGTTTGCAAATACGTATTGAAAGTGATTGAGGGCATGATACATGTATAGTAAGTATACGATACGAATTCATGTGGTATCAGGAAAGTAAAATGTGTACAAGTGTAGCCCTCTAATGATTTCATTGCAAATATATGCAAATCGTGCATGATGTATTTTCATGTCGTCTAGTAGTATTGCTCCACTGGGATCAGTGTAACTCCTTCAATATGCATACTTTATTAATCAAACATCTCCGTTTTGACAAAAACCTAGATTTTCTTTCCTTTCCATCTGCATTACCACATTCTGGAGTGCACGTACGAAGTGTCCCCTTTCAAAGTTTACGAATGCCATTCCAACGTTTACGAATCCATTATTCGCGCCTTTAGTGCTAACACCTCCTTCAATGTTCGTGCTGTCACCATTTGCACTTGCACTGTTTGTGCTTCCACTATTCGAGCCTCGAGTGCTCGCGCCTCCACTGTTCACAAATCCTCTTGCCGCTTTGCGTACATTTATTTTAAAATTACCCATACGTGTATATTTTCCTCTTCTCTCCATACTAGTAATCACCAGTCACATGCGCTGTCAGCGTTCAAAGTTTTCCCGGTTTTTAACACCGGTTCCGTGAAATTAGACGACTTTTTTCGTCGAACCAACTTTCTAAAAATTTGTCGCAAGGCCTTACATTGTCTGGAAAAGCATATTTTTAGATAGTTTAACTATCGCCTATATAGCCATTTTGGCGTTGTCACTGGCATCTATCGTGGACACTTACCTGTATGCATTCAAAGGGATGCGTTTTTATGTTTTTCTGTCACGAAGCGTTGCAGAGTACACTTTTCCCCTAGGTTATTAACAGCCGCCAGGCGCGTATCCAGAAATTGAAGGAGGGGGGTGCCGAACGGATAGCGCGCGCAGCGCGCGAAATTTTTTGCAACCACGCTCACTCAGCAGTATAGTTTAACAAAAATACATGTACAACGGCTCAATCGGCAAGAATGTCTGCAATCGCCAAGGATGGCGCCGAGCGCATACACTAATAGGGTACAGGCATATACATGTATAATTGTATATCCAGAAGCCGCCGAAGAGCGCATTAGCACACTAAATGATCCGCCGAGTGTATTGTGAATACCGATAAGCGCTCTGGCATTTGCCAGCAATGCAGCTTTAATACTGTGGATACAATCTACTGATGGAGATCTGCAAACTTCTGAAACTGTATCCATGCCAAGGATAAATTTAGAGCCATTTATATCGTAAAAGTGCATGTAATCAGCACCTGGCTTCAAGTGGTTGACGAAGTAGTAACTAAAATGCGCTTTTCAGCTGGAAGACGACTAACAGTCAACGGAATCCAACTATGTATATACATGTCCCAACGAAAAAATGTCTCGTGTTTTAAACTA
This sequence comes from Spongilla lacustris, assembly GCA_949361645.1. Lineage (NCBI taxonomy): Eukaryota > Metazoa > Porifera > Demospongiae > Spongillida > Spongillidae > Spongilla > Spongilla lacustris. The sequence goes on along the minus strand of OX442416.1, from coordinate 13,052,774 downwards.
GCGCATCTTCGTAATCGTTAACGCTTCCGACATCCTGTCTAGCATTTCAGGAAAAAGCTGGTACTCCAGGCAACAGGATTTTAAAGAACGGCACGCATGCAGCTGCGTTTATGCATGATTACGAAAATACACTCGAGCTCGTTTAAACACGAGACATTTTTTTTCGGTGGGGGCAGAGTGGACTTTACGGTAATCTTATATAGTGATGTTAATAATAGAAGTGAATTGAATTAAAATACCGCGCTAAAGCGTACGTATATGCCTTCGAAGGGAAATTATGAGCGTACTCACTATTTGATTATTTTTATTATATTCATTCTTGGGTCGGAGGGGGGTGCCTTAGCCCCCTGAGCCCCCCCCTAAATACGCCCCTGGCCGCTATGGATATGATTTTAAACGTCATTTGGTACTACTAGGAGGCCACAATATATAGATATCGTTTTGGCAGTTAGCTTAGATCTAATTCTTTTACAAAACTCACTTACAGTTGTTTACCTCGTTCGAGGACTTATACGTAGATCAATGTAGTTCATTTTAATGTCTGGGTACAAGAAATCAATAACCGGCATCTGTATTTTAGCTCACGTGCGCATATTTATAGTACCCACGTGATGCCTAATGAATGTTTGGGCCAGTGCACGACCAATATTTGGGTACCGGTACGGGTCTAGTTGGGCGTGGCCCGCCCTTCGGAAGGCGGGCCACGCCCAACTAGTACGGGTCTGCATGGTGTCGATATCTGTGACCCACGTGATGCCTAAGATTCTTGTGCACGACCAATATTTGGGTCTGGACTCGAGATCCAAAGAAGTTTTAGTGTCTGTTTCGACGCTATGAAGCGCTTCCTATAGATACTGTTTTTAGACTCAGAAACCTTGTCAAAAAAAAGTGTCCCGTTTCCGGTAAGGTCTTCTCGACTGCGGAAGTAGTTAAAAGGCTGGCAGTAACTCCAAACATCGTCTAAGGAGTTGAACTACTTCGTATACCGGTATTAGTGGCAATTGGTACCGTTCCGACTAATTTTCCAAAAAGTGACTTTGACAAATTAGGCTTCACGGAACCGTTGTTTTGTTTACCAGATAACAATCAAATAATTTGTACTATAATTGTCCATCAATTAATTATCTATTGTGGTGTGATTTTTGACAAATGTGATCACTTAAAAACCTAAAGTAGGGTAAGTAATTTGTGCTCCCCTATCATTATTATATTACTCAATATGTGTATAGGTGTACACTAGGATGCAAATAGACAATATACATGTATTTTACAGACCTACATTTGAATTTTACGGATTGCGATACTTACTCAACTGGTGCATCTTGTGTGATATGCTGCAGTATAGCTTAATTGAATTGTTACATATTTAAGGCACAAATAGTACCATGCAGTCTATAACATATGTTCTTACCTATATCATGCACGCTACCCTCCCCAATGACACTTCACCATTATTTGGGTGCGTCATCTGTTGTGCACGCCACTGTCATAGACTGAGACTCACTCCACCAACTAGAATTCAACACTCACAGGATACCATCATACACACTCAACCTACAGAGCAGGGACCAGCTACCTATAGCTAATTAGATTTGAACCTAATTTATTTATAGGTGGTGGGCCCACAACACCTCAGGGGAAAAAACCTGAGTCACTGAAGTGAGGAAAAATCCATGTAGATACTGCTCTGCAAACACACACATAACATTAAGGCAATTCTTTGTCAGTCCGTATAACACTTGGTTCCATATGCTAGCTTCTCTCATCAGCATGACAATAAACCTTATACCTGCAATAAGAAAATTGGGAGGAGGAGGGGGGGGGCAGCAATGTACAGTACAGACGCCTAGATTGAATAGGCTCCCAAAGCCAACCACTTTATACCAAGCTACACGTGGTCCACTATGCGTACGCATCCCCAACACCCCCAACACCACTCAACAGCTATGCACATGGCAGGCTTGGCAGCATTACCGCATACGCCCCTCGAACACCACTTAACAGCTCATGTTGCATCACTCTCACCTCAGGCACCACTTTAATACGTCATTGGCTCGATACACTTTGCTATATTCATATAGGAACTTATTTTCTGTCTAATTCGTGCCTCATCACTATAAGAATTGCAAGTTGTACTAAGCAACACATCTTCGCGACGGTACTACGTTTTCCTTTCAAGTTTCGTACACTTGTTCCCAAACCATTTCTCTGAGTGAAAATCGATTTTTGTGATCTACACCTTTTCCGAGCCGTGGATACAACAATCGTTAACCCCGCGGGTTAGAAATCCTCATTTCTCCCCGTACGTGTTGAAAATGCGTCAAATTCGGTTTGCACACATACCAACAGGGGCGGATACAGGAATTTTTTAAGGGGGTAGGGGGGGGGGGGGGGGGGGGGCACAGTTAATAAAAGTTATAAAAGGCGGGTGTTGATCCCCAAAAGGGGGTGGGTGCGGGAGGGGGATATGTCCTCTCCCGCGCGAAGCGCGGAAGCTTTTGATACTATCCAAGTATTAAAGCATTAAATCTATGCTAGTGTTAGTGCTTTATTTATATGTACAATTAAAAAATGCACCGCAGGAATCAAAAGTATTTGCACCGCGCGGTTAGATGAGCAAATAGTTTCGGGCCTAAAATTATTGCGAAAAATGCTGCCATGTGCGTCGGACCTATCGCACATTGTGTATCATAGCCACAATGCTTTATTTGAGTCATAAAAAGCATAATAGGGATATGAAATATTCATTTCGAGTCACTTTCCTTGCGATATAAGTAAGGCACCGGCCAAGGTTGGTTTCCGCAGCAAAAAGAAAAGTAAAAAAATCAGTCTGTATCAGTATGTATAAATGTGTGTAAAATCAAGTCTTGATTTGCGGTCTTTCTTTCTTTTTCATTTTTGCTGTGTTCCTCTCCCACAATATGGCGATAAATATGCACACTACTAACAGTGAATATGCAACAGACACAATATATTCCGTTCTATGCATGGGTACTACAGGCAGAGATAATATATAATCTTTGCTACAGGTAACAACTGTTAACGCAGGACCTACATGTGGCAGGCATCAATCAACCAACCACAAACCACATATGCACTACAAACGTAGAAGGGCGGGCCCTACACTTGGTCGGGTGGTAGGGCGTCAAGCCTATACCAAGATTTGTGCTGCTGCAATGGGCATTGCAGCTCCAATTGGATTGCAGCGTTCATTATCACCCAATTAGCGGCTGATGTGAGATAATTATGGGTTTCCTAGATATATACTTTTAACCCTGGTTTGTACGTAACTAACGTAAGCGGTTTGATAGAGCGATGACGTTTTATTAGCGATTGTGTTACCAAGGCAGCTGAAGAGTTGGGCTACCCACTATGAAGATGGAACAGCTAGATGTAGCAATAGCGTTTGTTGAAGGAAGAGATGTTTTTGCCATTCTGCCTACTGGATTCGGGAAAAGTTTGTGCTATGCTTGCTTACCAGCGTCATTCGACAGGATATTAGAGCAAGATCAGGGCTATTCTATAGTTGTAGTGGTGACTCCTCTTCTGGCACGGTGGCGGTAAACCACATAATTATCACGTAAATGCGAATGTGTATATATAATATAACGATATTCACAGTATATATTACATAACTGTTCTGCACAAATCTTGGTATAGGTTTGACGCCCTACCACCCGACCAAACGCGGTGGTAGGGCCCGCCCTTCTACTACAAACGCTGTACATGGCCGATCAGATCGCTCCGTTATCAGTGTACGCTTGAAAAACACTCAGATTATTGAAGAACGAGTAGCGTGCCACGTCATGGGAATATAGTGGGATTAATGAATGCGGGGGGGGGGGGGGGGGGGGGGGGTGGGGGGGGGGGGCACGTTCCCCCGGTGCGCCCCCCCCCCCCCCCCCCCCCCCCCCCCCTAGATCCACCCATGCAACGCTGCGGCACTGTTTCGGGCGGTTATAATCACACGCGGTACGCAAAATACATCATGAATATTTAATGAGTCGTCCGGAAGGGGGGGGGCACGTGCCCCTGGTGCCCCCCCCCCCCCCCCCCCCCCCCCCCCCCCCTGGATCCGCCACTGAGTGGAGTCCTGTAGCTATTGGTTTTGTTCTGTTCGTTAATTTCTATATCATCTGTTACGGAGATGCAGTTGAACAACCTACGGGCACGTTTTCCCGCTTGATTCGCGCCAATGATTTTGGCAAATCAGTCAGTGAATGGGAAGGCGGTGATTATAGCATCAAGCGGGACAATGTGCCTGTAGTTTGCTCAACTGTATCTCCGTAACAGATGATTCAGAAACTAACGAACAGAAAAAAATCAATAGCTACAGACTCCTCTGTGCACACTCCAAATTTTACGCGTCGTACGTAGTGAAATGTGGATTTCTAACCCACGGGGTTAAAGATTGTTGTATCCATGGCACGAAAGAGGTGTAGATCACAAAAATCGATTTTCATTCAGAGAAATGGTGTGGGGACAAGTGCACGAAATTTGAAAAGAAAAGGTATTACCGTCGCGAAGATATGTTGTTTAGTACAACGTGCAATTTTTATAGTGATAAAATTATAAACCCATAAGCCCGATTTTGCTGGACACTGTTCCATATATCTGTTTTAAACGTATATTACTGTAGCAACAATATTATATACCGGTAACGTTGTAATGTAATAAACATGTGTGCTTGCCGCAAGATCTATACTCGTAGATATTCGACACTTTTGTAGTGTAGCGCAACTTATGTCAAACGCAAAAGAAGGGTATTACATGTAGGTCAATGCTACCGCAGAGAAACTACGCTGGGAAATGTCTTATAACAATCAAGCCAGAGTGACTAATGAGATAAACTCGTATATGCATCTATTCCATTGTTTATCTTTGTACTACTGACGTTCCTATTGATTATATTAGCGCTTTCAATTACCGGAAACTTTAAGGTAAACTTTTTATTCATTTGTACATTTGGCTTTTTTCTATAGTGATCATAACATCCTCCTTATGCTTTCCGTCATGGTCGTCTTCATAGCAAAATACTCAAATGCAGCGACATGTGAAGATATATACCGCACTCACGATTGTATGATACCTAAAATGAAAAGAGGTCTGTGCATTACAACGTGTATTTTTTTTTGCCTTTTAGGGCGTATTTGGAACTCACCAATGTTTTATGTGTCGTGCCCAACTGTCAACATGATCAATATAACGGTTAATGGTTGTGGATTTAGCAGTTTGGATTTCAAGAACATTGGTAAAGATAATCATCGATACATTTTTATATCAAGTATGGCGGGTATCTCGTATGATCTCCCCGTGTTCTACCCGGGGACGACGATAACCAATGACATTAAATGCAATGCCACTTTAGTTGCGAATACTAGATTTGCTCAAGTTGCAAGATTACTTTGCACAACATATGTTGGATCCTGGAGGTTACTCTACACGAACAATCTCATCGCTTGTGGTGGATATGGGCTTTATTATTCGAGACCGAGACATATCGGGACAGAAACCTTCTGGGGGTATATTACTTACCTTTTCGTTGCTGAGTGGGCGATCGCGCGGACTGAAATTTCTAAATGTATCACTGGTAAGTGGTGCATGTACTTAGACGATAGCTGAGTAATGTTAGGTTTAACTGTAGTTTGTTAAACCTAATTGTTATAAACATTGCAGGATATACCAAACTATTTCGTTATTCTTAAGCAGGTAACTACAGTCTTGTATTATTAGTGGAACGACTGTTGGTCTGCATGCTTCCACATTAGCATCTGAAATGTTAGCAGCCAACATACGTTATCATGTTGCATGTACATGTGTATATACAGGATTTCAATATGCATGCATGCTCTGGCAGCTATACTGGATTCGCACCAGTATGCTTGAACATGCCTGCTACCAGCTGCAGTGTGCAATATACCAGTGTGGTTTGATTTCCATGTTGCATTGGTAGGCTCGTTGTAATGAGACCAGAAAGGGATACAGGCAGCGCCGGATTAGACTGGCTAACATACATAAAAAGGAAGTATATATATACACATGTCCATCATGTTACGTAATGCCTGTTCTACGCATGCTCGCATTACACCACTCCCTCTCTTCTTTTTAGTGGTGTACATATGCTCCGTAGCGGTCAGGAGCTTTTCTTGTTCTGGTTGGATATCTGTGTGGAGCTTGTTCTATACGGTCTGGAACTGGTTCAGGTTGGTCTTCTACTGCAGGTAGTTCCATGTGCGCGTCGGTTTTGGTCTCATCATCTACGTCCTCAAAACTGTCCAGCAGTTCCGCTCCTGAACCGACACCTGATGGGGACTTCAAAGGTGCTACTGGCAGCTGGGTTGATTCACGATTCTGGGTATTCTGTCCCACATCATTAACCTCCGCACTCGAAAAAAACGGCTTCAGTCTGTCAAAGTGAATTATTTTGGGCTTACCACCTTTTGTGCTTCGGATTTTGTAGACACTCTCACCAATTATATCTTCCACCCGAAAAGGCCCCGTCCACGGGTTGTGCAATTTCTTACACTTGCCCCTTGGTATAACACAACTATGTAGTAGAACCATATCCCCGACTTGATATGTTTTACCGTGAACCTTTCTGTCGTACAGCATCTTCTGTCTGCTGTGCTCTGCTTGACACTTCTCACGAACTAGCTGGTGTGCTTCTTGCAAGGTGTGCTGTAGTGACTTCACATACTCGTGGATACTTTGGGGTCCACTGGCAGTCGGACTTGCCGTCCAAACATGAGGAAAAAGGTGTGAATCCGGTTGCAAAATGCACACTAGAGTTGTAGGCCATACATAGTTTCCGAATGCTCTGGTCCCAGTCGGAAGAATGGTCACCAACTTTAGTCGACAACATGTCCAGTAGCGTTCTATTAAAGCGTTCGACTACACCATTGCATTGTGGGTGATAGGGAGTCGTGCGGGTTTTGCGTACCTGCAGCAGTTTGCACAGTTCTTGTATAAAGTCCGATTCGAATTGTCTTCCCTGATCTGAATGCAATTGTTCAGGTGGCGAGAAACGGCAAAACACTTTGTCTACCAGTTTCTTGGCTACTGTGGCAGCTTCTTGATTTCGTATCCCATATGCCTCAGTCCACCTGGTGAAATAGTCGACCGCAACCAAAACGTACTTGTTTCCATCATCTGTCTCTGGTATAGAGGGCCCATTATGTCCACTGCCACCGCTTGCATAGGATACCCTGCTTGTATTTTTTGCATGGAAGCCTTCCTTTGAGGGATAGGAGACTTTCTCCTGGCGCATTTGACACATGTCCTGCACCAAACTTTAACACTCTCTGAGTAGCCAGGCCAGTAGTACCGTTCCTGTACACGATGCATCAGTTTCGCTTCTCCAAGGTGACCTCCCCATACATCATCGTGCAATTTTCCAAGCACGTCGTCTCGCAGCATCGAAGGGAGTACTAGCTGGTGGTGAGTAGTACCTCCATTTAAGAATCGTCTACACAAAACCCCGTCTTATACATGCATGGAGCATTTTGGACTGTTGCAGTAAGCACCGCCCTTCCCAACTCCATGACTTTACCACATCCTCTGATGGGTAGTTACCGCTTCCAACTGCTTGTAACACTGGTCCAATTGCAGGGTCATCATCTTGCAATTTCTGCATTTCCTCAGGAGTATATAGGATTGAAAAGGCCACTGCATCACTGCTGACTATCACGCCCACACTGTTTACAGGGCTGTCTAGATAGAGCATCGGCATTGTTGTGCTGTGTTCCCCGACGATGTACCACCTTGAAATCGTACTCTTGAAGTTTCTCCATCCAGCGAGCAAGTTGGCCTTCCGGCTTCTTGAAGTTCTGGATCCAGACAATGGAGCTATGGCCAGTTCGTAGGGTAAATTGGCGTCCTAAAAGGTAGTGCCGAAAAAGCTGAATAAATTCAACCACAGCCAGTAGTTCCCGTCGGGTTACGCAATACTGACGCCCCTGTCTGGTCAGAGAACGACTCGCTATCACTCTTTCCGATCCTGCATCAGAGATTTGAGACAGGACAGCCCCTATTCCCACATCACTAGCATCGGTGTCTAACAGAAAAGGTTGTTCATAATCTGGGAAAGCCAAAACCGGTGCCGTGACTAAACACTGCAGCAGATGTGTAAAGGCATTTTGGCAAACATCTGTCCACTCAAAGAGCGAGTTTATTTCCACCAAACGTTGCAAAGGTTTGGCAATGTCCGCAAATCCTTTAATGAAACGCCTATAATAGTTGGCCAGTCCCAGAAATTCTGAACGTCTTTTTTACAGAGAGGGGCAGGCCAACTACTAACAGCTGTGATCTTACTGGGGTCGGTAGCAATGCCTTCTTCTGAAACAATGTGGCCCAGGTACCGCACCTCTTGCTGCAGAAAGTAACACTTTTCGGGCTTCAGCTTTAGTCCTGCCTGCCTCAAATGGGAGAGAACGTTTGCAACATGACACAAATGCTCATCAAACGTCCTACCAAAAATAACTATATCGTCAATGTAAACTAAACACTCGCTCCCCCTCCTTCAGCACTCGATCCATTAGACGTTGGAAGGTAGCTGGCGCGTTGCAGAGTCCGAAATGCATGCATCCTCTTAAACTCAAAAAGTCCTTCACTAGTAGCAAATGCCGTTTTTTGGCGATCCTCCTCAGTGACTTCAACCTGCCAATAACCATTTATGAGGTCTAATGTGGAGAAGAACTTTGATCCAGCAAGTGTATCTAAGGTGTCATCGACACGTGGCAACGGGTAAGCGTCCTTTTAGCGTTTAGCTTTCGATAATCGACGCAGAATCGGGCCGAGCCATCTTTCTTTTTAACCAAAACGATCGACAACGACCAAGGGTTGCTGGAATGTTGAATGATGTCTTTCTTTAACATATCATCGATGAGTCGCCGGACCTCCTCTCTGCGCGACTGTGGAATCCGCCTTGGGTGCTGAAGGATTGGGGGTGAAATTCCAGTATCTATACGGTGCTGAAGTACAGTCGTGTGTCCATGCTCCCCTGGCTGCGGAGTAATAACGTCCACGAACTCCAACAAAACTAAATACAACTGTTCTTTTTCCGACATGCTAATGTTCTTCCCAACCTTCATGACCATATCCCATAACAAGGACTGGTCTTGCAACGACGCTTCTGGTTTTCGTGCTGCAGTCACAGATGATACACAAGTCATGGTTTTGGGCTCCTCCACCAGTTGCTCCATTGTTGTTATGGTAACACCCTTTTTAACCATTATTGCTTCTTCACCTGGATTAAAAATGCGTAAAGGGACGGCTCCTTTCAATTGTCTCACAATGGCATGCGCTACCATCACTCCAGATCGACCACACCCTTCTACCATCCATGTCCCTCCTTCTGCACTCTGAGTGACACTCACCATAATTTCAGTCTGACTTTTCGGGGGTACCAGGAGTTTCTCTACCGTGACTAGGCCCACTTCTCTGACAGGTTGAGCGGTGCTTCCCAGGAACAGCATTGATATATGCTTGGATGGAATACAAAGCGTTTTGCACCCACAATCAATTACGCAGCTGTATTTCTGCCAAAAATCCACCCCTAGGATCACCTCGACCTTGAGGTCACTAGTAGTCTCGTACCCAGACCCAGATTTTCACAGTTGCGCGGATGGATTACATCACCGCTACGTGAAAAGTGGGTCTGGTAAAGTCCTGTACTCATTTCTGTCCAGTGATTATATAATACGTCGGGAGGAATGTATAATGATGCCATATATGGAGTGGAGTGTTGATTATCATCCGACACATGACCTATAGATCTTTTAGATAAGGGTCAAAGCAGCTGCTGACATCATTGTGCATACGTTTGTGGACATAGAATACAGTCCACAAAGAAACATAAGCACAGGAAGATCTTGGATCGTGTCCAAGAGTATGCAAAAGGGGTACTGTCCCTTGGGCTTTTTTATCAAGAGGCACTTAGAGTGCTCAGATGCTGGAAGTTTGTATTCCTACGGTTCAGGCAGACTATACACACACCAACTACACAATTAAAGCGATGAACCTTCTGGTGCAATATTAGTTCATCAAAAGCCAACGGTAGAACGGTATAACATAACGACTCGCCGTAGCCCGTTGGAAAACTGACAAATGCATTGCGTCCACTCAAAACATGTACTACGCTTCTTAGCTGCTCTTCTTTGAACTTCGAGTACCCCAAACGTATGCACACGGATTCGATTGCTCACTCCATTTGCCACGGTAATTGCTAATTGATCGCACGATTATAACAGAGGTATGCAATTACCGCATACCTCGAATCTGATTGGTTCCCCAACATTCTGGGGAAGCTGGACAGAAATGAGTACAGGACTTTACCAGACCCACTTTTCACGTAGCGGTGATGTAATCCATCCGCGCAACTGTGAAAATCTGGGTCTGGGTACGAGACTAGGTCACTAGTCACTATCACACTGGCTTCAAAGGTATTATCTTGCAACGTGAATTGGAGGAGTCCCTGTCCATGAGTTTGTAGTGGTGATCCATTTACTCCCACCAGTGTCTGCCGCGACCACTGCACCAACTGAAGACCACCATCTTTTGCAGCCCTAGACCACACGTCTTGTCGAACAAGTGAAACAGCTGCTCCTGTATCAATTGTGAACTCGGTAACAATAGAATTAATTCCTTACAGGCTTGTCCCCTGATGCTGGGCCCTTCGCATCGGGGGCATGAAGTTTCCCTGCTTCTCCAATGGTTTGGAATTCACTCTGCATGCCCGTGCAATATGCCCTATATCTGACCACAATTCCAGCAGGTTACTTGCCTTTTTCGTCGCGGATTCGCTCTACTCACGTCACTTTTGCGTCCTAGAGTGTCCTCCAGAAGTATCCGCACCATCAGAAGACACCACCGCAACTGGTTCAGAGTCTTCGCTTGTTGTCGGAGAAGACACAGCAGCCACAGGTGTGGGTCTGGTGTTACCCAGATAGGACTCTAGCTCAATGGTTACCGCAACCGCCTCCTCCACGTTCTTAGGTCTCCTCTGCTTTACTCCGAAGGCGACCTGTTGGTTGTGTATCTGGGAAAGAAATTGGTTTACCGCTAAACACTCTCTGGCCGCGGCTTCGAAGTGCGGGTACGCTTTGTCCACCAGTACTCTCAGCGCGTCTCCAAATGACGCCCAATCCTCTGTCTTTCCTCTCGTTCAGGTGTGGAGTTCAGCGACATGAAGTTCCCTCTTGCTGTCGGGGTCGAACCGCTTCTTTAAGGCAGTTTTGCACTCAGTGTAGCTGCTACGTGCGCTTTCAGGCAGTTTCCTGAGTGCCGTTAGAGCCTTCCCAGTCAGGCGGACACGTAGCCAATTAAGCTTTTCTTCCCCAGTGGCGGAGTGGCCCACTTATTCACCTCCGCAATGCACTCAAAATGGTCTATCCAGTCATCCCAACTGCCCGACTTACCACTGTAAGGTTCTGGCAGCAATACCGGCTTGCTAGCCATCCAGCCGACTACGCCAATGTAATGAGACCAGAAAGGGATACAGGCAGCGCCAGATTAGACTGGCTAACATACATAAAAAGGAAGTATATATACATGTCCATCATGTTACGTAATGCCTGTTCTGCGCATGCTCACATTACACTCGTCACTATAGTGGGAAGTTTTTAGGTTTTACAACAATTTGCATTAAATATGGGATTTGTAGATACATGTAACAATTGTGTAGAAATAAGTAAACAAGGGATTACAGCAGTTTATCAATCCAGGAGCTTTTGACTTGTCTGTCACATCCCCGCTTAATCCTACAACTCTTTTGGAGTGATTGTGACAACAGGAGTAGCTGCACAGACCAAATGCAATGAACTGGATTGGTTATGTGTACCATTAGTAGCGGAGTCATATGGAGCCTGGGGAAAGGAGGCTTTGGAGTCTATCTCCCAGCTTAACTAGCTTGCTTCTCGACTAGCCACTTGCTCATACAAGGCTTCGTCAGTTGTTCTTACCGAACTCTACGGGCGGCTGAACCTTCACCTGGTACGAGCTAATGCCATTGCCATCCTTTCTCGTAGCAACCATCAAAGTGATGTAGGGTAGGCATAGTATGTACATTGCGGTGCGTAGTATTTATATAATATAGTGTACTTGCCTTTATTATTGTACAATAGCAACAGAAACTACAGTAACTACAATAATCACATATCAGTTTTAAGAGGATGGCTGTTCTATTTGCTCCACAAGCCTGCTATAAATTTAGGACTGCAGACTTGGGCCTGCTTGTTACAATGGAATGTTGGGAGGCCAGCTGAGAGTACCTTCCCTTTCCAAAGCACCATGTGACAAAGTTGAATACACAACCCATGGCATTTGGTGTTTTGGACCAAATGTTTTCCCACTTCCATCAAGGTAAGGGATAGGTCACAGACATGTCAAATGCAGCTGTCCTGCCTGTACCTAATGGTCACTAAGAGATAAGCAAGTCGGATATGGCTATGATTCTTGCCAGTTTTAATCTATGCATGCATCATGTTTCAACAAGCACATCACATAGACTGTTGTGCCGGAATACTATGTCACCTCCAAATTTGCAGGTGATGGCATGATGTCCAAGAATTGAAAATTTTCTGTACAAATTGCACAGGATGAAGTTATGTAGTTATTTTAACCAAATGTAAATAATACCTATGGTTATATTCAAGACGTATCCATGCATTTATTATGTAAAATATGAACATGTACTTGTAATACAAGGAAATACTGAATATAATGCAGGTAGGATGAGCAAATACATATAATACACCATTCTGGTCTGTCTTGAAGGACCAGGTTACTCTAGATTGTGTAGTGGATTAAATCTTTATTTAATTTCATCATTGCAATGTTTCAATAGTCTTATACAATCATTACTTAGAATTTTATTAGTATGTTGAATAGATTTTTCTACAAGTTAATTTTGTACCTGTAAATGAAGTTAGTGCATGTAATCTGGATAATCTCAATGTGCATACATGTACTGTGTAACATGTTCTTCTGTGCAGGCATGCAGACACCCACACCTGAACGTATATAGTTATTTCGAATATCCCACACTTACCATCTAATTATAATATGTAAAATGTCATATTTTTGGACCTAAATTTAGCAAACCTAACTGACACTTAAGTACAATACATTGTTGGTAAACAATAGTTAAATTTGGTAGCCCTGTTTTAAATCAATCAGAACACACTTTTATGCTTTCTACCAACAGCATCACAACCTCCATCAAAATATAGAGAGTCTATTGCATTATGGTGTTAGATATTGATATAACATAATAACAGTTCAGAAATTCACAGTTAATCTTCCTCATAATTGCTAGCATTGTTTTTAATCACTACACAGTTACAGGTATAGTGTTATAAGACTTGGAGCCAAGTGCCTATACCTTTTACATTACACCCAAATATTGTGACATAACATTTCTATAATTGTCCAACTTCAATCTGCTCAGTAGGTCAGTTGGCCACAAATCTGGACATTTATTGGGAATTTGTTTCCTTATGAGATATTTTACTTTGAAGTTTACCTTCCATTAATCTGCATAAAACAATGCAACACAACATGTTAACAACAGTAGCATTTCAGATCTGCTCACGTTCTGCTGCATACCCAGATAGGAATTTATGTGACTTGAAACTGTGTCCTCAAAATTGTACTAACACCATTGGAAGCTATCACTGCTCTTGCTACTCTGGCTATCAACTAGGAGCAGATAATATGACCTGCTCAGGTAGATAGAACTTCTATCCCACTGGGTTGTTTTTGTTTACTATTATTATTAATAGACATCAATGAGTGCACAATGAACGTCAGTGGATGTAATCAAAACTGCACCAACACCATTGGAAGCTATTACTGCTCCTGCTACTCTGGTTATCAACTTGCAGCAGATAATATGACCTGTTCAGGTAAGTAGAACATCCAGTTTGTGTGGAGTAGCGATATTATGGTCCTTACTTTAGATATCAATGAGTGTACATTGAACATCAGTGGATGCGGTCTAAATTGCACCAACACCATTGGAAGCTATTATTGCTCCTGCTACTCTGGTTATCAAATTGCAGCAGATAATAATATGACCTGTTCAGGTAAATACAACTTCCTGCCTGTGAGGAGTAGTGATATTATGGTCCTTACTTTAGATATCAATGAGTGTGTATTGAATATCAGTGGATGTAGTCAAAACTGCACCAACACCATTGGAAGCTTTTACTGCTCCTGCTACCATGGTTATCAACTTGCAGCAGATCTTATAAGCTGTTCAGGTAACAGGAACTTCATCATTTCTGTGTGTTGATGAGTTGATTGTGCTTTCTTTAGATATCAATGAGTGTACATTGAATAGCAGTGGATGCGGTCAAAATTGCACCAACACCATTGGAAATCATTACTGCTCCTGCTACTATGGTTATCAACTTGCAGCTAATAATATGACCTGTTCAGGTAAATACAACTTCCTGCCTGTGAGGAGTAGTGATATTATGGTCCTTACTTTAGATATCAATGAGTGTACATTGAATATCAGTGGATGCAGTCAAAATTGCACCAACACCATTGGAAGCTATTACTGCTCCTGCTACTCTGGTTATCAACTTGCAGCAGATATTATAAGCTGTTCAGGTAACAGGAACTTCATCATTTCTGTGTGTTGATGAGTTAATTGTGCTTTCTTTAGATATCAATGAGTGTACATTGAATAGCAGTGGATGCGGTCAAAATTGCACCAACACCATTGGAAGCTATTACTGCTCCTGCTATTCTGGTTATCAACTAGCAGCAGATATTAAGAGCTGTTCAGGTAACAGGAACTTCATCATTTTTGTGTGTTGATGAATTATTTGTGCTTTCATTAGATATCAATGAGTGTACATTGAATATCAGTGGATGTAGTCAAAATTGCACCAACACCATTGGAAGCTATTACTGCTCCTGCTACTCTGGTTATCAACTTGCAGCAGATAATATGACCTGTTCAGGTAAGTAGAACATCCAGTTTGTGTGGAGTAGCGATATTATGATCCTTACTTTAGATATCAATGAGTGTACATTGAACATCAGTGGATGCGGTCAAAATTGCACCAACACCATTGGAAGCTATTATTGCTCCTGCTACTCTGGTTATCAAATTGCAGCAGATAATAATATGACCTGTTCAGGTAAGTAGAACATCCAGTTTGTGTGGAGTAGCGATATTATGATCCTTACTTTAGATATCAATGAGTGTACATTGAACATCAGTGGATGCGGTCAAAATTGCACCAACACCATTGGAAGCTATTACTGCTCCTGCTATTCTGGTTATCAACTAGCAGCAGATCTTAAGAGCTGTTCAGGTAACAGGAACTTCATCATTTTTGTGTGTTGATGAATTATTTGTGCTTTCATTAGATATCAATGAGTGTACATTGAATATCAGTGGATGTAGTCAAAATTGCACCAACACCATTGGAAGCTATTACTGCTCCTGCTACTCTGGTTATCAACTTGCAGCAGATAATATGACCTGTTCAGGTAAGTAGAACATCCAGTTTGTGTGGAGTAGCGATATTATGATCCTTACTTTAGATATCAATGAGTGTACATTGAACATCAGTGGATGCGGTCAAAATTGCACCAACACCATTGGAAGCTATTATTGCTCCTGCTACTCTGGTTATCAAATTGCAGCAGATAATAATATGACCTGTTCAGGTAAATACAACTTCCTGCCTGTGAGGAGTAGTGATATTATGGTCCTTACTTTAGATATCAATGAGTGTGTATTGAATATCAGTGGATGTAGTCAAAACTGCACCAACACCATTGGAAGCTTTTACTGCTCCTGCTACTATGGTTATCAACTTGCAGCAGATCTTATAAGCTGTTCAGGTAACAGGAACTTCATCATTTCTGTGTGTTGATGAGTTAATTGTGCTTTCTTTAGATATCAATGAGTGTACATTGAATAGCAGTGGATGCGGTCAAAATTGCACCAACACCATTGGAAGCTATTACTGCTCCTGCTATTCTGGTTATCAACTAGCAGCAGATCTTAAGAGCTGTTCAGGTAACAGGAACTTCATCATTTTTGTGTGTTGATGAATTATTTGTGCTTTCATTAGATATCAATGAGTGTACATTGAATATCAGTGGATGTAGTCAAAATTGCACCAACACCATTGGAAGCTATTACTGCTCCTGCTACTCTGGTTATCAACTTGTAGCAGATAATATGACCTGTTCAGGTAAATAGAACATCCAGTCTGTGTGGAGTAGTGATATTATGGTCCTTACTTAAGATATCAATGAGTGTACATTGAATATCAGTGGATGTAGTCAAAATTGCACCAACACCATTGGAAGCTATTACTGCTCCTGCTACTCTGGTTATCAACTAGCAGCAGATCTTAAGAGCTGTTCAGGTAACAGGAACTTCATCATTTCTGTGTGTTGATGAATTAAATTAATTGTGCTTTAGATATCAATGAGTGTACATTGAATATCAGTGGATGTAGTCAAAATTGCACCAACACCTTTGGAAGCTATTACTGCTCCTGCTACTATGGTTATCAACTTGCAGCAGATAATATGACTTGTTCAGGTAAATAGAGCTTCCTGTCTGTGTGGTGTAGTGATATTATGGTCCTTACTTTAGATATCAATGAGTGTACATTGAATATCAATGGATGTAGTCAAAATTGCACCAACACCATTGGAAGCTATTACTGCTCCTGCTACTCTGGTTATCAACTTGTAGCAGATAATATGACCTGTTCAGGTAAATAGAACATCCAGTCTGTGTGGAGTAGTGATATTATGGTCCTTACTTAAGATATCAATGAGTGTACATTGAATATCAGTGGATGTAGTCAAAATTGCACCAACACCATTGGAAGCTATTACTGCTCCTGCTACTCTGGTTATCAACTAGCAGCAGATCTTAAGAGCTGTTCAGGTAACAGGAACTTCATCATTTCTGTGTGTTGATGAATTAAATTAATTGTGCTTTAGATATCAATGAGTGTACATTGAATATCAGTGGATGTAGTCAAAATTGCACCAACACCTTTGGAAGCTATTACTGCTCCTGCTACTATGGTTATCAACTTGCAGCAGATAATAATATGACCTGTTCAGGTAAATAGAACATCCAGTCTGTGTGGAGTAGTGATGTTATGGTCCTTACTTAAGATATCAATGAGTGTACATTGAATATCAGTGGATGTAGTCAAAATTGCACCAACACCATTGGAAGCTATTACTGCTCCTGCTACTCTGGTTATCAACTAGCAGCAGATCTTAAGAGCTGTTCAGGTAACAGGAACTTCATCATTTCTGTGTGTTGATGAATTAAATTAATTGTGCTTTAGATATCAATGAGTGTACATTGAATATCAGTGGATGCGGTCTAAATTGCACCAACACAATTGGAAGCTATTACTGCTCCTGCTACTATGGTTATCAACTTGCAGCAGATCTTATAAGCTGTTCAGGTAACAGGAACTTCATCATTTCTGTGTGTTGATAAATTAATTGTGCTTTCATTAGATATCAATGAGTGTACATTGAATATCAGTGGATGCGGTCAAAATTGCACCAACACCATTGGAAATCATTACTGCTCCTGCTACTATGGTTATCAACTTGCAGCAGATAATATGACTTGTTCAGGTAAATAGAACTTCCTGTCTGTGTGGAGTCGTGATACTATGGTCCTTACTTTAGATATCAATGAGTGTGTATTGAATATCAGTGGATGTAGTCAAAACTGCACCAACACCATTGGAAGCTATTACTGCTCCTGCTACTCTGGTTATCAACTTGCAGCAGATCTTATAAGCTGTTCAGGTAACAGGAACTTCATCATTTCTGTGTGTTGATGAGTTAATTGTGCTTTCTTTAGATATCAATGAGTGTACATTGAATAGCAGTGGATGCGGTCAAAATTGCACCAACACCATTGGAAGCTATTACTGCTCCTGCTATTCTGGTTATCAACTAGCAGCAGATCTTAAGAGCTGTTCAGGTAACAGGAACTTCATCATTTTTGTGTGTTGATGAATTATTTGTGCTTTCATTAGATATCAATGAGTGTACATTGAATATCAGTGGATGTAGTCAAAATTGCACCAACACCATTGGAAGCTATTACTGCTCCTGCTACTCTGGTTATCAACTTGCAGCAGATAATATGACCTGTTCAGGTAAGTAGAACATCCAGTCTGTGTGGAGTAGCGATATTATGGTCCTTACTTTAGATATCAATGAGTGTACATTGAATATCAGTGGATGCGGTCAAAATTGCACCAACACCATTGGAAGCTATTACTGCTCCTGCTACTCTGGTTATCAAATTGCAGCAGATAATAATATGACCTGTTCAGGTAAATAGAACTTCCTGCCTGAGAGGAGTAGTGATATTATGGTCCTTACTTTAGATATCAATGAGTGTGTATTGAATATCAGTGGATGTAGTCAAAACTGCACCAACACCTTTGGAAGCTATTACTGCTCCTGCTATTCTGGTCATCAACTAGCAGCAGATCTTAAGAGCTGTTCAGGTAACAGGAACTTCATCATTTCTGTGTGTTGATGAATTAATTGTGCTTTCATTAGATATCAATGAGTGTACATTGAATAGCAGTGGATGTAGTCAAAATTGCACCAACACCATTGGAGGCTATTACTGCTCCTGCTATTCTGGCTATCAACTAGCACCAGATCTTATAAGCTGTTCAGGTAACAGGAACGTCATCATTTCTGTGTGTTGATAAATTCATTGTGCTTACTTTAGATATCAATGAGTGTACATTGAATATCAGTGGATGTAGTCAAAATTGCACCAACACCATTGGAAGCTATTACTGCTCCTGCTATTCTGGTTATCAACTTGCAGCAGATCTTAGGAACTGTACAGGTAAGCAGAACTTTGTTTAAATGTGGTGTCTCAGTATTATAGTTTAATTTAGATATCAATGAGTGCACATTGAATATCAGTGGATGCAGTCAACATTGCACCAACACTGTTGGAGGCTATAACTGCTCCTGCTACTCTGGTTATCAACTAGCAGCAGATCTAAGGAGCTGTTCAGGTAAGCACTGCTGCAGAGACATCATTCCAGAATGAAATTATTACCGTTACTTTAGATATGAATGAGTGCATATTGAATATCAGTGGGTGCAGTCAAAACTGCACCAACACCATTGGAAGCTATTACTGCTACTGCTACTCTGGTTATCAACTTGCACCAGGCTATATGAGCTGTTCAGGTAAACGGCAGAACATCATCATGCAGTGATAATCATTTAAGTAAAGAAATAATTGCGTTTGTTTTAGATATCAATGAGTGTATTTTGAATATCAGTGGATGCAGTCAAAATTGCACCAACACTATTGGAAGTTATTACTGTACTTGCTACTCTGGTTATCAATTGCGAGCAGATCTGATAAGCTGTTCAGGTAAACAGAACGTCATGTATAATTGTATTAACATTATTGTGTTCAATTCAGATATCAATGAGTGTGCATTAAATATCAGTGGATGCAGTCAAAATTGCACCAACACCATTGGAAGCTATTACTGCTCCTGCTACTCGGGTTATCAACTTGCACCAGGCTATAAGAGCTGTTCAGGTAAACGGCAGAACATCATCATGCAGTGATAATCATTTAAGTAAAGAAATTATTGCGTTTGTTTTAGATATCAATGAGTGTATTTTGAATATCAGTGGATGCAGTCAAAATTGCACCAACACCATTGGAAGCTATTACTGCTCCTGCTACTCTGGTTATCAACTAGTAGCAGATCTTATGAGCTGTTCAGGCAAGTTATACAAGCTCAACATACACGTATGATGTACCATTGTAGGAACCTACGTTAGCATATGTTCTATAAAGAGAAACATGCACCCGATCCCACTACCGTAAAATCATTTGGACACTATAGCGAGCGTATTTGTATATAGCCGTCGAATACCTACACTAGTCACAAAATTGTGGCTTAAATTTAAATCACAATACATTTCAACGAAGAAATGCGACATTTTTAAACAACCAACTGTCTATTTAGAACTTACCTACACAAACTGGATGCATCTGCGTTCTTATTATGTTTTTATATATAATATTTACAATGCATGCAGGGCCTTTTCAGTCCGCGATCTCCCACAATACGCAAAACACCCGCATTATTAATGGACCTTTTCATTTTAGGCCCTGGAATGTTTGCGCGTCAACGTGACGTCATAATTAGACATCCGGAGTACATCCGCCGAGTGCGTTTTTCAGTTCCTTGTTACAGTGGTAGCGTGTTACGAATACTTTTTTATGTGAGAAGAAGAGCACTATTGCTTCATGGAATCTACCATCCTATCCATTTGCCTGCGTAGGTGTGAAAGTGCGCACTTTTAGAATGCCATGGAATGGCTCATTTAGTGATGCGCCGGGTATATGCTCTTGTGTTAGTTCGGCCTAAGTATTGAGTTTTTCACTAATGCATTCACTAGACGCCATCCTTCAGAAACTTTGAACGAGAATGCGAAGCATGATCACAGCATGTACCTGGAGGGGTCCTCCATACTGCATTCATCATTCTTACCTCAAATTTGAAGCCAACTAAGCCAACACACGCGAGAATACACGCGCACACCATAGCCAAACGTGCAAAGAATGTACTCCGGATTTGACGTCACGTGTAATCAACACTAATTGCATTCCTTGCGCCCTTAAATGAAAAGGTCCATTGCATGTGTCTGAAGTCACAGTACATTTCAAGGTACTTTAAAAATATTAAGACTGATTTGTATCATGACAACAGAGTTATGTGCTTTCATAATACAGCGTTTAAACTGCTTGGAAATACATTATGTACAAGTTACAAGACGTTTTCCCTCCCAATCCTGTAACGGCGGACCAAAAATATTGTGGCGTAAGTCACAGAGCTTTGAACGGCCCAACTTGCAGTATTTTCTACCAGTACCTATAAGACTTTTCATACATGAAATTGAACTCCATAGCATGCAGATTTGTACTGCGCTAATAAAACTGCTTAGATCTCTACGCGGTGTGGATAACACAAAGGTCAAAACCTAAGAGACTTTCTATGTAACCGCGCGGCCCGAGCGGTATAGTAATTGAAGAACACCCCTGTTTAGCGACGGGGTTTTCTGTTGTATAGACCGGGTAGTTTGCAGTGCAGACAAAAAACCAGCAAAGCTTCAGGAAGCGGACGGAGCAAGAGATATACACGTATACGTGGTACATGTGTTTTGATGAAGAAGAAGAGCAAGCGCATGGCCATTTCCGCTCATAGCTTGAAACAATTGGCAATCGTAGTAGAGAATGACAATGCTGTATACAACTCCTGTACAAAACGTTTCACTGATGCTTCAGTGCTGCCAGTAGAAAGGCCTGCATGTTCATTCACAGAGTATCTGGTACATGTACAACTCAGGGTCATTGCCACACGACATCGACTGTCTTTTTCTTTTACTTAATATCATGTACTATAACAAAAACTCGCGTTGAGGTGTTGCAATTGCTTCATTTATAATATGCTAATAGATTATGCACGATTTGCTTAAGTCCTTGCATGCAAGTACCATTTACATGCAAGCATAGATATTATACGGAAGGGATTGGAAACGGAATCCTACCCGTCCGTGTAGTATTAATCAACACCTTCTTAGTGACCACGTTAAAGGAACTTTTTCGAAAAGCAAAGATATTTGTCTAGTTAGAGGCTTTCTTTGGTGTTATGCGACTTGCTTGAGAGGTATGGATATTAAGAAATGCGTGTTTCTGACTGTAAATGTATCAGACGCGAGTTTTTCATTAGACCCGCGTTCCGTGTGTTAGCGATGCCTTTGTGGGCGTACAGGTAACGATAGCTTAGTCGCATTGGCTATGTTTGTGTATAATCGAGGAGATCTTACTAAGGCAAATCGACCTCTGTGGGTTTTGTCTCTGATGCACTTCGTACACTAATAAAAAAGTCGCCGATAACCTTTCGGACATGTGTGTGGTTGTGGGCGTACAGCGCGTGCTGAGGCCTATTTTCCCATTATTTTATTCCTTTTTCTGGTTGTGTACTGATCATATAGACGACCTGGTGTGTGGACAACTGACTTCCACACTAAATACTCCTTTTTTTCTCGTTTGAACTCAGGTGTGAATGGGAGGTCACCGTCGATTCACGATTGTGACTCTCAAGTATGAAGAATTAAGAATGGAAAACTTGATGTACAGCGTCCAATAGGATAGTGTTTTCGTCTAGATATAGGAAAGTGCATGTATTCAACTCTTTGTTTAAGTAAGTTATACCAACAACAGTTACAGCATCGCAATCCATTCATTCCGCCATTTTATTTCCTACTACACTGATGGAACCTGTTAATTGGTGTTGAAACGTCCCGTTTCCAATCCCTTCCGTATAATATCTATGATGCAAGTCTGTTCGGGCACATCCAAGGGGACATATTGTTGCATTGTGGCGGTCTATAAAGTATATCTTACGCTTAAGTGTATTCATTCAATTTGTTGCTTTCTTTCTTACCTATGTAAACAATCAGCCACATCACTAGTAGCTGGAATCAGTTTATATGAAGTGTCTGAATTTCATTATAGAATTACAATTGCGTAATGCACTTCATATAAACAGATTCCAGTGATGTGGCTGATTGTTAACATAGGTAAGAAAGCCACAAATGGAATAATTTCGTGGTCAATCTATGATTATTGCACTCACAATTAAGCGTAATGTTAGCGGTTATGCGGACGCACTAGAACATACAAGTTTAAAACTTACTGCTGAGTTGCGTTTTATTTTTGTAAGGGGAGTTATGCATGGCACAAATCTTAATCCGGTGTCACGTAGAATAAGGGAGCCATAGACATAGTATTAGGGACCCCCCAGCCCTAAATCTCCACCCCAAATCTACGAGAACCCCAATCCCTAGGCCCCTAAATCTCTGGAAAATTGGGGGACCAGTCACGTAACAATTGGTTCCCCCAAAAACAGTCCCCCCAGGTCAAATATTTCAAAAAAAAATAGTTCGGGGGTACCAATATTTTCTGAAAAATATCGGTCCCTCTTTGAAACATTTGGTCTCCATTTTTCCAGCTGAAATAAATGGTCCCCCGTGAAAAATCCCCCATTGAATAAGCTATTTGTACAAGGCATGCAAAAATGTTGGTCCACCTTAGTTTGGCAGCATGGAAGAACACTTTGCCTAATTGACCTCCCTCTTCAGATGCTTAGATCTGAACAGCATGTTTTGGTGTAGCTACAGATTGTACCTTAATTGATTCAAAGCCACATGTCACATGTTACATACTTATATACACAGGAAAATGAATGTGGTATAAATATAAATCAGTGTTGACATGTCCAAGTTGATTTCATTTGCTTCTCTGTGACTTTCTCATCTCTTTGCATTGACCGCACTACACAAGGTTTCCACTGCATGGATGGTGCCTTTGTAATGTCCCTGCAGGTGCAATAAACTTTAACTGTTTTTTGTACTATTGCTATACAATGTGCATTAAAAGTATAAAGTATTAATTCAATACTTTTGCCATTTGATATACCTGTTGATTTTCACCATCTCATCTTACAAACATATGCTCCCGGTTTCTGATATTACTTTTAGGTGAAACCATGCAGTGATGCCTCTTTGTATTACACTATTTAAACCGCTGGACTGTGAGACAGTGTAAAAATTTGACTCCAATAAACCACCAATGAGCATTATATATAAGTAGACATAATAAACATAGAAAGCAGTGCATCTTTTAAAATCCACTACCTATGAAGTTGTTATATGCTTGCAATACAATGCAATTAAACATCCAAATACAAATGTCTAGTCTATGCATGGTATCAAATAAGACTTGTGCATGAGTTCATGGTCACCCTGCTCAGATGTAATTATTACCTTTGGAAACTCCATCCTCATGATGATCTAATGATGTATACCATACGGTCCGGGGGAAGGACTGTATTCCCTAAGGAATTGAGTCCGGTTGATTGATTGTGTACAGCCAGGAAACTCGGTCCGGGGGGTGGGGACCGTATTCCCTAGGGATTTGGGTCCGGGGGAGACCGTATTCCCCTAAGGGGAATCCCCCGAACCAAAAATTGCCCCGGACTTGGACTGTATACCCTATTACACCGGATCCTGGCCTCAGGCCGGGATCCGCCCACAAGGCATGCAAGAAGCGGGGATGCATGTCACACCACGCATGCGTATGGCATTATCGTACTCATCCTTTGTTAAACTGAGGGGGACCTTCGATTTCGTTGTTCAAAATGACCCTTTTTAGCTAGCTTTGAAGTTTGAGAGTGCGCGCAACGGGCCAAAGCAATTACTTTTACCGCACGGCTTTAGCAGCTACTCTTTCATTGTAGACTATATGTCTAGCATGTGCATAAAGCGAAATATGACCATACCAATCGTCAAGAGTCCTGTCAGATACAAGACTCGTTAATACACGTTAGTTTCTAGCACATGGAACCCCGATATATGCAGTGTAGCCTGGAGACTATTTGACCACTGAAGCAAATGACCAATTCTGAAGCTACAAGTGTGATTTTTATCCCGTAGAAGTTTTCCTATCCCGAGTTATATATGCGTGGCCAAGAACAAGAACGACAACTAGAAATACGTGGGACTGGGTGAGAGTTGAGACAAGCTAGATAGTGTTTTGTTCTCCGCAACCAAACGGTTTTGTGGCATTAAACAAACACTAAACGGCTTGTTTATGACATCTTGTTCGATAGTGACAAAATTAAATAACAAGTTGCATGCAAATAAATGTAAGCATGAATTAAATTACATCAATTCATATATCTCTTGTTTCTTTACATTTTATACGTAGAAATCCTACATCACAATGTTTTTAATATCTTGTACACGTTAGTTGCTAGCACATGCAATCCCGATATATGCAATGTAGCCTGGAGACTATTTGACCACTGAAGCAAAAATGCCGACCAATTCTGAAGCTATAAGTGTGATTTTTATCCTGTAGAAGTTTTCCTATCCCGAGTTATTGTGATTGTATATATTATAATTATGTATAAAAGTCACATAATCTTGTACTTGTGCAATGCACCATTGTAATATAGACATCAATGAGTGCACAATAAATATCAGTGGATGCAGTCAAAATTGCACCAATATAATTGGAGGCTATTACTGCTCCTGTTACTCTGGTTATCAACTTGCAGCAGATCTTAGGAGCTGTTTAGGTGAGTTATATAAATGCAATGCAAATGTAGGTATAAAGAGCGTATGATCGCTGATGTATTATAGACATCAATGAGTGTGTATTGAATATCAGTGGATGCAGTCAAAATTGCACCAACACCATTGGAAGCTACTACTGTTCATGCTACTCTGGTTATCAACTTGCAGCAGATCTTATGAGCTGTTCAGGCAAGTTATACAGGCACAATGTATGATTAAAAAGTATATATCATTATATATAGACATCAATGAGTGCACAATAAATATCAGTGGATGCAGTCAAAATTGCACCAATATAATTGGAGGCTATCACTGCTCCTGTTACTCTGGTTATCAATTTGCAGCAGATCTTAGGAGCTGTTTAGGTGAGTTATATAAATGCAATGCAAATGTAGGTATAAAGAGCATATGAACACTGATATATTATAGACTTCAATGAGTGTGTATTGAATATCAGTGGATGCAGTCAAAATTGCACCAACACCATTGGAAGCTACTACTGTTCATGCTACTCTGGTTATCAACTTGGAGCAGATCTTATGAGCTGTTCAGGCAAGTTACACAGGCACAATGTATGATTAAAAAGTATATATCATTGTTTACTATATATAGACATCAATGAGTGCACATTGAATATCAGTGGATGCTGTCAAAATTGCACCAACACCAATGGAAGTTACTACTGCTCCTGCAATTCTTATCATCCTGTATATCTTACAGGTATACATTAATACATGTAAATTGAAGTCCATTATTGCTGTGTCATAACTTCATCAATTAGTGCACATAAATTATGTGTTTTTTCAGTGTCTTGCATTCAATTGCTGAATTTTCAACTATTCATGCTTGCTCAGTGAATTGCATTCTCTTCTGACAATGCACAAAACACGATTGTGTGTTGTCCAATAATCCTTCCATTCATTTTCTCTGTTGTTGCATTATATTGAAAAACACGACCTTGAAGATTTTTTTTTGCCAGATATACGTTACATGCAACCATTGATATAAAAAATATTCTACTCTATAGTTGGAATAACAGACGTCAACATATTTGCTGTTCTCATTCCTATGGGAATCTTCTGGACTATTGTCATAGTGTTTAGCTACAAGTGTATCCAAAGGATGAGAAAAGGTAAGCATGTTGCTTAGAACTGTGTCAAAAATGCTCTTAATTACATCTCTCGAGTTATCACAAAAGTCTCCAATGCAATGTTATTTTACACATGCATGCATATGGGAAAGGGTGTCGATGTTTTTTTTTCATATGAATTTTATTTGTTCGTATCATAAGGATAAGTTGCACTAGGTGACTCAGTAAAACTTACACATTTCATCTGTAGATGTGACTGAGTGTGATGTACTTTAGGATTGAGGATTTTATTGCTATTTCTCTTAGCAGAGGTGAAAATGTATGCATCAAATAAATGAAAGGCAACTCCTGCATTGAGATTTGCACTAATTGCATGCCAATTACCTGTAAATGTACATGTATCTCCAAGATGGACAATCTATATCGATGTATATATAGTGTAAAAGACATTGCAAAGGTTCCTGGAATAGTAATAAGGTTTAAAATTAGTTGATATGCCCACATTGCTTACCATTTCCTCATACCAAATGCAGGTTCATCTGAAAAGGAACAAGGAAAGGCTGTATATGTGAGCAACATTATTTTAATGCACCCATTAACTGCATATTCTTATCCCCTTCTTATGATTCATTCAATACAGGCTTGATGAAATACATGTCAGTAGAACCAACCAAGTCATTTATTAAAGTAGATGTAGCTTATCACTTTATCTATTTACATGTATATGACTGCCTCATGTTATACATATGGGCACTTCATGTAATTTATTTATACACATACATGCAATTATGCCACTGTAGTGCTTATAGATACAGGATAGGCTGCTCAAAATTGGCTTTATCTTAATTCTGAAGGAAGAACTTAAAAATATGTGTTCCAACACTGTTAATTCTATGCTGCATTCAAATTCACTTGAAGCCTTGAAGAGTGTGTACAGAGACAGTAAAGGATTTCACTTCTGCTATCCAAGCTGGTCATATGAAAATTTACAAAAATATCGATATCCCACAAATCCATATTTAATTAGACTTATTACAATATTGGGCGAAATTTTCAGTTGATTGCATGAGTCCCAAATATTGGTGACCTAACAAGGGATATTCAGGCAGTGTTGCCGCGATATATCGCGATTCACGATATATCGCGATTAAAATGTTATATCGCCAATAACGATTTATCGCGATTAATGATGCTATCAATCACGATTAAAGTATGTGGACGTTAATGGAAAAGTATACGGAAAATATAGGGCATGGTTTGTTTCTTAATAGAACTAGTTCGAATCATATCACATGTATATATTCACTCAATTGTCATCTTGAGCGTATATGGCTATATGCTACAGAAATTTAGAGTTTTTCTTAACATTTACTGAGCCGATTTGGCAAAAGTCTCCATCTTTTTTTCTGTAATTTTTTTTTCTGATAAAAATCTTGCTAGTGCTATAGGTACTGCTGGTGCCTTCGTTCTGACAGCTGCATTGAACTGTATATTTCATATAATTTTCATACAATGAACAATTTGATGATTAAGGGCTTACTCTTTGCCTTCTGAAGACACCTCTATTCCATGGGCAGACTTCAAGTGATACCTCATGTTGGTAGTGTTGTTGTCATGTCTTTATACCCATTTACAGCACTTCAAGCACACAACCCAGGATGAATTTAGAGCCTTCTTATGTATCCCAAAATATTGCCATGCTGAACTTCTATGCGCAGTACGATGCACACTAATCACATCCTCTTTTTGTGGCACGTACATAGGTTTAGCTTCTTTCTTTGACATCGCCATCGCTCTGATCACACTTACGTAAGGTTTATTAATGTTTATTAATGAT
The DNA here is from genome assembly GCA_949361645.1 of Spongilla lacustris. Lineage (NCBI taxonomy): Eukaryota > Metazoa > Porifera > Demospongiae > Spongillida > Spongillidae > Spongilla > Spongilla lacustris. Next base: position 13,024,626 of record OX442416.1, on the reverse strand, counting down.
TATTATATCGCCGATTAAATATCGCGATTAAATGCATATATCGCGATTGAAACGATTATGGGCAAGTACTTAATCGCGGCAACACTGTATTCAGGTATAATTACTATAGCCACAATGCATGGAAAATGAGCAGACAGTGATGTGTGTGTGCATGTGTATGTATCAATGCATGTGTGTGTTGTGCACTGTAGATCTTACAGGCTAAAGGATTAAGCACAAATAAACAGCCATCTGTGACATTCCACTCTGACTGTCATATGAAGCTTAGATGGTGTGTATAGAACTTTCCCCCCTCCCTATAATTAAGATTTGGGGTGGAAGGTGTGCATGCAATTGTGCTCCTCAGATAAAAGTGTGGGGCTATTGCCCTCACACACCCCACATGCTTCCCATGCCACTGTAATGAGTATAGTTTTGTTCAATGGACGACAATGTAGTGGAAGTGATTCGCGCAATCAGATTGGTCAATAGCAGGCGGCGCGGTAGATGCGCATACCAGTCACGAGTGGGGGGGATCCCGGGGGATTCTAAGAACCCAACTTAGAATCCCTCCATCTAGCAGTATCCTCATTTTAATATTCAATTGTATGAGTTGCGTACAAAGCATGGATTTGCGCAATCCCGGGCGCAAACCCTGGATCCATGGTTTGTGATACAAACCATGCATGCATGGATTGGCTGCGCTATCCTGAAATTATAGTCGTGCGCAAATCCTGGAATTGCTCGTTGTAACATTGACAATACGATAACAATGGATCGAACACTAGACAGATTGCAATGATATATACAACTGTTGCAAAGCGGTCCTAGTCTATGTTTCACTAGATAATCTCACATGATGATGTCCAATTAACTATTACTACTACAACCCCCCTTTTTATGATTTTACGTAATCCATGCATGTATCTTTGTAGTGGTTTCATTGCTCTTTTAGGTCTTCAAGGTTCCTTATTCTCTTGTGCTTGTTGAACCGGACTGTATTTCACTTGCCACATCCTCTTCTGTTGGGCTTTCCTGCTGTTGGTCTTAATTTTGTGTCACTTAGGGCTCTGGCTGCACTTCACCTGCTCCCACATCTGTGTCTTCCTCTTCTGTTGGTGTTGATTGTTGTGGATCTTTATTCTGCACTGCTCCACCCCCTTTGTCTCCCTCACTTTGTGTGGTCATTATTCCTTGCCTGGATTTTGGTACGCAGATATTAATTTGCGGTTTCTTCACTACATCCTTCCATATGGTCTTCTCACTATATATGAGCGTGGTGTCTTGGCCATATCAGTTACTGCTACTGGTAACCATTTGCCATTTACTTGCATCTATGCCACATCACCTACATATATCTTCAGCTCTGGCAAGGGTTTTGCTCCCTGATCATGGTACCACTTTTGAGTGGAGCGCTTCTGTGTTAGTGTGCACTGCACTACCTCTGAGGGGATGATTTTCGGTTTCAGTTGTGAGGTCATGACATGAAGTGTTGCTCTGAGCTTTCGACCCATTAGTAGCTGTGCAGGTGAGCCAAAATTGTCAACAGTGGTGTTGCGATACTCTAGCAAACTGAGGTACAGATCTTGGTTGTTTGCTTTGGATTTGTTCAGCAGGGACTTGATGATTTGGAATGACTTTTCAGCAAGCGCATTGGCCTGTGGGTGGTATGGACTGGTGGTCACATGCTTGATACCCCCACTGCGCGAGACCATATCGTATGCAGCTCTGCATGTTCAGCGCATATTCTTCGATACGTACCACCATATGAACCGTATGCGGTTTTCCATATGATTCATATGCAGAGTCAGCATAACTACCGATTCGGACTGATCACTCATACGAATGGTATCGTGGTCAGCATACTATCTCTGCATATTAATTGTTATGCATCTGCATGCGTTGTGCAGACTCTCCATATGGTACTTCATACGATGCGTATGCTGCTGCATGCATTGTTGTACGTCCGCTTGGGGGTCTGCATATGGAGCCGTACCCAGTCCATGCAATTAAAATGTAGGTATAGGATAACTGTTTTTAATAATACTTTCAGCTTGTACATTGGAACAAACTTTGTATGCACTCTAGTCTCCAAGTACATGCAGACGATAAGTTTTCAGATGCTGCAAGGCACACACTGGTGATGGGATTAGGAGCATCCATCAGGGGGTGGCCTTTTCAAGGGTGAACCAGGGATTCTTTTCCCTCCTCAATCCAGCACGACGCTGAGCTGCTCTCGTGCTGCTTAAATATGTCCGCGCTGTAATAACAGATGGTAAGTCAAAGCTTTAAACACTGACCTACCTGCATGCGCCGCGGCATGATTGGGCGCTCGCCCGTGAAACTCTTGACGAGATTCATTCCTGCTATTTCAAAATACCTGTGCATATAGCAGAGACATCTATATAAAATGCACGGAGAACGTACTGCGATGTATACGTTATTTCCTTCCCGAGTGAGTTCTTTCAGCGTTGAACCGTTTTTCCAGCCGTCTGCGATGCAGCTCTGCAAATAATAATTAGCAATACGGTTAGATCACTTACCTTTCAGTGATCCAATAGAATTGTCTCATTAGGACGTATATAAACAGCCCCTAGTCTGAAACAGACCGTATACCTTACTCAACATATGACATTCTGATAACAGTGAGTCAGCATTGGCGCTTCGACTGGAACAGTTTGCGTAACAATTTGTTAGGTATAGAGTCGGTAGACTTACAAGATTTCGGCATTAGTGACGAAAAAATTGCCGCGGGTCTTTCTGTGTAGTTTCACGCGTCCGTACCGATCCAGTACTTCCGTGCTGTCAGCAGCTGCTTGCTATTAGAATATGACACGCGCATGCGTGATGCTATTTTTTAATTTTAAAATTATTCAATTGATATTATTTTTAAATATCCCACTCAATTACACTTACATGTAGTCAGCCATTGAGTATAGAGGGATTTACGTATTGCAACTAACATCAAAGCTATGTTTTGGTCTGATTGTATAGACTTTTGATACGCGTACGCGTTACTGCTCTATCGCTACAAGCAAGGATACATATATATCTCATGATCGCTTGTAACAAAAATTAAAGTGTGATCATGGTAAAGGCAGTTGAGCCATCAGACATCAGTTCAGTTGCACGATCTGGCATGGACTTGCAATTGACTATCCACAAATCCGGCTTAGCACAATTTACGTGCCCCGCCCCTCTGCACAAGAATTGCAACTAAGGTATATAAAGCATCAGCAAGTAAATCATAATAATTGGAACAGAACGTCAATAACAAGCTCGTTGCTATACAATCCATTAATTTTTATATGGTCGACGTCGAAGCGTACAGTCGGCCGGAAACATTAAATTTAAAAGTCACATTTCTTATCAATTTCCTGAATAAATTATTAATTCAGCTCATCTGATCTGACAGGGAGCTAGCTGGTCGAGGAACCGATGTGTACAGTCGACTATTAATAGGCTCTTTCCACAAAGCCAAGCTAAAGGTAGGCCTATGATTTCACTCCGCCTCGTATTATAATGGGTATACAATATGCTATGCAGCCTACTACTAGTACTAGACCACCAATGATGCGTGGTCATTGGAGTAGTAAACGCAGTATACATAATACGGCATAAGTACGTGCTGCTAACGAGTTACGTGTACGTTTTCTTTCCAGCCTAATCCATGTTCGCTACTTTCTCGTTTTAAGACATGGAGCAAATAGAACCTATTGTTCAGGTGAGCGTCTGAAAGAGTTTCTCGTTCAACTTTCTCTGCTCATACCATTTCCCTCCTCCGGTCCCCACTCTTCCAATTCCTTACCCATTCCTACCCACTTGCGCGTACATTAGATCTGTGTGTGTGTGTGGGGGGGGGGGGGGGGGTAAATCTGTCTGTGTGAAACCCATCTCTATACGGGTATAGGGGCAATGCATGCTGTACTAAGTATTCTGCCCATCTGGGTCTGGGACTGAGCCTCAGAAGCTAACCCGGACCCCATGCACGTTTCTGTTCTTGAAAACATTTTAAAATAACAAAAAACTGCCTTGAGTTATCAAGTCACATGTAAGCATATTTCGTCTATGCTTGTTTACATAGCTGGATGGCTCATACAAACAATTTACTAGAGCTGTTACATCAGCCCTAAGAGGCCTTGGATAAAAACTCACCCAGGTTAGCCACTGGGGAAAGTTTGCTTTAAAAAATTCTCCCCACTATACTCTGAGCAGCCTCCCTTCCTCTCCCCACTCCTCAATCCCTTCCTCTCCCCACTTCTCCTTCCCTCTTCCCACTCCTCCTTCCCTCTTCCCACTCCTCCTTTCCTCTTCCCACTCCCCCACTCCTCCCTCTCCCCACTCCTCCCTCTCCCCACTCCTCCCTCTCCCCACTCCTCCCTCTTCCCACTCCTCCCTCTCCCCACTCCTCCCTCTCCCCACTCCTCCCTCTTCCCACTCCTCCCTCTTCCCACTCCTCCCTCTTCCCTCTCCTCCCTCTTCCCACTCCTCCCTCTCCCCACTCCTTCATCCCTCTCCCCCTCTTCCCACTCTCCTCCCTCCCTCTCCCTACTCCTCCATCCCTCTCCCCCTCTCCCCCTCTCCCCCTCTTCCCACTCCTCTATCCCTCTCTTCCCACACTCCTCTCTCCCTCTCCCACTCCTCCTTCCTCCCTTCCTCTCCCCACTCCTCCCTTCCTCTCTCCCTCACCCCACTCCTCCCTTCCTCCCTCTTCCCACTCTCCTACCACATGTACTCCTCTTCCTCTCCCACTCCTCCCTAGCTCTCCCCACTTTCCCTACTTCCCTCCTGCTTGCCCTTGTCCCCTCTCTCCCTCGTTTTCCTACAACCTCCTCCCACCTTCCTTCTTCCCTTCTTCCCTTCTTCCCTCCTGCTTTCCTTCCCTCCACCCATCTTCCCTGGTCCCCTCCTTGCCATCTTCTCTCCCTTTGTCTCCTTCCCCCACCCTCCCCTTCTCACTATTCCTTCCACTTCTCTTTCCACATCTATAGGCCAGCAGACCTTATTTGCTGTCTAGTGCTCAAAATGTGATTTTGTGTATTCTACTGTCACTTTGACGCAACAGCAACTGAAACTTCCTGTCTGACCTGGGACCTTCATTGAACTGTTTCTTACTTAGAACTTGTTTGACATGTCTTATGCATATTGTGATCAATACTGTCCTTTGAAATTCATTTTAATTATCTACACCACCAACAGTAACTTGCTTGGTCATTACATGTATGTTATGAAACATCACACATACACACACACACACACACACACACACACACACACACACACACACACACACACACACACACACACACACACACACACACACACACACACACATGATCTCATGATAAGATACTATCCACAAGCTTGAGGTTTTTCTGTAGGGGCAATATAAGGCAATAGTGTACACACTCTAAAACAGTATTGTGTTACTCATCAATTCTGCATGCTCTTCCATGCTTCTGACTGAACTCGATGTGAGCCTTCTGGATTCAATACATGCACGCTATGCAGCTAGGACATTTTCTCTTCCTATTTATATCATTTATGAAGTAAAGTCAATACTAGTACTATTATGGTATAAAATTATATATAGTATTCATTGTATATCATGTAAGACTATCATTCTATATTTATACATATATGGGACAGTATCCGCGAAAATTTCGTACGTTTTATATCATTATAAGATAATAGTGTTATAACGTTTGAATCGCTATATCTTCCGAACGGTAAACATTATTGACATCCTATTTTCAACACTTTATACTACACCATTTCTCTATGACAAAATACATTTTGGAGTCTTCCACTTGCTCCTTGTCAGCATTGCAACGTTCGATACCCCACCGGGTTCGAACCCGCCATAACTTTCGATAGGAGCAATCAAATCGCTTCAAATTCGGTTTGTAGGTAGAGAGGTCCTATACCTATCGATTTGTTCTGTTCGTTAATTTTTATATCATCCGTTATGGAGATACAGTTGAACAAACTACGTGCATTTTTTCCCGCTTGATTCGCGCCAATGATTTGGGCAAATCGCTTCTCGCTCAATGAATATGGGGAGGCGGTGGTTATATCATTGGCGCGAATCAAGCGGGAAAACGCACACGTAGTTTGCTCAACTGTATCTCTGTAACGGATGGCATAAAAATTAACGAACAGAACAAGTAGATAGGTATAGGACCTCTCTACCTACAAACCGAATTTGAAGCGATTTGATTGCTCCTATCGAAAGTTATGGTGGCTTTGAACCCGGTGGGGTATCGAACGTTGCAATGCTGGTACGGAGCAACTGCAAGACTCCAAAATGTATTTTGTCATAGAGAAATGCTGTAGTATGAAGTGCTGAAAATAGAATGTCAATAACGCTTAACGTTCGGAAGATATAGTGATTCAAACGTTATTACACTATTGTTTTATAATGTTATAAAACGTACGAAAGTTTCGCGGATACTGTCCCATATAATTATATATGTTTATGAAAATATAATGTCAATATGCTCGCGATCGACGCGGCAAACGATATCAAAATGCGTTCCATCTGAGCAAGTGCATAGCATATCAGGCCAGGACAGATTTGATGTATATACATGTAGGGTCGTTTGTTTACATGCCACGCCTCCTTCACAAAACTTCAAGTACATATACTTATATACTTGCATGTGCCTTACTAGAACGATAACTTTTGGTCTGATATAATCAATAGGTTTATTTCATATACAGGTACACATTAAACCATATGCATGCATGCATACATGTTCTTACTTCATACGACGAAAACGTAATATAAGCTAGCTGCTCATATCAATTATACTATATAAGTAATATTATTGTTTATACGTTCGATTCGAAGCATAACATACCTATAAAGAACTCGTGCAGAGTGATCTTTATTAGCCAATCGCTGTTACGTTGTGTATGCACATGTATAATATGCTGGCGTAGTTGCGTCGAGTTTGCCTCTATGGCAACATGTAAGCAATGTCATAAAATCCAATGTTACATCATAAGCTAGCTCGTCCTAAAGGTACCTGTTGCATTTACATGTATGTTGATTGCATGTATATTGATCATTAAAACTGAGGGCATATTAGTAAGGGGCGTGGCACAATACATCTTATCCAACTTCAAACACATTGCTATGCAAAGCGTTTTCACGTCGTAGAATCCGGGCGAACCTAACTATATGTACTATATTAATATTATATCGGAGCAATTTGTATGGCCATTGGTTCTCATGATCCAAACCAACCATGTGATAAGTGAACACTATTACAACAAAATCTAGGGTGTTCGGGTGTTCTAAAGGAATTTGATTCAGGAGTTCTTTGATGAGATCTTGAGCTAGGTCAACCAATATTCAACCCATGTAATGTGCAGATCCATGTAGTACCAGGGTGGCATCTGTTAGTAGGGAAAGAATTACACCTTCACACTTTACATGACATACAATGTATGTACATGCACACATAGATCTGTAAATAGTCACATACACAGTTGTGTTGAGAGTATGTTGACATCTTCTGCAGGCAGCAAGCAAATAGCATTGCCCCACATTCACACATCTCGCAGGCCCATAGCCAGTTGATTCTTTACACAGATGTCTGTACATATGTGTGTATATGTATACATTTAAGCGAACATACAATGCAGGATCATTACAAAAAGCACCATCTTGCCTGTACCTGCAGTGTACATGTGCCCACATTCCAAATAGTACCCTGCAGTGTACATGTGTACATTTCAGTCAACAAGCAGGAATGCCCACATTCCAAATAGTGCTCACCATACACTTTAATATAGCATTGCTGGCACTTTGGGGATAACATTCTCGTTCCCTCTGAAACATAGTACCTACAATTATTGGTACAATACAGACACACAGAAGTCAAATACAAATGCAAGCCATCTTACTGCTTATGGGCGTACACATGCAGCCTTTGGGGAAAAGGGGAAAGGGGTCATACATATAACGTATATGGTAAATACGAGTGCAAATAGTACAAGTTTAAGAGTGATGGTGACCTTGTTTTGAGGAGGAGCAGTTGTTTGAACCCATTGAGCACGAAATTCACATTGGGGATCTATGGGAGGGAAGAGGCATATGGGAGGGAAGAGGCATATGGAAGGGGAGAGGCATATGGGAGGGGAGAGGGCTCATACATCTCCTCTTCTTCCTCATCACTGTCCAAGTCCTCATAGCTGCATTGAGAACAATCTACCCATAGACATAGATCTGTCACCCCTACGACCACACATCATATCCATCTCCCATAACACTCATAAGACATTGCATACCCCTACACCTCCCATATGTGCCCCTACCTTCATGCACTCACTTGTAACATCTCACATTCTCCCTCTGCACAATTACAACTCTTCTCTCCTCTGTACACAACTAGAAATCAAGGAAAGTTAAGGATAAATTGCGTGTATGGAAGCTGTTTACCTTCATATCTCCTGGGTCCTGGAATAATTGGTTCCTTCTGGTTCGAACTTCTGTACTCCTGACACGTGTCACATTGGTTCACCATGCTTTCTATGGCTTTGTACATGCCTGGCCAAAACATCAGTTCCTTGGCATGCTGGGAGCACTTTACTATCCCCATGTAGCCCATGTGTATTTGCTTTAGCATCTCTGCCCTGAAACCAGTGGGTATTACCAGTCGTTCACCTTTCATGACTACACCATCTGTTTCAGATATCTCGTCCCTGAAATTCCAGTACTCTTGCACTTCTTTGGGTACCTGTGTACTTTTCCTCGGCCATCCTGACTGCCCAATTTGCCTCAGTAACTGCAGGAGCTGTCTTTTTTGGTTGCTTCTTTTACTTCCTGCAATCGTACATCAGACATTGGTCTGTTGTACAGTACCACTGTCATGTGTACTGCACATAATAGTTCCTCTTCCATGCGGTCCATATTGGTGTCAATGCTGATTGCAGCATGCCCTTGATAGTGTGTCGGCAATCACCATCTCTTTACCCGGTTTATAACTCAGTATAAAGTCATACTTCTGCAATTGAAGGAGCATTCGTTGTAGCCTTGGTGGAGCCTGGCACAGTGACTTTTTTGTTATTGACTCCAGGGGTTTGTGGTCAGATTCGACTTGCACGGTCTTGCCATACACATATTGATTGAACTTTTCTAGAGCGTAAACAACAGCCAAGAGTTCTTTTTCTATCTGTGCATATCTTTTTTCTGTATCAGTCAGTGCACATGATGCATATGCTGTTGGTTTGTTTCCCTGTAGGAGCACTGCACCCAGACCAAAGTTGGATGCGTCACAACTGACCAAGACTGGTTTCCTTACATCATAGAAAACTTGTACCGGTGCTGATGTCATTCTTTTCTTGATCAGTTGAAAAGCTGCTTCCTGTTCTTGATCCCAATAAAACATGCTTTAATAGCTCCCTGATGGGTTGGGTGATGCTGGATAGGTCGGGAATGAACTTAGCTACGTAGTTCAAAAAACCCGGAAGTCTTTCCATGCCTTTGTTGTCATCAGGTGGAGGCATTTGGTTGATTGCCTTTACTCTTTCTGGGTTCGGAGATATTCCTTCTGCACTGATTATATGGCCCAATACACCACTTTTGATGACCCGAAACGGCATTTTTCCTTGTTCAGCATCATGCTTCAGTATGTCCTTACATCTCTGTAGTACAGACTTTAGCCTCTGATTGTGTTCCTCCTTGGTGGTTCCCCAAACCAATATGTCATCTATATCTGTCTCTACTCCTGATAAATGTTGAACCATCCTTTTTTGGAATATCTCCTGGGCCGATTTGACACCAAACGGCATCCTGGTGTAGCAGTATCTTCCAAATGGTGTGCTGAAAGTCATCAGTCGTTGACTTGCCTGATCCAGAGGGATTTGCCAGTATCCATGGTTGGTGTCCGGTCTGGAAAACACTTTAGCACCTGTAAGACGGGTAGAAATGTCCTCTATTGTTGTCAATTGAAAGTGCTCTCTTTGTATTGCCTTATTCAGGTGTCTGGGGTCTAGGCATAACTTTAGCTTTCCTGTTGTGGGTTTTTCTACCACTACTAATGAGTTCACCCACACCATCGGTTCATCTACCTCTTTCAGTACTCCTAACTTCTCCACTCTGCCAATTTTTTTTCAAACTCGCTCTCTCAGTGCCTCAGGGATGTTCCGTGGAGGACATATTATGGGCTGCACAGTATCATCTGTCTTTATGTTATACTGAAGGCTGGTCCAAGCATCCCAATCCCTCAAAGACTCCTGAGTATTCCATTACTAGACCGTGAAGCCTTGAAACTGAGGATGGGACATTGGCTTGTCCTTACTATGAAGAAGTTTAAAACACCTTTTCACCATAGAGATGAGAAATACTATCTTACCCAGTACTGGATGGCTTGATGACACCATCATCAATCAAGCTCAAACCATTTCTTAGGGAGCAGTTTGGAGGAGCAGGATTTCAAAATACTAAACTAGGAACTCAGTTGTTGGTTGATGTTCTTAGCAGTTCATCCAAATACTGCACAATGGTAAAAACCATTTATTATTGGTCTTCCAGCATCAACAGTCAATGTTTACGACAGCCTTTACCGATCACTTCCGCAATGTGGTATTGATCAGATTTGTGCTCTGAAGTTATCTACCAATAACGCACTAGATGTTCGGTTTATTGATGTAGTAGAGCAGCAGACCAACAACTCTGACTGTGGTGTGTATGCCATTGCATTTGCCACCAATCTTTGTGTCAGTGAGGATATCAGTTGTATTCAATACTGTGCCAGCAAAATGAGAAGCCATTTTGAAAGTTTCCTTGAAAAGGGGAGGGCCAAATGTCTCCTTTCCCGAGCATCCGTAGAAATGTTTCAAGATGTTTAGTGGTGGCACATAAGACGATCCAGATCTCCTGTCACTGTCAGTAGCTGCCGAATGCCACGACTTGGTAGAATGATTCAGTGTCAGTTAATTGCTGCTGCAAAGAATGGTATCACAAGAAGTGCATGTGAAAACGTGAATTGGGCTCCTCTTGGAAGTGCAGGCTATGCACACAAAAATGAACATCAGGTTGTTTCATTCTTTTTGTAATATTTATCAGTTGTAGGGGAAGATACAATACGCTTGCTGAACGCATGCATGTATAATTATGATTATAATTACATGCATAGGCAGGAGCAAGAATAGTTAATTGTCGCTCTAAGTTCTTCGATCAGCAACTGCACTAAAATTTCATAACCTCTGGTCCTATCGATTGGGCTGCTTGGTTAAGCCGTTTTGCTTGCAAAAACGAAGGGGGACAGTAAATCACCGATACCTAGGCTCCGTTGTCCCGCGGACAGCGTAGCCTAGGACACGTTGTCCGGCAGGAAAATTTTTAGGGCGGGGTGAATTTTCGCGTGACAGTCCGTATAATAACACTGAACTCCATGCAGCCGACAAAAGGAACTCAAAGTTAATGCTAATAATGGTTGCGTATAGGCATGCATGTGCCTTATGGTGGGATGTTGCATGTTACCAGTTACACGCAACATGCATGCGGTCAGCAGAGTAATGATCAAAAGGGACACGTTCAGCTATTTAAATGACTATTATGCGGATTCTGGATTTAAACACGCTTTGGATGGATTTGGTGAGTTACATACTGTGAGGTGAAGGTTTAAAATTAAAGTAGCAACTTAGTCTAGTTCGGTATCAAACATAACGCGACCATGAAGTTTAACCATTGGGCGGGAAACCATGCGGAACCAAAACCAATTGTTTGCTTTATCAATCGTTCACTTGAATTAAATTAATTAATACTGCATGGGAGATACACGACATGGTGTTCCACGTTGCACTACTGGTGGCGCATTCATGCAGGCGGGGGGGTACTAGCTGCTGTATACAGGATTATGAAAAACTCATATAAATTGCAGGCTATAGGATGGAACTATTCAGTCGTATTTGAGGTGCATATATATGTAAGCTTATACGCGAATTAAATACAGGTAACATTTAATTTTTAATACGCAGGTGATTAATATTATACTCGGTGTCCTTTGTATCGCCGCTCATGAAGGTATGCATGGTTAATTTAGGGTGCGAACGGCTATGCCGTTATTATTTATCTCCGCGCGCAGTTAATACAGAACTACTGGCCTCATGTGAATCTTTCATCTTAGAACCACTCTGTCCTGGGACCATCACAACATTGCAGTGTACGTCTAAAAATACAGGCGGACCTATCTTGGCGGCACAATGGAATTTCCTAAATATGAACCCCTGTGGATATAATATTAGCGAAACGTCCTGCGCTTCTCCTTACAACTACATATGTGGGGACTATCTGTCTGCTGCAGTACAAAGGCGTAGCATATACATATATATATATACACTAGCCATCACAGCAGACCCCAGCATCAATGGCTTAAGTATTCAATTCGTGATCAACAACTCGATCGTCGGGAATGCCACAGTCAGGATGTTAAGTAAGTGCATGATGTTGTTAACTTTCTGATTTGATGACATATAGCTTTTATATGGTGTGACAGGATAAAAAGGACGCTATGAATTCCTAGCGTCCATTTTTCCTGTGAGTCTGTGAGTGATTGTGCATGACACCGCTAAAAATTGTTCGCCGCCTCGACATTTAAATGTTGTCAGAATTAGAAAACTGACGCTTGCGGCTTGCATGCGACGTATAACAAGTGTTTAGATTCTAATCTTGATTGTCTGCAATTCCATGCGCGTGCTGCAAGCCTTTGCCTGCGTGGGCCCGAAGTAAAATGCGTGACATGCACGGATTTTATATTACATATTTTATGTTACGGAATTATAAGATATAATTATGTTTTTAATTGATGAACGCGTAGTGTATTGTATTGTTTGTTGCTATGAATATGTAGCTCGTGAGCATATGACACCTCCTTCTATCCTCTGATGTTCATCCCCGTCCGGTTATTGCTTATCGCGTGCCCATGAGGTGTGTGCTTATAGTAACATCAGTATAATAATAGTGATAAGACACGCGTGACGTCAGGTGCAACTGTTCCCCAATAGTTTCTAAACATGCCGTTTATACAGATTTTTATGCTAATGCTCATGTTTAACCAAAATTACTACAACGAATTACTATAGTTCCAACATCTCAATAATATACACGCTTATACATGTATAGTCATCCAAAAGAAAATTTTCATTTTTAATTTTAATTTCAGTTGAAGTAGGATTGGCCAACTATGGCGTTTTGTATCAATTCAGCTAGATAACTAGTAACTGCATGAACCACTTCAATCAATTACAATGACTATTTAATAATTGGCTGTGCCGCAACATACAGTGTACGTGTAAATACATTTGCGACGGCCCTGCATGTGTCGCAAAATAAATGCATTTGCTGCATGACAGGATCCTACATGTAGCTGCACGCATAATGTTTTTTTGCTCAATTCAATTAAATGGGTATTATACAAATCATATAATATACATGCATTAATTTGCTTGCTAAATCATTTTCCTACAAACTTTTTTTTGCTCGTTTAAATTTTTTGCTACATAGCTGACAAATTGAAAGAGGGAGATTTCTCAGTATGATATCAAAAAGCTCATGCAGGTATATACATGTACATGCATGTAGCTACAAATGTATAAACCCCTTTCACACGACGTTAAAAATCACATGAAAAATAAATTAATGAAATTCATGTGAGGTTAATCAATTCATATTCAATGCTGTCCGCCATCTTGGTGCTCAAGTTACTATAGAACGGTATGGGCACTTTACATTTTTTAAAATTATTTATGCCTGTTTTGGGTCTCTTAATACTTTTATACTCTTACCATGGAATGATGTCAGTGCCCACTGTAAAAAAATAAAACCAAACCCATACTCACTTACTGTGAACGTACAGTAATAACCAAAAGCTTTTTTTTGCCCATATCGTCCTATAGTAACTTGAGCACCAAGATGGCGGACACCAAATAATTTTAATTTCAATGAATGTCATTGCTCACGCGATTAAAAGGCAAGATTCGCATATAGTTGCATGAATCTATAGGATATTTAGGGCACTGCTGTATGTGTTAAATCAAGAGCTGTGGTGTAACCAATATACTACTAAGGCAATACTATATGGAATATTAAACATATTTTATGCGATTCTTTTACTCCTTTTGTAGTCTAAATACTGAGCGACGGTTCACCAGGCTTAATTTATGCAGCTGTTGTATATACTCTGTAGGATGCATGTACAGGGGACGAAATGTCAATAGGCTAAAGTATTAGTAGCTAGTGCCATGCTAAATAATACTGTTCACTGCATGAAGTTATTTGAATATGATGCAAATTTTAAGTGGCTCAAGTAACGTACAAATCATGCAGATCAAACACAGCCATCCACAGTAGATTGGGAACTAACTTAATGGAGTGCAAGTGCACGCGCCACTGTTACCAATCCATCTACTTTACTATCTATAGATAAATTTGGGTAGCGAGCGCCCCCCACCTTCGTCCATTTTTCGTATCATGTCTGACCGCTATCCTCCACGACTTCATAACGTGGAGAAATCACCTAATTTGATTTGGGAAATGCAAACAAAAAAAACTATAGAAGCAATTTCTTCAAATAACCTGCAAGCATAAGAATACCCCAGATCCGATTTTAAAAAAGCACATTCCACGACTTTTCAGTCTTAATTGGAATGAACGACATATTATGATAGTGAACTTTCAAAGCTTAGCATGTCTATATTCAGTGTTATGAAATTTAAAAACAATAGCTACAGTCATCAGAAGCAAATATTGAACATTTGAATCTTGAATAGTAAGTATAGTAAAACAAACTCAATCAAAATGGAATGGAATGCTGACGCTGCAAGTTTGTCTCCATATCCCCCACTGGGCCCCCTCCTTTCCCATGCACCTCACCTGTTGGATCATAGAACTTTCAAAAACAGCAGTCCTTACAAGTGCCGCACTGTTACACAACCACATTGCTATTTAACAAAACAAAACTAATAACAGAAACCAAACAAGTCAGGTATACTATTTGTTTGTTTTGGTGTTGTATTTGTAGTCAGTGGACTTTGAAGTGGAAAATATCTGGGAGTAACATATGTTTTATTTATGTAGTTCCACCTGGACCAGTCAGTGTGAACCTATCCCTGGTTTGTACTGACACTTTGGCCATATTGTGGTTTCCCTATGCAATTGGAGGTATATCTGATCCAGCTGCATACACTGTCACCATTATCTCCATGAACATGCTGACTAATAGAAGTGTACCTGTATATGGCAATACAACAATGATGACAATTGGAGACCTCATCGATGGCTCAAACTACACTGTTATTGTCACAGCCATTAACTGTGCGGGAGCTAGCAACAGCAGTAGTGTCAGTGTACAGACGTGTGAGTGATGCGTACCATGTACATACCATTATGTCATGTGTAAGAGTACATGTGTGTGCATGTTTAAAAGTGCTGCATGTGTTGTGTGTGTGGTAACAATACCATTTCTTCTGTTAGTGCCTTGTGCTCCTACGACCATCCACGTGACCACTATTATGTACCAGAATAACAGTGTGCATGATGTGGAGCTGTTCTGGATGCACAGGGAGGTAATAATGTACAATATTATGACCAATCATTTATGATATTAAGAGATATGATGATTCACTCCACGCAGAGCTGCATGCAGTGTCCCTCACTACACTGTGAGGGTCACTACCTCAATTTCGAATGAAGTGTTGCAATTGGATGATCAATACTGTACAAACAGCTCTTGCTTCTATGTCCATAGCATTGCAGATGGCAGTGTCCGTTTTTTGGAATTGTCTGTAGCTTGCATTAATGCACTTAACCAAACTGGACAACCGTATGTGACCGTACAAGGTAGGGCTGCAGTATTGGGGTGTACTGCTGGTTAACATTCATATACATCATCACTCATAAAGATGTTCCTGCACCAGTACTCCAAGTTGACCTCCTCAGTGTGGATGAGAGCAGTGCTATGGTCTCCTGCTCCTTCATGAACAGCACTGAACACTATTGTCTGGTCTGCTGCAGCACTGATCCCTCTGTTGCGGATGGCTATGTTGTTGGGTACTTGTCCTCAAACAATGAAACTCATGTCAATGTCTCTCTAAATGACCTCAGTGGTAACATAACATATCACTGCAAGGCAGCTGCTACTAAAACCAACACAACCCACTGCAGTGATCCAGTGATTGGCAATGTGAAAGTGTTTCTCAGTTTCTTTACAAAAAATGAAGCAATATTGCCAACAGAAATCAATCCAACTCTGACACCAGAGCAGTCAACCTCCCATATTGAACCACCACCCCCTACTCCTTCATATGATGCACCAACTCCATTCCCTGCTCCTACATCATCCTCTGCTCCTACATCATCCTCTGCTCCTACATCATCCCCTGCTCCTACATCATCCCCTGCTCCTACATCATCCTCTGCTCCTACATCATCCCCTGCTCCTACATCATCCTCTGCTCCTACATCATCCTCTGCTCCTACATCATCCTCTGCTCCTACATCATCCCCTGCTCCTACATCATCATCTGCTCCTACATCATCCCCTGCTCCTACATCATCCTCTGCTCCTACATCATCCTCTGCTCCTACATCATCCCCTGCTCCTACATCATCCTCTGCTCCTACATCATCCCCTGCTCCTACATCATCCCCTGCTCCTACATCATCCTCTGCTCCTACATCATCCCCTGCTCCTACATCATCCTCTGCTCCTACATCATCCTCTGCTCCTACATCATCCTCTGCTCCTACATCATCCTCTGCTCCTACATTGGAAATTTCATCACTCCCATCCCCATCCTACACCAATTCTAATGGTGTGAAATAACATCTGCATCTGCATGTTGGACTTTTGCTTTAAAAGCAATAGCTGATAGTACAAATACATGGTGCATTTATTAGGCTGAATGATTTGTGTTTTTACAGCTGGTGTCTATAAGCAATGCAGCATACTCGATCTTTATGTGATTGTTTTCATTGCAGCTTTGTTCTCCTCTGGACGTGTGCCGTGGGTGCTGGTGATATCTGGAAGTGCATTGGTGTTCACTACTATAGTGGCAGGAGTCGTGCTGCTAGTGGGGCTTGTGGTAGTCAGGAGGTGCAGAAGGGCCAGGATAAAAGGCAGTGCTGACATTCCCATGGTGGAGAATGTGGTACACTGCAATCATGGGCCAGTTCTGACCAGCCCTGACAATGGGCAATGCCAAGCTCGGTGAGTTATCGATATTGCCAAATGCGATGCATGCATGCATCAGTATACAGTTATTATACACTAATGATCTGACTTGCACATGTACATCAATGCCATATGCACAAGTGTGCAGTCTTCACATATGCATACATATGCACATGTATATAAACTCACTCTACTCTCTCACACACACATGCACACATGTACTATGTTCCATTCATCATTGATTTATCCATTCCTTTATTTCTGCAGTGTTCCTGATTGGGTATTCACTGAGTCAACCACATGACACACACACACACACACACACACACACACACAAGTGAGTCCAAGGTACCCTGGTTAATTTGAGTATTACAATATGTTTACAGAAATTAACACATTCATTTATAGATGGAGTTCATTTCAACAACAGCAATGCTGATTAATTTAGTTTTAAAAATATATAACTGCTTCCATTTTATACAACTCATGTGCATTTGCCTAAACCTCATATTATTCACACAATACTGTTCTACTTTTTATTATGTTACATTGTGTATGTTATTCACTGAATGCTATTCATTGTAGCACATATTAGTGCATGATTAATAGCATATTTCAAGGGATGGAGGTGCATGGGCAGTACAAGTTCTGAAGGGGGTCCGGAAAAAGTTAATACATGCCATTAATATACGCATGCATGATTTCTCAATATACATGTAGCATTACGAATATAAACAGCTTGATCACTTGCATGTACAGAGCTAGATGTAGGCCCAAGCACATTTCTGTGTGAAGTGTTCCACATTACCTATATACTGGCTCTCTCCCCCCCCCCCCCCCCCCCAACCCACTTTTTATGGAGGTGAAGGGGGTGGGGGGCCATGGGAAGAACTGGCCAGCAATTTAACATTATGTGCTTCAATGATCGATTCATGCACATGGGTTACAGGTTCCGTTCCAGGTCATTAACATGTGGATTCATCGGCACCCTCAGCTTTTCTGGAAGGGGGGGGGGGGGGGGGGGGGGGGACAGGATAGGGCAAGGGGGCGCCATTTGATATTCAACCAGTTTGGGGGGAGGGGGGGTGCTGTCCGCTTTGGCTCATTCAATCGGTGGGGGGGGGGGGGGGGGGGGGTGGCGTGCTGTCCGCTTTCGGCCGGTACAACCAGTGCAGGGGGTAGGGGGGGGGGGGGGGTTGCTGTCCACTTTCGACCGATTCAATCAGTGGGGTGCGCGCATGTATGTTAACTTTTATTACAAAGGAGGGGCATGCCCCCCCCCCCCTCCCCTCCCTGGGGACACCCATGGGATTAGAGAAGTCATAAGTTCTTTAGCATGGTTAGTTGTGCACGGGAATGAGAAACACAAGCACACTTTATAACATGTACTTATAAGATTGCAAGTGAACATGTAGCTCTTGCAACACATGGCAACACATGAGTGGTGGCACAGATACGTACATCATTTTACATGTATTAATCATTATGTGCATGTATATGTCTTGACTGACAAAGAGCTAGTTAAATAAATAGGGGAACCTTCGTTGTAAAATACTGTTCAAGTTTTAGCTTTTGGAGTGTTCTTTTGCTCGTTTTTTTTTTCCTTTGCTTGGACAGCTGCTGCTGCTCTGATCTTTACATGCATGATGTCATCTTAGATGCCTAAGAAGAGTTTAATTATTGACCCTTACATGACACATGCATGCAAACACAGTACATTTCTTAGATGTGCACCTTGAAATGCTGTTTTGGAACATTAGTTTCAAATTCGTCTGGATTATATATAAAAATATGTCCAATGATCAGGTGTAGTGTAGTGACATTCATATGGATCATTGGGGGGGGGGGGGGGATTAAAGATAATATATAGTCTTATAGATAGGATTTGATGTATAGAGACATATGGTATTCAGTGTATTGTCAAGGTATTCAGTGAATCGTTGTAACCATTGTTCAAAATGATGCCATGTGAACTCTACTCGTTTCTTTGACTGAAGCTTCACTCAGTCGATATTGTTTTCTGTGTTCCCCCCCGTGTAGTGATGATAGTTAAAAAGCTGGGGCCCGTGTCACACTTTAAATCCTGCTGTTGCTCCTTACAACCACCTCTTTTGCCAGGGGTATGTGGGAAGCTTTGCTGCAATCATTGGCTCCTCAGTTGTGTGCCACTGCCTCTTTAGCACACACGTGATACTGCTTTGCCAGTGGCGGATCCAGGATTTTAGGTTTGGAGGGGGGGGGGGGCACGCAATAGGCAGAGGGTAGGAAAGGGGGTGGGTGCGGGAGGGGGCATGGCCCCTCCTGCTCTAGCTGGGAGGTATCGGGGAGCATTGTAAGCTCCCCCTTTGGGGTCCTTCGCCCCAAAAGCTTTGCTATAGTTTCGCAGCTTCAATAAGATTAGGAATTTCGTATGTGCCTTCGATTCTCTGCCGAATTCAAACGAAGCAGCCTTATGCTTTCTAGTCACCCAAACTGCGTATGCATTTTTATTTATTATTATTTTAACACAGGCTTATAATTATACAGTCAGATCGGGTCAGCAAATGTATAAGGTGTAATGTAACTAATCTGTACTTAATTCCAGTGGGTTGAGGAATAACATTTTTCTTGGCTGTCTTTTTGTATACTTGTCCATAAAGCCTAACCCTAAAGGCTGTTCAATTCTAAATCATCATAGCCAACTCCCATTGTTGTGTTTCTAAATGCATTTTTGATAATTTTCAACGAGGAGTCATTTGCTCTCTCAAATTCAATGCCCCTAAATGTTACCGAAGTCGAAGATGAATTTAATTTAGTTTAGTAATATTTAGATACACCATCATGTACCCTTAAACTGTTGCCACTGCATGTTTATCCTGTTCAGCTTCGGTCTGTTTGGCCATAAAACAGATGCTTCATATATTATACATTACTATTAAGGATTAGCTGCTTGTGTAACTTTTATCCTCGAGAACATCGCATTTAAAATTATATATAGCTATAGCGAGCCCAAAACACTTTACAAAGACTAAGCCCTATACCTTGTAGCATGAATCTCAAACCCTCGTAGTCACATAGCAGTTGGAAAACTAAGGGTAAAAAGAACTTAAGAGGCTTCAGGTTAAAGCCATAGCGACTGACGTCTGGTCATGATGTCCTACTGAGAATTCGAAGAGTCTGTGTTTTGCATGCCTTTCTATATTCTAAAGTTGTTGCGGTTTCGCTACCCGCTGTCCCGCTCACATTAAAGACCAGGTAAGATGTATATTTGTACGGAAGCATATACTGGCATCATAAAGCTCGGTCAAATCCATACCACAAACCGCACCGATTCGTCGCTATCTCATAATAGAAAGTCTGGGGACTGTAGGCCCTATATTGCCGCGATTATATATTATCTATGATACAACAAACGATCAGTCGGGTACCCAGACTAAAACCCATCCTAAATAGCCATCCTGCGTCCAGGGTGGGAATAGTGTAAAACAATCTTACTGGGATTGAGCGTCCAGGGCGGCGGGAATAGATATGATTCTGCCCTGGTTTTTACCACCCATGTTGACGTATCTGAATTGATCATGAATTATTGCTTCAACATGGTTTTTGACTTTTTGTTCGACAGAACCAGGGTAGAACCACATGTATTCCCATCCTGGACACACAATCCGGGCAGGATGTTTTGTTAAAAACCAGCCTTAAATATCCAGGTTGGACATTTATAACTGTTTCCTTTGTTATCCTATAGGTAGGACATTGCACACTAGTGTGGAGCTCGAGTGTCCGGGGGGGGGGGGGGGGGGGGGGGGAGGACAGTTTGCCCTAGTGCAGAATGTCCGGGGGAGCATTGTGCACTAGACTAGTGCAGAATGTCCGCGGGGGGCGGGGGGGGGGGGGGGGCACGGGGGGACAATCCACCCTCCATCCCGGCAACCCTGACTTTACAGGCTATATAATTATCTGATATTTCAATCTGTCATATCTCAGCCATGCCATAAGGAATTAATGCACGTTTATATTTACGTATGCGATCGAGCATTGCTTTTAACTTATACATGTATGAGAATTTAAAGAACGAGAGCCTCCCATTGTATGATTCATACGGTATTTGAAAATACCACTTCGCATTCAGATATATACCCGGCCACCACTTCGCAACCTGCATCAGTGAATATGTTCCCCCATCTCATGCCCTTCTAAATAATCTATGGTCCGTAGTATCGTTATATAAATAACTTTAAAAGAGTGACTGAGCATTTACAATGAAAATAAATCTTTGATTGCGTGACTGGTCTAATATCACGTGACTATGTGCATGTATTTAGTTTTGGAGCGCCCACGCTCAGCAACTTTCTATTACATTGCATTTTCGGATCCGGAAAATGTAGCGAGCGCGTTATGATTAAAAAATATATATACTGATGACAGTGACGTACATGTATACTTATTCAATTCACTTGTTCAGAGAAATGTAGAACCTCACTTGCCGGCTCAACTATGCATATGTATGATGTAACCGTACGGCCGTATTGCAAATATATACACAAAACACAGGATATATAGCACACAACTGACGCAAGGGCTCAGCGATAGCAGGCCAGCTGGATCTTGCCAGGATAGGCCGAGGATTCTCCCTCATCAAGATCAGTCACGTCCTGCCCATAGATATCTATGGTCCCGCCTAACGGCAGTGATGCCGCGGCCAGCAAGGACCGTCCGTGACCGTATTCATTTGACGGTTTTTGACGGCCGACCATGACCGTGACTGGGAAGCTTACCAATCACGTGATTGAACCGTGAAAAATAATTGGCCGTCAATTTTATTTGCTGGCCGTCCGTGGCCGTCAGAACTTTTGACGGTCCATTAAGCGTCATCAGCGTCACTTGCAGCGTCTTCTTTTTTTTTCCTGCGTGGCAAATGTCGTCTTTCTAAGAAAGCTAAAACTTTTGAGGATAAGCCACCTGTACTGTATAATCTATGGCGTGGTGAAGTCTGCAGGCTGCAGCACACCCGACTGTCACCCATGACATAGTCTCGTCCCCAGCCTGATATTGCATGCCACGTTTCGCGTAACGGTGATGTAATCCATCCGCTGCTGCCGAATGTGAGTCTGGGGACGAGACATGCCATGATTATGCTCTGTTTGCGAAAAAGAAGATGTTATCGCGTGGATTCCACGTGCGAGCGAGTTCTCTCCCAGTTGAAACTCATTGTGAAGATGGAGGATGGATCCAGGCTCATCCAGCCAGGATTGAATCTGTTCTCTTTGTCAGATGCAATAAAGACTTTAGTTAATTGAATCTCCTCTTTCACACTTGTTCTGCCATATCGTTCATGAACCATTTCTATTGATACGCGCATGCCAAGCATAATTACTGACCGTCCGTAACCGTATAATTTTTTGACGGCTGACGGCCTGCCGTGTACGGGACCGTATTGAAATCATACGGTCCATCTTTGACCGTGAACGTGACCGTTTATATCCAATCGGCCAGCCGTGAACGTGACCGGATTGTAAAAAGCTGGCATCACTGCGGCTAACGGTCCTGACACCTCAAGTCTCACGCCTTAAGCTTGAGTCTCACGCATAAGAGTCCAATCTCACGCTCTCACGCATTTCAAAATTATTACAATGACATCCCTATCATTAATGAATTAATGGTTTGTCGCTGTGCATGTGGTATCGCGATCGTAAATTGCATGCACGTGCACGCAAATGAATAAGTCTACGTGTATTTAGTTATATTGCACATGAGCGAGCGAAACAATGGCTGAAGAGAATGACGAATTTATAGTGTCCGACAAAGAGGAAGATAAGACAAGGCGTGGACCATCAAAACGAGCTAGGTATGCAACATGCAGGTACCATGCATACTAGGTTTCCTCGTGAGTGAACAGAGATTTGGCCATTTAGGCATTTAGGCCACTTTGAATTGCAAAGTTGGTTCCCGTCCGGTCCATAGACTGGAGAGGATGCGGGCGGGCGGCTCCATTTCCATTATCCATTACAGGAAGTGATGTCACAATTCATTGTATATATTATGAACATGTGATGCGTTCGAATGCTTCACATGTACATACATATTAGTAGCAATTATAACACTATAAATGCGAGACGCCTCGTGTTTTTACGTGCATGGAGTGGAACGGTAATGATGAATATGTATCGTCTGCCGGACATATAATAAATATTCGCAAGAAATATACGTTCTCAATACTAACAATCACTTCTTCTTAGTACTTCTGCGGGGAATCTTTGGCTTCGACATCACACTGCAAAGGATTGTACGATGTGCTTGTAATGATGACATAAAGCAGCATGTGTCCAAACATTTCCTTGAAGATTGCAAAATAGGGACATCACCAGAAAAGATGTACTCTGTGGATGTTTTCCGTAAGTCTGTTATAATGTCTATTGTCCTGGACTGTTCCGAGGGGCACGTATGTACATTTCGAGGTACGCAAAACAAAGCGTTCCGCCGTTTTAGCATTCTAGTGCAGTTCGACTGACGTTGTATAAGTCGTTATCGGTTTGGGCCGAAACTTTGAAGGCCTAATACCTTTTGCTGCTCTAGCTTACAGCAACTCGCCACAGCAGAGTACACTGACACTGTACAGCGATTCGTGATTAGTGTACCGGAAGTTTCGCGTACCTCCGCTGCGACGAGTTGCTTAATTAAGAGGTATTAGGCCTTCAAAGCTTCGACCTTTTCAGCAGACCTTCCATTAGCAATTGAAGGGTTAGTTTTTCATCTTCTATACAATATACTTTCCAAGATATTATTGTTCTTCCACAGCTAGAGTCAAAGACGAAGCTATTCACACCATTACACGCGACTTTCACTTTCAAACAACATTTTAAAAAATGGAAAAAAATTCTTTTCATTTGAATAAATAGAATAATGGAAGAATTAGCATTTTTTTTTTTTTTAATATCATGCGGGCGGGGACGGGAACCAACATTGCAATTCAAAGTGGCCTTATCGTTGAGATCACAGACAATCCGTTTGTGTTTCATTCGCCAGCACATTATTTTGAAACTACCTGTAACCAGTGAAGTGTTTAATTGTGTGTTTATATTTAAGCCGTACAACACTTAGTGTGACGTAGGCGTGCTATGAGACTAGCGCGAGATAGCGATGATACGATAGGCCTATATCTAATCTCACGCCTAGAACTGCTAATCTCACGCTTAATAACCCACTGCCTCACGCGTACAGTGTACAAAAAAAAAAAACCTTGAGATCTATTGTTTATAATTTTAAAAAAATTATGTAGGCCTAGGCCTAATTGCACTCGAAACCTAGGTGTGCACACGAAACCTTTTAGTATGCACACGGCACTTCATGGTCCAAGGCTTGGGGGAAAAATCACACCTACTAGTATTGAGAGGAACGTGTAAGTTCTTGTAGATTCGCATGCTTACCGAGGCGGGTATACCGCTATATATAGCAGTATAGGCCTATTACGTACAAGCAACGACATGTATATGAATCAAAGTTGAGAATAAGTAGGGCCTAGGTATGAGTACAATGAAACGAATTGAGAGCCGCGTTACTGGTACCTATATATACGCCTATATACTATTAGGTAAGGCGCGGAATTAGGTTTTCTATATAGGCCTAGTTATAGAATTTGCCTTTGTGAAAATGCGTGGTCGTAGCGTGCGTACTAGTACTAGGCCCTAGTACTTACATGTAATTACGTGCCCTTCATTTGACAGCTCATGGATTCCTCCAGGATTAGTTATTCTGAAGCAAAGGATGTCGATGTCACCGGTATAGATATAGGGGCTGAACCCGTAGCTGTACTGTGTACTGCCACTAGTGGTACCAGTACCCTTGTCAAGACAGAGTGCAGCCCAAGAGAGACCATTTCTTTACAGGGTGGAGATACTAGGAAGAGAGAGGAGGTAATAGTAGTGTGTGTGTGTGTGTGTGTGTGTGTGTGTGTGTGTGTGTGTGTGTGTGTGTGTGTGTGTGTGTGTGTGTGTGTGTGTGTGTGTTGTGTGTGTGCATGTGTGTGTGTGTGTGCATGGAATGTGTTACAGCATCTACATGTACATGTACATGTACATAGCACAGTAACAAACAGAAGAATATGGATAAATAGCAAAATGACCACACCTGGATGTACATGTACACGTGTAGAAACAACAGCAGGGGTTCTGCTGTTCTGATGTGAGGGGAAGGATATGCTCAGACTGTTCTATTTGATGCACATGTATAATGTGCATGTACAGTAGATTTGTGTTGTAGTGGGGTAGATCTATCTATATGCTCCTCAGGTGCACACGGGATTGACTACATGTAAGTAAAACCACCTAGTTGTATGTGAGCTACACAGGGCCGTAGGCTGTAGCTATGGTAAATTTTACTAGTATTGAGAGGAACTGTATCAATCAAAACTATACACCAAACCTTATAAAAAAAACTCTTTCAGTTGGCCCAAACAAACTTGGTATACATTTGTGTGCTCTACCGTCCCCTGTTTGGCCAATACTACACCATGAATATGATGACCTCAGTCCGTTTGGAAGAGGATAGCTTGTTCTGTGATGGCAAGTAGGCCTTACCTATGGTGGGGGGGGGGGGGAGGGGCGGGGGGATTGCCCAGGCCCGTAGCCAGGGGAGATATCAATCATTTATCATATCAGCCAGGGCTGCCACGTGCCACCCCCTAGTTGAAATCCTGGATCCGCCACTGGTTCTATTTAATGCACATACACATGTACATGTATTGAATGTTTATACATGTACAGTACATGTACAATGTACACGTATATGTTCAATGTACTGTACATGTACACGTATATGTACAATGTACATGTTCAATGTACATGTACAATGTACATTGAACATATACGTGTACATTGTACATGTAGCTACATGTACATTGTACATGTAGCTACATGTACATGTAGGTTTTAGTAGTATTGTGATGCCTACATGTACATGTACACGTAGCTCAGTCTACAGGTAGGAAGCAGGTCAATAAACTGCCTAATCACTTGCATGCTGCATACATGTACACACCTCTATGTGTGTGCATGGTCTTTGTGGTGTGTTAGGGGTAGGAAGCCACAGTGTAACATGTATATGTTGTGCTTTTGTGTAAAAGTGTACATGTGTGTATGCACAGGTGTACATGTACGTACAGGTACATGTTTACATGTATGTGTGTATGTGCACATGGCCATGTATAAATTTAATATGTGCAAATTCAATTCAGCTTTGCATAGGATTGCGCATTTGCAGGTACATGTACATGTACATACATAACATATAGTGCTTGTGCGTGTGCACAGTGCATGTACGCATGTATGTGTGCTCATGTGTATGCCTGAATATCAAAGAGTACATGTATATGTACATGTACATGTATATGTACATGTATGTACATGTACATGCCACTTGTATGTACATGTACAGTATGCAAGCAGAATGTGTCTGTATGTGTCTGTACATGTGTACAGTAATTGCAATGTACATACATGTAGTACATCTCAGTGAGCCGTAATCACATGTCACATACATACTGTACATGTACATGTATACACAAACCACACCACATACACACATGTTCATCACATGTACATGTACACACACACATGCATGTTCACCCCACACACATGTGCAGGGTGAGCACGGTGACGTTGCTCTTGCGCTCCAGGTCCCCGCCACGTCTCCCGGGGGCCAGGCCCAGTGTGTGTGCCACCCCCAGCTCCCTGACCCCTCCCGCAACAGGGCCAGAAACAAGCTCATCGTGGCATGTGTGATGGCTCTGACCTTCATGGTCGGGGAAGTGTTAGGTACGTAATGAACTGCACAAGTGTTCCCACATACACTATATTTGTGCATGGAAGGTTTGACCGTACAGATGTAAAACGTCCTACGACATACATGCACCTTGTAGTGGGTGAAGCCGATCCGAAACCCTGATCGTACATGTACATGTACTTGTAACCCTGAACAAACATATTCGACAATACGTCTATTCTCGATGGCTGCCTCCTAAGCTGTATGCAGTCAATTGAACGTGCTTGTATGCAGTGTGTGTACATGTACATGTACCTTGTTATGATTGGGGCCGAAGGTGACCATGTTGAACATGCACAACATGTAACTCTATATATACATGTATGTGTAAGGGATTAGTGTGTTTTACAAGTGTGCATACATATACATGTAGTCTTACATGTACATGTATTATAAGAGATTGAATCAATCAAGCGTGTGTGCTTGTACAGTGTATGCATGGTGGGTACCTAGTCCTGAAGGTGACCATGGAGGGTACCTAGTCCTGAAGGTGACCAGGGAGGGTACCTAGTCCTGAAGGTGACCAGGGAGGGTACCTAGTCTTGAAGGTGACCATGGAGGGTACCTAGTCCTGAAGGTGACCAGGGAGGGTACCTAGTCCTGAAGGTGACCAGGGAGGGTACCTAGTCCTGAAGGTGACCAGGGAGGGTACCTAGTCCTGAAGGTGACCAGGGAGGGTACCTAGTCCTGAAGGTGACCAGGGAGGGTACCTAGTCCTGAAGGTGACCAGTGAGGGTACCTAGTCCTGAAGGTGACCAGTGAGGGTACCTAGTCTTGAAGGTGACCATGGAGGGTACCTAGTCCTGAAGGTGACCAGTGAGGGTACCTAGTCCTGAAGGTGACCATGGAGGGTACCTAGTCCTGAAGGTGAACAGGGAGGGTACCTAGTCCTGAAGGTGACCAGGGAGGGTACCTAGTCCTGAAGGTGACCAGGGAGGGTACCTAGTCCTGAAGGTGACCAGGGAGGGTACCTAGTCCTGAAGGTGACCAGTGAGGGTACCTAGTCCTGAAGGTGACCAGTGAGGGTACCTAGTCTTGAAGGTGACCATGGAGGGTACCTAGTCCTGAAGGTGACCAGTGAGGGTACCTAGTCCTGAAGGTGACCATGGAGGGTACCTAGTCCTGAAGGTGACCAGTGAGGGTACCTAGTCCTGAAGGTGACCATGGAGGGTACCTAGTCCTGAAGGTGACCATGGAGAACATGTTTTATAGTATGTATATGTAACTCTGTATACATACTTGTAACAAAATCTTTGCATGTATGTTGGCTGATAACTGCTCTCCATGCTCTCCAAGCATGCCTCCCACCACGACATGAGAGAGCTAATTTACATGAGAGCTAATGTAGCTGCCTGATCATAATATCATACATGTAAGAATGTACACTACACATGTATATATTTACTGTCCTCTGGTTGCCATGGTTATAAAGGCAGACATATATTACACATGTACCATCGGGGCTGTAGATAACTTTTATAGTTGGGGGAGGGAGAGGGGGGGGGGGGCACAGTACATGTACATGTACATGTAGGTCTGAATGTCATGTATTGTGGTATAAATTCAGTCTAATTAATTCATATTTTTAAAATATTCATCAGTGTATAGGCATGCCCTGTACGTTTAAGCCTACTTGTACATTACATGTAAGCACAATTCTTCACAACTTGATTTGAACCATGCCCGTCTGTGCGCCATTAAGGAAAAATCCCGGCGACTGGAATTGCGGCTTGCAGGCTCGCTACTAGCACTTGTGTGAAGTATTACCTGAGCTAGTTTGTCGGACTTTGGAGTCCTCCTTTGAAGATATTGGCATTGCGATTGTCACGCATGTGAACGTGATTGCACTTTAAATAATTAATGTTACAGATAAATTGGGCTTGGGGGGGGGGGGGGGGGGGGGGGG